>QAOC01040521.1:239806-658975 GCA_003255005.1 Begonia fuchsioides | reverse complement strand
GCCTGAGTGGTGTTCTTTGTTTATCCTTCACCTTCTTCTCTGCTTCTTCTTCTTCTTCTTCTTCTTCTTCTTCTTCTTCTTCTTCTTCTTCTTCTTCCATTTTCAACTTTTCTGGCTCTGCAACTTGGGATTGTTGTTGGGTTTCATGGAAAACGCTCCCCTTTTGAGCTATCTTTTCCTGCCTGATAAATAGCCCCACGTCGAGAACTCTAAGGACGCCATGTAAGAGGAAGCTGCGGCCATGGCTGGACTGTTTGGATACTGGCCGTGGCTGATCGTGTTTTTTTTTCGAAAAAGTTGAGGTTTTTGTTAAATTGTTTGGAAGCTAAGAGAATTAGATCCAACATTGTGGATAAGAAGCAGACAAGGATTGGTCTACGTGAGCAAGCACACGTATCCGTTTAGATGTTCATCACAATGCATCCACGCACTAAGCATTTATAAGCGTTGCTCAGTATTTCCCGTCAGAAAAAAATGAGGAATTTGTGGAGACGACGATGACGTGTCGATACGACAAGGGTTTGATCCATTTTCCCAGTTCGATCGAATTCTTTAATTACTCTAAAGCCAGTCGGTTGTGCTTAACCGCTGATTCTCTTTGAGCTTTTTGGTGCTGATTATTCTACTGCGATTGCTTATCCTTTGGGTCTCTTTTGTAGGAGTCTTCTTGGGACCCGAATATCAAATTGGTGATTTCTTCAATCCGTCGCGCCAATCTGCAATACCCATTCCTCGTTATCTCCGTTGCCGGAGATCGGCCATCTGGGTAAGATCCGTTGGTTTCTCTGTGTCGATTCGATTTTCCCCTTTTGATTTTTCTGATCTTGTTGTCGGCTTGCTACCTGATTTGTGTGCTTGAATGAGATTTTATGGGTCTCGTTGTGCTTGTTTTTGGAATTTCTGACTCGTGCCTTATCACTGTGGAGGTGATGCTCTCTTATTGTTTTGTTCTTCGTTTCAACTACAGCTTGAACGGCCTGAAGCAGTTCGAAAATGTTGAATTTCAGAAAATAAAATTGACGCTGCTTCATCTTTATCCTGAATTAGAGCCGGTTGTGCGCGTTTAGTTTTTTTGCTGTAGAAAAGATCATGCTTTCTCTACTGCATAAAACATGGAGTCATCTCTAGTTCATCATCATCATTTTCATCTGAAATTCCTCCCTTCGTGCCTGAAATTGCTTTCTTGGGTGGAAAAACTTGCAAATTTACATTACAAGACATTGATTGCACTCCTTACCATGTCAATCCAATTACAGGTAGCAGCATCGTCAATTCCTTGGACTTTCATAACTCCATCAAACTAAAAGTCTAAGTTACAGGTAAGAACTTGGATTCCACGTTCTTCAGAATGAACCCGACAACCAAGCTCCCTGTTGTCACTGTTTCGACATAATTTGACAGCAAGAATGATTTGATTTAAAACAAGTCCAAATATTGCCGAGTATTGGTTGATGGTGCAGGAGAGGCCAAGCTACAAAAAGGTGATTGGAAGACACACTTCAAGGGGTGGAGAAAGCACAAGACGCTTCTTAAAACCTGGTTTCTTGAGCAATGATTGAGAGGCTAAATATAATAAATAATTTATTGTGATTTCTATCCAACAGAATAAATAAAGTATTTACTTCAAACTTCGATATTTGCTTCAAATTTGGACTGAACTTGCAATTTAAAACTCCACATAAGTGTAAAAAGTAATTGATCAACAAAGATGACTGTATGCAATCTCAGCTAATCCATGCATATACTAAAAAATAGATAATGTTTCCACTCCAGCATTTGATCACATTATAAACTCCAATCGGTATGGTTATGTTCATGCGTGTTCGATTAGTGAAACAATTTGATAGCCAAGGAAAAACATACCTGCATCATAGAGTGGGATTCTGAAGTTTTGCCATAAACTTGCATCTCTCGGAATATGATGTCACCAGAGAAGTTGATTTAATTCCAACTTTTCTCTTTGACATGAGAAAATGATAATGCTATATTTACATTATTAATATATTTTTTATTATACATGTTAGCATATAAGAATGTAATTAATATAATAAATATTATAAATAATTATTTTAATCGTAATTCATTAAATGTACTCTAACTAAAATAATCATAGTCAGATATGTCAGCATGTACAAGAAGAAAATATGCTAAAGAGGTAAATGTAGAATCACTTCACAGAAAATTAACTCAAATAAGGAATACAATCTCATCAAAAGAGAGTAATTGATAAGCAATTGTAAAGTAAATAACACTATTAGTGATAGGTTATATCATAGCCGGTAGTCATAACAATGCTGACCATATATTAAACTTGAGGAACTTTAGCCAACAAAAATAGATAAACAGAAGGGTTTTTCACATATCAACGGCAACAGTGTCAAAGCAATTGATCTTTTTGTAGCAACTAAAACAAATAACTAATGAAAGAAGAGCACAGATCTAGATTATCTAAATAGATAAGATGGGGATGCAAGAAGAAGAAATATTCCATCTTATAGAACTTTGAAAAGATCATTGAATTTCCTTTTGAGTGAATCCAACGAATCATTAAATCGGATAAGAAAAGCATGCGAAGAAATCAACATGTACTTCTTATTTCCATCCATATCCTAACACATTGACGAACTAATTTAATGAATTTATATGAAAAATACACGAACGCCTACCTTTCTAAGAGGTTGTATGATGGACCAAATCTAGGAGTTGATGTCATGAACCAGAAAGGCCAGAGACAAGGATTGAGAATCCATCGACCACAAAATAGATCCACCGCCCAAAGAAATTTTTCTATAAACCAATGCTTATTTTGCATTTCATGAATGATATCTCAAAAGCTCAGTCACTCATTTGACACTTCATCTGGTCAACATAAATTCTGCAATAACTTTATTTCCTACGTCGGGGGAGGATATTGGCCCTCTTGAATATTATCTAGGTGTCCCCCTTTGTTCCTTCTCTGTAACCGTGGGCCATCGCACAAGGTCTCCCACTTTTTTCCTAAATCACATGACAATTCCCTGGCTCGTTTAGTCAGGTGTTGGTTGATTCGAGGTGGACCATCCAAAAACGGCTGGTTAGAAACTACATAGCCATTAGAACTTTCACCTTCATGACTAGTGTGAGGACCATGAGGAGGAGAAGATCGTTTTTCTTGCGACGGTGGAAGAGGGGGAAAAGGATGAAACGGCATTCCAGGGGCAATGATCCATTTTTTGAGATTTTCAGCTTGGGATGATGTCCCAAATTGTTGAACAATAGACAATGGAAGTCCATATGAAACAGGCAAAGACGAAATAAATCTCTCTTGAAGATGCCCAGCTACAGTAGAAACACATTTTGAAAGGCCATTAAGTGATGGAGGTAGATCAAAAGCAGTAGGCGAAGCATTTGAAGATTCTATAGAGTAAAGTGGAGAAGAAAATCCCGGAGGAACATCATCTGCGTTGTTTAAATCTCCATCATCTGATTTGATCTTGTCGTGTTGACAGTTATGGATAAGAGAATTACTATCCACACTGCTATTAATTTTGTCCCCATTCAATAGACTGAAATCTGATTTGTGTTCCATTGGTTGAAGGGCTCTTGATTCGGTTATAGAAGATGTTGGCTGATCCCATCGACTCTTACGTTTACGAGGTTTGGGGGTGTCTATTTGATCATTCATAGGAGATATAGAACAGCCTGGTCCGACATTAACCATTGATTGCTTAACACCATCAATGGTTTTTGTGGGCCCTTTGTATAATTCCGTCCTTGCATCATCCCTCTCCTTGATAAATTTTTTGAGAGGCCGATGAATCCATCTGTCCCGAAACTTTCTTGCAATATGATGGACCTACAAGATCGCAATCAATTATATTAACATTTCTTTAAGAAACTTCTTAAAAAACAAAAAAAACTACAATCAATGTATACCTGCTTGTCATCATGCTCTGTCAGTGACAGCATAGACTCCGCAAAACTGCAAAAACATCTCATAATGATGATCGATTATAAAAAATCCAATAAGTATACAGAAAATATGACTTCATAAAGTAGAAAAATGGTTTCATTTTAAATCTACAAGGAATAGTTTTATCATCCATTAAGATTGGTTCATTGGAAGCCACCCACAAGAAGGTCATAGTAATTAGATGTTGCTTGTGAAAATTTTATACGAAGTTAAACCACTACAATTAAATTAAACAGCAGGAAATTCAAGATTCTAAATTCAATTAAAATACTACGAATAAAGAATTAACCGATAATTACAGTTTACTACTTGAACTGATTTTTGTTCAAATGTTTTTTTACCGGAATGTACAATATTTCATAACAAGAATCCCCCATAAATCCTCTATAATAAAACGTTTTTGTATGGCAAGGCATTTAAAGAGCACATAAAGTAGAAATGGATCAGCACTTCACCAGAACACACACAATTGCAATTTTTGTACAATACTTAAGATTAGTTAAATCAACTAATAATATTCTAATCAAAGACAATGAATCAATCAATTGAATCGAAAATGAATATGTAATGGTTACTTATCTCAACTATAAAATGCAGAACTTGAAGAGAAATAAAGCAAATGGCAAATTTCCATATATTCAAATAAAAAGGAGAAAATAATAAACAATAAAAAGAAATACATCATTACTTACTAACCTTTCCATTCCTAGACAGCGAGGACCAGCGTTAATATGATCAGAAGAAACTATCTCGCCAACAGCCAAATACTCTAACACCTACAGTTAAGGTAGAAAAAAATTATTTCAGTTCCACCATTTTAAAATAATATTGAGCCCAAAATCCAATATGATGTTAAGTTCCAATTATGTAAAATAACACCATAGCAAGTAATAGTAAATATGACTGTCTTTATAACAAATACAAATATTCTTCAAACTACCTTTTCATGATCTAATATCAAAACGTAAACAATTTGCAGTATATACCGCAGACTATTGCACTTTCTTTAAGTTCCTAAACTATGTTTTGTATTCCACAATTTTATTCAATCACTCGTTGACTGCATCAAGTAATGTGAAGAAATTCAACCATCAATGTTTCACATAAATAAATTCATTTGAGCAAAGAAAAAAAATCCAGCCTAACTTGAGCTAAAAATAGTAGTTTGAATCTAAAACTCAATTAACATTAACAAACTAAATATATATAACCTTGTTCCCCATTCCTAAATATCTTTACCCGTAAATTATTCTATTGTTAAATTTGAAGAGGGAAGATTTTTCCAGTTGGATTACAAGAGTTCACACAAGGTACATCACAAATGAAAACCGTCTGCTGCTATTTGTCTCCAGCACAGCTGTGAGAAAAATTAAAATGACTGAATATCATTTTCCATTGCACAGTGATGCTCCGAGTCTCACATTTCAAGATTCTAGTAGGCTGAAGATCTCTTCACACCACCTTATTCTTAAAGTCAATTCTTGGAGTAAAGTTTCTAATAATTATACTTTGGAGATTTTGTCTTATTTTGGCATGCGCCAAAGGCCCAAAACTAATTCTTAGGTTCTCTTTAAAGGAATTGCAAGAGTATAAAATCTGTAATAGAAGAGATCAAGAGAAAGCTCGCCTTATTTAATGGTTGATTAATTAAAAAAGAAAGATAACGCAAATTAAAGAACTTTTTTCAGGTACCCCCAACCATTTAGCCTCTTTCATTTTACACCAGCTTTCTGAGAAATAGCTGGAATAAATTATGAGGAATTTTTCTTTTGAAATGTAGCTAAAGTTGACAATAAAATCTACCTTGTCGGTTGCCATGATGTAAGCATGTCTATCTCCTTCGCAAGTTTGGAAAATAAAGTTCAAAATGTTTCAAGGTAGCTTTACCAGGGAAAAAAAATAGAGGCGAGAAATTGAAAATTATAAATTCTAGAGGAAAATGGTTGTTGTCAAATTTGGTGTTTTACAAAGCCAGTGGAGAGATTTTGAGGGGGGCAAGGCTGGGTTGATTGAGAGATAGGGTTCATAATCATTCTGGCAAGCTTGGATATGCATCCTTCTTTTTGAATAAGCAAAAAGGTTCGACATTCATTAATGCTACAAAGTTTCTCAGCAGGAAGTTCTACGAATTTAATGCAATGGCCTTTGAGATGGCTAAACTTTAAAACACCATATATATGGGATAATGTTGATGAATATGGATATGGGAAGGAAAATGTCTTTCACGGAGAATTTTTTTTCTTCTTCAAGTTGGGTCATGTTTTAATGATTTATTAACTTGGTTTTCCCCAACTGCAAGTAACTCACTTTAATTAACTGCATCTCTAGTCTTCACCTAGGAAGGGTCCTTCACCTCCTCTCACTTGTACTTTCGCTTTTGATGAAAATCATTATGCTACTAGGGAAAAATCAATGGAAGATTTCCTTGATTTGATTGACGAAAGCTAGGACTATTGAGAACTTCTTGTTTGTTTCACCATAAGATTCTTGACAGGGAAGGCTGATATAATAGTTTCAAAAGCATAATAAAAAAAATACTCAATTTGGCATTCATGGAGCTAACACATAGGTCTTTTATGTTCCAACTAAAAGAGCTTTGAGAACCCAAGATCCTGCCAACATGGCCTGTTTTACAATGACTGCGTGTACAGAAGTATTTTTTTTATGACGGGTTGATCTTAAAAGAAGAGTGTTTACAATGCACAATCAATGTGTTACATCTTTTGAGAAAGATGGAAAAGGTAAATAATCTTTTCCCACATCGTCCATTCAGGTTCTAACACTGTCTTGAAGATGGGTGATGATGACTGTTCAGGGTATGTCATAGACGGGGAGGGCACTTCTTCTAAATTCTGGCTTCTTCAAGCTTTATTAAGGTATGGTGAGACTATATCTGCTTTTTTCCTTAGTTCAACTTCACAGTTTCTTCTACAATATCTATTTTCTCACTGCTACAATACACTATGCTCTGTATTTCAATTGAGAGCTGGGAAATTATTTGTATATCTCTGTGGGAAACTGTTAAGCTTTCGTAGGAAGCTGGATCATTGAAAAAACGTAATCCATGCTTTCAGGTTTTCAAGTTGGAGGACTTGTTGAGAGTTATTTTGTGCTCGACAGTGGAAAAGTAGTCTATTATTCCTCTTGTATCCCTTGGGCTTATTCAAGGTATATAGTATAAATAATCCGATCAAATATGCAACCACACTTTCTTTCTATGCTTAAAATTGCAAACAAATAAAAACAATTCATGGGTCCAATGAGCAGAAACTGTTCCTTTAAAATGATTTGATTTTAGCAATTGTATTTGATATATTTCTCATTTTAATATTATTCACGTCCAAGTATGTAAGTCAACATTTTTCTTGTAGTAGATAATTTACCATACAATGTCAGAATACATGGATGGATGCACAAAGGAAACAAAAATGAGCTAATAATTTTAAAGGCTATTATAATTTGAAAAGAAGAAGACGATGAATTTAGATGGAAAAAAGGAGTTTCGCAAGCACCTTAAGAAGCTTTCGAAGGATAGGAATCTTTTTGAAGTCACACCTATATTGTTTCATCATATTGTGCAACATCTGCAGACCTGCAAAGGAGAAAAGGATTGAGGATAAAATAAAAAGTTAAGTAGCTCAACATATCTTCAGCAATGTGAAGAGAACTCTAAGTTAGCTACTTCAAAACAACGTTCAACAAATAGTACCATTTTTGTTAATGATATCATTCAGTACCACTCGCGACTTTGTCTTTAGAAGAGCATCGAGGATCATTGAGAGGTCTCTATTGCTGTCATGAATTACAATTCAAATGAAAGAATGAATTAGTAGAAAGCTTATAATATAACCACTATTCCAAAAGTTTTAAGATTTTTGTATGTTGAGGTTAAACTTCATTTATCATATCTCTTCACAGTTCTTTGTATCTAATTCTTAGATAGCGTGTTAACTTACCACTAATTTTAATATATACATATATATATATATATATATATATATATAATGTGTGTAGGTTGATTGCATCATATAAATTATTGTGAAAGCTTAACATAGCATTTAGATATTATCATTTGAAACAACCTTTGAATAGCTTCGCCACTAACTCTGTCCCCTGAGGCTGCAGTGAGAAGCAATAGCTTCAAGTAGCCCTTTCCAGCGTCCTAAAGGAAATAAGAGAAAAGGAAATGCTGAAGATAGTCAAGAACCACATTAGGAATTGAAGGAAAACACCTAAATGGATACAAGTAACATGGGTGACCAAGCTCAAATGGATACAAGTTTTTTATGGGAGACTAAGCTCAAATGGATACAATTATTCTTTGGCGACCAAGCTCACCCTCTCATTATAAAGGCCTGCTTCTACTAATTGCTCTAAATATAATTATGGAAAATAACGAAATAAAAAGAATTAAACATGCCAAAAAAGGAATCTTGAAGAAAGTGGCATAAATCACAGTATTGAGGAATGCCGCCGAGGACAACGTGGAAAAAAAACCAGCAAAAACTTAGATAAAATATAAAATAATATTGATAAAAGCTCATGAGAAACAAGTAATTTGACCCCAGCAAACTTAACCAAAAAACATCACATGGACAGGTAAAAAAAAGAGTCGTGACAAACATTGACTAAATCATCAGCAACAAACTAAAAGCTTGAGATTTGAAATGTTGCAATAACTCACCTTTCTTTTGCTTATACCCCCACAAGTATCCAGCAACTCATTAAGTTTCTCTTCAACTGAAAACAGCAAAATCAGAAGACCTTTTTCAAGAATCAATTGTGAAGTCATCATAATCTCGACCATTAGTGCAGAAAGAAAACGAACTTCAGATGTAGTGATAATTAAGTGAATTGTCAAAACCATGATATTCACATCAAGTTCATTGAGTCCTTGCGATAAACACACAAAATAAAAGTGGTAGTAATGCAACAAAGTTTTAGAAGAGTTAACGGCAAAAACATCAAACTAAGTCAAATAATATCTAAAAGATAGTTGAAAAACTTATTTACTCTCACATCATTATCATTTACCATACAAATTATAATTTAATGAACAAAACCAGACAAGAGCCCCATTATCATATTACTTGCACATAATTAAGAGAAGCAATCAAATGAATTATATTACAAATAAAAAATAGTTAGTTAATAGATACAAAACTTATGTCCTTATACACAATTAAATCTAAAAATGGATCAATATTATATTTTTCTAAACATTTTACATTTACAAATGTTTAGTAGAAAATAGACTTATTTCGTTGATATGATAAACAGTACAATTGATGTTTTGGTCATGAATTATAACAACCAAAAGTAACATAATCTGTTTTCATATATGTTAAATTCCTTTCTCGTAGTCCTTTTCTTTGTTGCTTCTTCCAATAGGAATGCTCAGGCATTTTTTCAGCCCCAATATGTACTACGTACTTTCACATCACAATTTAATGGCAATATTCCGTATCATGGACCTTTAAAATTTAACTTGCATTATCTTTTTCTCAAAAGCAATCTGATATGCAATAAGCTAAAATACTACATGAAAATAAAGAAAGCCAAACCTGCTTCGAAGCGGCCTGAAGCTTCCATTATTTTCTTTGGCTTCACAGATAGCAGTTTGTTGGCCGATACAGGTACTTTGCTGGAGTGTAAAGGATCATTAGTCGCATGTCCTTTCTTAACGAAACCAGATTTACGTGAAATCTTCACCAAAGGTCGTCGCTTTGAAGACACCTGCTTGTGCTCAACTGCATCAACCTTCTTATCAGAATCACAACCGTCAGACAATGACTTATTGTTCGTTGAATTTAGACCCGAAGGTTGGGTATCTTCAGCAATGGGAGAATTGTTGTGAGATGGACTCTGCACAATGATGTCTGGATGAGCAGTAGAGGTGGTTTTACTGGTTCTATCTGTTTGCTGAGAACTTTCAAGGACTTGACTCGCAGAAGGTACACTTACAATTAGTTTCTCACATACAAGGGAGCTTTGTGATTGAAGAACAGTAAACTCAGGCTCATTTAATGATTCATCTTGTTCTCTTGTAATGTCTAAGTGCTCAACAGAAGATCTAAATGTATCAACTTTATCTTTATTATTTGATATACTCCCAAAAGTAAGAGTCTCAGTATAATCTAAGGAACTTGCACGAGCAGGCAAGCCATCATTGGCTTTATCATCTTCAAGAAGCATCACAGGTTCCAAATAATCTTCATCTGAATCACTCTGAACAATAACTCCAGAATTAAGTGGGTCCCCACCTATAGAGCCACGACAGTGAGGAGAACCACAGTAACATTTTTTAGCAGCTGCCCCAAAAACCCTCACATAATTGTAGTCAAAAGTCACCTCTTCACCCTGACAAAAATTATGAACGATGAAAAGGCTAGCACATCTCTATAGTAAATTCTGTGTGTGTGAGATAACAAATAGGCAATGAGAGACAATCATCTTGTCCTAAAACTCCACCTTTCAAATGAACTCCATTTTACTGATACTAATCACTACAGTTAACAAAATTCTCCAAAAAAATGACAATGAGAAACTAATTAATACAAATCAAACATACCTTCTTAATATCCCTTAAGGTGAACAGGCCAATACAAATTTCTCCATTTACCATCCACTGATCACAAAATTGAGAGTCAGGGAAAAAAACATCGAAAAAAACATGGAACTCTATAAGAATAAAGAAAAGTCAAATTGCATGACACATTGCAGTAAAACAATATTAAAGACAAATAATGGTTCATTTAAAAAAATATCAAACAAATAAAAATGATGCAACCAAAACTTATCCGAAAGATTCAATACGTTTTTTTCAGAAAATGTAGTTAGTTAGAATGTAAATAGGAAATATCCATATAAAATTGACACCAGTCAAGACATACCACTAATTACATTGAGTTAATATTTCACATAACACGGCTGCATTGTAGAATATGAACTATCAAAATAAAAACCAGGAAAAAAAAGGAAAATGAAACTTATTTATACATTTAACAAGACATTTAGAGTGCTATAATTTACCATCTCAAAAGGTTAAATAATTAAAAAAGAATACAACATAAATATTAATAAGGTAAGACAGATCAATACATGCAAGGTGAGGTCATCGTTAATTTCCTAGTTTGTCTCATTTTATTCATTTATCCTTCTTTTTCAGATCTTCGTTTAAATTAGTGTTTCTTCTAGAAACAAAAAAAAGAGAAGGGCACTAAGATGCTCCAGCTAAAATTGCCTTATTTTCTCTCACATCAGCTGAGAACATTGCACTATTGCAGCCAGTAAACTCCAAACAAGTAAATCTTGTTTAATATTTATTAAGAGAAATGCTTATCCTCTAGTGATCTTAGAATGTCTACGTAACTTGAACAAAATGAACCAAATAATAATAAAAAAAAGATGCTCTGTTATACGAAATCCAAATAGAATATAAAACAGAATCTGCAAAGAAGGTTAATACCAAAGTTTTTTATCCATTTAGTACATAGTTACAGCTTTCATCATTGAAAAATTCTAATTCAGAGAGACTAAATAGCAGTAACTGATAAGGCAACAAAATTTTACCAGTTATACCAAAGAGTAAAAACTACAAGCAATTAGTTTACCTTTTCTGTGCGACAATTAGGTTCGCAACTATGATTAATGAAACGACCCAAATTTCCTTTAGCAGATGCATCAATTACCTGAAATGACCATATAAAAGATAATGAAAATATACTAACTATACTGACTTTACAATTGAGGAAGAATCCCAGGTTTCTCTTGGAAGTGGTATGTGATTCAAATATTAGGAGACCACATTATAAAAATAATGCAATTATTGGAGATAGAACCAAGATGACCATTCAAAATCACAAATCACTAAAGCAATTGTCAATTTATGACGAAAACAAAAGGAAAAAAACTAAAGTCATGAATTTACGGAATAAGATATAAAAATTACAGCGACAAAGAAAAAAACCAATAGATAAAGGAAAAAAGGCAATAGATAAAAGCAACCCAACAATCAGGTGGACATGTATCTGTATCTTCATGCAATTAAAATCATTATCATTCCAAGTAATATATAACCAGTAAAATCCTTAGGTGTCCATTCACTTAGAGTTAAATTCACACTTTTTAGAATAATGTTCCTCTCCACAGATCAATGAGTTACTATGACAATAACTTGGAAAATGTGACAACAGTTCCAATTATTGTAAGTAGTTAGTGAGTAAATGAAGTGACGTGTCTCCAAACCTCATTGCAATTCAAGGTCATGAAGTAGAAATGTCGATGGCCATTCATAGCATATTCTTTCTGCCGAGCCTCATAAGCAGGCATGTCAAGCACCTGATTAGACAACCAATTAAAAACTTTCTGCTGAAGAAGATCTTGACAAATTAAACTATCATGACTTTACAAGCACATTTTCAGAATTGATTAACATGATCAATAAAATGCAAACAAGAATAAAGAAAGCAGACCTTTAAGACAAACAAAATAAATGTGCTTGCGGAAATTTCCTCCAACAAGTTTTAAGCATTAAAGATGTTCAATCTTTGTACACAAAAATTGTCTTTTGCCTTTAAAGAAGCCTTATCTTCTTTCCTTCACAGATTAATTAAACGCTTTTGTCCACTATTAAGTGTTTGTGTATTTTGCATCATTGTGAACATAGTCATATACATAAGATTCCCCGTTCATATACTCAATGATAAATTCTGATGTTGTAAGTGGCCATACCTTTGCTATAATTCAGTGTCAATAATCACTTCAGAATTTGAGATAGGTAGAAAATGCAGATTTAATTTTTTTTGCATACATTAAATCCAGAACATAGAAACATAGATTGAGAGCGCACTTTTTGACATATTGCATAGTACAAGAATTGACCATTGTGCAAAATCATGTAGCTATTATACAAAAAACTATAACTATTATTGTATTCTTCTTCCATGTAATCATTTTTCCTTTGGAAAAACAAAGAGGCAAACTATTTTCTTTTTTCTCTTTATGAAAAACTAAATTCGTTAAGGACATTGAAAGTGTCGTGAGGGAGATAAATTCTCTTTTATAATAAACTCGCAAAAAAAACAAGCAAACTATTTTCCAAGTTACCTCTCCGACATATTCAATGAGGAATTGTCCTTGAGATATATCCTCGAGCAGCTGCAATCCAAAACCCTTTTTCCCACATTTTAAACGTCCCAACTTAGCATAGTTGCGTTTTTGGAACTGAATTCATAATTACATCAACAAACATCCATTAGGCTCAATTCATTATACACCGAAAAGACTCGCATACATTTTTAATAATTGGAGTTGGAGTACCTGTAGATTAGAACATAGATCACCACAAGGGCATGTACCTCGGTTACATTCAATGTTAAGCATGCGATTCAAGCATTCATCGCCACAGCCAACCTTACCATTAGTAGGTGCTTTGCAATGGCAAATCATTATCTGATTGATGGTAACATAATAATTAGAATAAGTTAAACAGCAATAGCGTTAAATACAATTTAATTGCTTCTACAGAATATATAAAAAAGCAAACATGAGCACTAGCTACTTTTGTTAAAAAGTAATTCATAAAATGGTATTCACCGCAACTCAGTAGCTAAATATTTTAGAAAAAATAAGTTACCAAGAAATCTTTAGTTTCAATTTCTAAATACAAAACTTTACAAAGAGATATGGCCAGAAATTTTTCATTTTTTTCTGTAGTGGAAGACTGACGAACTTAAACTGCAACCAAAAGCAGTTCAAATATCATCAATCTAGATAAGCACGAATATTCCCACTCTTCCTTATTTATTTTTAAGAATAGCCTATGCATTGCAAATGTTAAAAGGAACAAATTATAATCAGAAAGCTCTAATTTTCACACATCTACACCGTACTTCATTACTATTCACGTTAATTAGAAGAATAAAAAATTTGGTAACAAACAAATTGGAAATAAATCATAAACAGCAGCCAGGCCACCAAAATGCATCTGATGCTTTGGGCACTCACTATTATACTTGCATGACACTAAACATAGAAAAAAATTTATTTTCTAAACCCAGATACAACGTTAGTGAGAAGCATAAACAAGTTAAGGACCTCATCGATAGTCTGGGATTTACGAGTTCGGTGCAGATAATGATTGCTTTTGATTCTTGTATATCCACGCTCTTGTAAAACTACAATAAATAAAACCACCACAAAAATAAAACGATAAAATAACTTTAGAACCGCAACATAACAAAGCATCAAAATAACTTTAGAACCGCAACATAACAAAGCCCAAATGAATAATAAACATTTGCAACACAAGCAGCATCAAACTAAATATATAATATAAATAAAGATATCTTATAACATTCAAGTACCTTTTGACCTCTGATTTTCAGATGGTCTATAAGTTCGGAGAGCACGTGAAGCTTCGTCATCACCAGAGGCGCCTGATATTTCCAGCTCAGCATTGATTTCAACATTTGATTTCTCTTGCGGGATTGAACAATCAGCAAATGATTTATCAGTGTTGTCCTTGCAGGTCCTTCAAAAGTAAATGAGACATGACAAATTTCAAACGGAAATGTCAAGTTAAAAGTTGCAAATGAGTAGAGAGAGAAATAACAGAATCAATAGCAAATAAAACCATAAATAGAAAACATGAACATATGCCAAGATACAACTTGAATACCAACAGTATGTGCTACATCAGGCTTGCCCTGATATCCTACTTTTGTAAAACAATCTCAAATAACTGAGGGATCCATCAAAGAACAAGGGATCAGTGGAGTAGTGATGTCACAATTGTCACTACTTCAACGGCTAATGATCTTCAACAGAAATTATCAGAAAAATACTAGATTAAGAGGAATATTTGCAAAGAAGTAGGTCTATTCAAAAATTTATTTCCTTGCTAGGATCATATCTAATTGGGTAGACACAGCTACCTCTTCATTTTAGAGATAGTGGTGTTAGTTTGTTATACATGAGATAATTACATATGTTCCCTTGGAATTTCTTTTTTTAATTTTAGATAAAATTCAGTTTACAATAACAAAAAAGGTGACATACTAGCAAAGAATTAATGAAATTAAAAAACTTCCATTAAAAACCAACAAAGTGAATTGTTAAATACCATTAATAAAATTTACAGGGTGAGATTAGGAATAAATGGTGACACCCTACCTTTTTGTACACTTAGTAGGTACACCACCTTAAAACGATAAATAAATAGACATTTTAAGAATAGCCACATCAGGTTTTCCTCGTAAAAAGTGACTTCATGATGCTAGTTCCAAATGCAAGCGATAAAGTGGATAATTAACTACAGATCCAAAAACAATGAATTCAAGCAAAAAAACATTGGTTTCTAGCTCAATTGCAGCAAAAGAAAGATAGAATTAGCAGAGAAGTAAATTGCAAATACAAAAATAGTAATCAGTCTCATATTTAAATGTCTAAGATATGAGAAACACTAAACCAAAGTTAATTCTAAACAGTTTCATCAGGCACAAACATAGATTTCATAACCCAATTTCTCTTTTGTGGACATCGAATAAGCCACTCTTTCATTATTTGAATTAGTATTGTTAAAAAGGTAAAGTGACATTTGATTGGGTAGTATATTGAATACGACAATGTGATATGGTTGGGCTCATTTGTTACTTGTCTGACTAAATCTAATTGGAACAATAGCTACAAAGAACAGTAAAACTAAAATTAATTACAAATTCTCATTCCATGTTTATGACATTTATAGGTGGAAATTTTTCTACAAAAGAAAATTGTCATTTCCAAGTCCTGACTTTCGGCACAACACTAGAAAAGTGAGACTCAATCAATATTATTTTTCACCTCAAGGTTAAAACACTATAATCTTGAGTCATACTAGATCAAGTCAGCAAGTACAAAGAGCGAGCCAGTTCAAAACATGTCTAATAACAAATATCAATGAAACGCATGCATGATTGAAAAACATACCAAGTACAATTTTCTTGTCCAATGGTATCTACAAGCCCGGCAGGTATTCGACGCCATTTCTGACAATCATCGCAGAGAACCCAAGCATTTTTGGCAGGTGAATACTTCTCATTCAAAACATCATTAACAATGTTCAAATTTGATACTTCTCTGACCGCTAAACTATCACTGCTGCTTGTCTTTCTGATACAGTTAACTTTTAAATTTCCTAAAAAATAATTTAAGGGGAATCAGAAAATATTTGTTAGTGTAGGGAAAGTTCAGATAGGAATACTTCAGCATAAACAACTAGAGCGGTCATAAAGCAACATAAGATGATGAATAGCACCTGATTCTGGGTAAGTTACTCCATTTGACGTACCATAATCACAAACTTTCTTGAGCTTATTCTTATTTACAGACTTCCTCTGACTATCTCTCTGCCTTGGAGCATTCCCACTCCTTTTGGCTGAGTCAGAGGTCTTGGACCTTCTCTTGCTAGCTTTTCCGTATTTTAAACTTTTTGAAGGTTTAAGGCTTGTAGAGTTAGAAGGCAGTGGATCCGTCAAATTTGTCAGTCCAAAATATTTACACTGGTAATCATTCCCACTTAATGCTTTTGCTCCAATGCTCGATTCTATTTTCACATCATCTTGAACAGATAAAGTTGCTTCCGGCAAAGAAAATGGTTCGCTTGATAGCTTGCTAAGAGAGGAGCAACTCAGATCATTTGCACCAGAATCCAATAGCTGGGTATAACTCACTCCATTCACTGATTCAACAATCATGGAGGAGATGCCAATAGACTCAGCTGCTTGATCTAAAGATATCTTTTTCGTCATAATTGAATCAATAGAAACACTATTTTCTAGTTCAATGCTTGAAAGAGTACAACATATATTATCGGGGTTTTCTTTGCAACTCACATGCTTACAAGTTGCCTCTTCAAGAACTTCACATTCATTATGCTTGGTTAACTTGGGGAAATCAAAACCCTTTTTCCAATATGGCTCTGTTCCACGACTACTATTAGTAGCAGTAGCCGCTACTGATGTATCTACCTCAGGAATTGTTATATTCAAAAGACTTTGATCCATCAGTTTCCCCAACTTAACCTTCAAGCGGAGACAACCAATTGGAGTAGAGCCCTTTTCTCGCTTTGACCCTTTTGATCTTCGTTTTCTTTCATTCTTGTTCTTCTTGGCATTATGTTTACCCTTCCTCCCTTTCATTAATTCTTGATTCTGAAATTGTTGAATCGGAACCTCACTACTTACCCAGGAAGATTGAGTAACACAGCTCAGCGATCCCCATATAGTTGAGCGGGATGGTTTGGAGAGACAAGTTCTCTTTTTTTTAGCAACCTCAAATATGATTTGGACATTCCTACATGAGTTTGGCGCTTTTCTTGCACTTTTGCTCCTCTTAGAAGATTTATTTTTACGACTCTTCCCCCCAGATTTGCTTCTCTGCACATTATTAAGTCCAGAAGTAGATGCCACAGCATCAACACAATTGACTTCAGGAACACAATCAACTCTGAAATTGTCTCTGCTTCCATAAAAAATCTGCCCAGAACTATCACAGACTCCGCTAGAACTAAGGAAAGTAGCATCTCCAACA
Source organism: Begonia fuchsioides (assembly GCA_003255005.1). Taxonomy (NCBI): domain Eukaryota; kingdom Viridiplantae; phylum Streptophyta; class Magnoliopsida; order Cucurbitales; family Begoniaceae; genus Begonia; species Begonia fuchsioides. Next base: position 641,451 of record QAOC01040521.1, on the reverse strand, counting down.
GAAATATTTTGTGTATTGAACATTTCTGAAGATCCATCATCTCTAACATCAAAAGGATGACATAATTCTAGCGATGTTGATTTCTCAGCAATTGCATTTCCTGCTATGAAACCTTCCTTCAAATTGCCGTTTCTTTCTAGTGGCATTGCAATTTTGGCAACATCATTTTTTGTGATTGTACTATTATGGGTACAATCTTTCGAAACTTCTATACTGCTTTGCCCCAAAGAGCAAATGCTACTTTTTTCCTCCAGACAATCACTTTCTCGGGTTATCGTAGCTAAGGAACCATCATGTTGCAACAGTTCATCATTCTTCTGCCAAACCATTGATGGAATTATAGTGAAGCAAGAGTCGTCAAATACATTTTCAAGTCCAGCAACCTCAATGATCTTCTCTGTGGAGAACCCAATAACATGCTTATCGTCCATATTACCAGCATCAATATCATTGTGCATGACTGAATCACAAGCTTTTGGAAACAGTGGTTCTATGTGATCTCTTAGAGTAGACGCAAATTTATTGAATGGTTCTGGTTTATCAGGAACCAAAAAACCAGTAATGCCATCAGGATCCTTCAACTCATTTTTCTGAAAGCAACAATTTTTTAAAGAAACCATTGAGTTCAAGGAAACCTTATTGCCTTGTGAAGGTGATAATAATCCACCAGTATCAGCCTCTATCTCAATTAAATTAAGTTTTTTTCCTTCCATAACCTCTTTTATTATTGTTTCGGGAGAACCACCGACGCTATTGTTGGCACTCTCTTCATTTTCTAGAATCAAAAATTCAGACGAGGTATCCCTCGCAATGATTTCTGAGGTCGATTTAAAGCCATCAGCTATGTTCAACAACCCATACTTGTTGCATTGCATTAACTTCCCACTCTTCAAATTGGAAGCATCAGTTTCAACCTGATTCTCGTCCAAAGAGACGCCACTAATCCCACACTTAGAATACAGTTCATTTGAGAGAATTGACTCGTCTGGATTCTCACATTGAGTGACCAACCAATCACCAGTTGGCTCAGTTGCATTACTAAGGAGGATACCGTCCCTGCTTAAAATGGGGCAGTTATCAACCTCATTTGTATTAGCTTCAAACAAACAGTAAACTGAACCCGAGCTCGGGGATGGCTGATCTTCAGAAACAAGTTTCACTGAAAAATCCACAATTGTAGAGCCACACATCGGCTCACCGACCACAGTGGTACATTCATATGAACCCATATCTGTTAAAAATTTAATGAAAGTGTGGCCGACATCCAGTGCTCAAAAATTGTAAAAGTAGCATGGAAGCAAGAACCTTGAAACGAACAGTGGATAACGTTCGTGGCATTAGCTAATCAGCCTACTTTTTTATCCTTAGTTAAAAAAATTAAAAACACTGGAAGAGAAAAGAGCACCCTCAATCGGCACACCAATAGGACACAGAATCGCAAGGACCAAACCCTAAACCGTCACACCCGGAACGCGCTTAGCACGATCGAAAACCCTGATTCTGGATTTTGAAAAGCAATGCAGAAACACATACGCATGAGAATAGTTAGACGAGATGAAAAAACTCAAAGGAACAAGCCAAACGAGTCAAGGAAAGACACAAACGAACGAATAGAGTGAAGATAAGAAAGATGAACGGATCAATTACCTTCGCATGAAACGAAATAGATGGCGAAGAATCCTAATCTAACAATGGCGAAACTCGTAATCGATAGAGGAAAGGAGGAAGAGGGAGGGAGAAGAAGACGGTTGAGGGGAGCTGTTGGGGAAGAGGAATGAACACGCGCGCAAGCGGAGAAGAGAAAGACTCCGAGCCTGAGGAAGGGCATTATGGTAACATCGTTGTCTCGGCTGGGCTGGGCTCACAACATAAACTAGAAAAAAAGTTTTAGCCTCTAATTAATTAAGGAATTAAGGTGTAGTTTGCGATAGGGGTGGAGTGGTTCGGGCTGGTTCGGTCCGGCACCCGCAGTTTCGAACCAGACCCTGCAGTTCCGTTTCCAAAAGTTAAATGTTGAACCAGTATTCATAAACCGGTTCAGTCCTTTTAAATATAATTATTATTTTTTTGGTAAGATTTTTTGCCAGTTTTTTATTTGGGCAATTTTTACCTACCTTTATCTAGTTTTAGATCAAATTGTTGAACCGACAATCTGTTTCATTTTTCATAGGGTTGACTCTGAAACTTGTGAACCGCAATTTTGAACAATGCTAAATTGCAGGCCTGGACCGGACAGACTTTGCTGGTTCGATTTTACCAATAAGTACTGGCCGGTTTAGCCAACCCCAATTTGCAAAGTTAATTTTTTATATAATAATATTNTAAGGAACCAGTAAAGAGATTATTGTCTGGCAAGATGCAGCAATGATTAGGTCTAAACAAAGAGAAGAGAGAAGAACCGCCATGGAAGGGGAGGCCAAGAGTTAGATCCTCTCTTGCAGATTAGGCTGAATTGGCTGAACTCTGAATGAAAATGGCGACTCATTGAACTCCCTCAGCCTCTGCTGGTACCCATTTTCCATCTCTCTAACGCTCTCTCCCATCCCCAGGACCTCCTTCTGGTACTGTACACAAAAGTTTATCAAGGATTTCTTTAAAGTTACTAATTAACCGTAATAAAAATTTGTCAGTCAATTTTTAGAAGAAATAACTATCACCAAATTTAATGTGTGACTTATGCATTTCTATTCCCCGGAGGTACAGTTTTCATTGGTTCAAGTTTCTGGTCATTCCCCGCATTGTAAAAGAAGTTATGGTCGTTTTATTAACGAAATGTCAACAAAATTATTATGAGAGTTTATAGAAATAAATAGTATAAGAGTTATTATTTAATTTTATTTTATTTTTAATGTTATTTATGTCACTTTTGTATTATATGTAGTGACTGAATAAAATGAAAAGAAGACAATAATACACAAATTATTTTATCTTCTATATTTTGTTATTTTTCTCTTTCCAAAGTCGGTTTTCTAAATTCTAATTTCTTTTAGGATCAGTCTTGATTTTGAATATCACGAGGGGTTTTATATCCGACCCTCGAAGATAGTTCGATCTCGAGATTGTAGATATTAGACTGATAAATCATTTATACTTGTGTTTTCGGTCTCATCTCGGGTCGTGACTATTGTTACTAAGAGTTTAGCCGGCTCGATTACGAGAGTGAACAGTAGTTTAATACATTTATATGTGACAGGGAATTATGGAGATTTATTTTACCAGTTCATAGCTGAGTCTTTTGTTCTCCTCTTCCAGCATTTTCCCCTGAGAAATACAAGAATTACTATCAGATACATGCGAATTTGTGCTATATATATAAAGGGTATGAACTACGAATTGGCACTTACGTTGTCTCTCACCATTTTCATGAACTCAGACTGCATAGAAAACACATTAAATGGGAAGATTCAGCTTATGAGCTTCACGTTATCAAAGCATAAACATGTAAGAGAAAATGATTTTCAGGGTACAAGCCTGCTTCCCGCGAACACCGTTGAGGCCATTTTCGAGGGCGTTTTCGAGGGACATGAGCTCCTTGTAGTTCAAGGAGGAGAGATCCTCTCCCTTCATATGCCTATAACACATTTCTAGAACATTTAGAAGCAAAAATAGAAATAGAAAAGGAGAGAGAGAGAGAGAGAGAGATGAAGAATGTTTGAATTATTTTCTGCAGATTGAATGAAATGGACCTGAGCTCGATCTGCATGCTGTCGTTTTCTTTCTTGATTCGATCGATTTCATTGCTAAGGTTCTGGAGTCAATAAAATGGTAGAAATACATGAGAAATAAAGAGCAGATCTGCAATTAGTAAAGTGGGTAATCCTTGGTTTCCTGTGATTTTAACCAAAAATAAAACATTTTTGGTCAGAATTTGCCAGATCTGTTCGAGGGATGTTTGGTTTCGTTTTGGTTTAACTTTCTTTCTCGACGCAAAATGCAGTACAGAATGATTTCTTTGAATCTACTGTAAAAGCGAGGGGTTTTCATGCATCCCATTAGTAGATCTGCTCCTAGAATCCATAGTTATTGTTTGTTTAACATATTTTTAGCAAACAAAAAAGCCAGTCCTTGGACAAGAACTAACAGATCCTTCTAGGGCTAACACAAAAGATAAAAAAAAGAGTAGAGAGAAAATAACACAGAGATGTGGAGAGAGATCGAGAGAGAGAGAGATAGTTCATCACCTCATGCTTAGCATCCCATAGCCTCTTTCCAGACTGCTTGTGATACTTATCCAAGATATCAACCAACCTTCAGAATCACAAAATAATCAAAACCCACCAAGAAAAACAGCCAATAGTCAAAAAAAGAAAAAAACTGCAGAAAAAAAATGACAGATTTTATGTTCATACGGTGTGGAAGGGCTATGGAATTCATGCATCTTTCCAGTAGCAGCAAAGATAACGAGCGAAACTTGAGCATCGCAGAGAATAGTTATCTCTTTGGCTTTCTTCAACAATCCACTCCTCCTTTTTGTATAAGTCACCTGCCTATTACTTGAGTTTTCTATCCTCTTGATCTCAATCTTTCCTCTACCCATCCCTCTCTCCCTGTTCTTCTTTCTCGAGCTTCTGCAGATCCAGGAATGGAAGTCTGAAACAATAAAGGATCAGAAAAAGAAGCGTTTCTATAAAGAGTTGGAGGATGAACAACTTTCGAAGTGGCACAGAAAGGGAGGGCTTGTTTTGGGACATTTGATCAAGACCGACCAAACCATCTCATTATCTGATGCGTTCGATTTAACCTTGGAGATATAAACATCCTTTTCTCTCTCCTCGATATCTCTCAAACCCTAATCATAAAAAGATGAAACTACCACCTTCGCTGCAAATGGGTATTTTGAAAAGGGGAAGAAAAGAAAACTGGGTAGATTTAGGGAGCGTTGGATACGTCAACGCTGGTTGATGGTGTAGAGGCTAGGCCATTGAAGTGTGTGTGGTGGAGAAAGAGTAGGGTTTGAAGTCGGAAACTGAAGAAGACAATCCAGTCTCTAGACCGTCAAATCCAAATCAATGGGTTGGAGGCTCAAGAAGTGAGAAAAATGGGGAGAAAAAACCCTAAAAATGGGAAGAGGAACCCAAATTTAGGTTCAGTGCATGGCCATTACTGGCCATGTTCTTGAGCTCAATCTTTCTCTAAGTCTTACGCTAGATGCTCCAACACAGAATCACAGATAGATTGATGATTTTTTTTTGTCCAGTCTGAAGTAATTTTTTCCCTTCAGGGTCTTAGTTGTATTTTACTCTAATCAATAGTCAATACTCATCCAACGACGCCGTTTCTTTCCATTTACTTCATTGGTGGACCAATTTGTATAATTTGACTTATTTCTGATGGATCCTTCCCCGGTTTCCCCGACCCTTCGCCTGCTCTCTTCTTTCGACTCAGTTTGTCATCCCCCGATCCAGAGATCCACGCCCTTCTTTTCCAAGCACGAACCTCTGCTTCCCAGGTGCCTCCTCTCTCTCTCTCTCTTAGAGAAGTGTATTTTCTGTGGATTAGGATTAGAAACGAATGTTTTCTATTGTTCGCATGGATCTAATTTGTTTTGGACATTGAGGCTTCCTTACCTGCCCTAGGCTGTCCTTTTTAAATTTTTTTTCCACGCAAGATCCAGATGAGAATGTCATGTATCGTGATTTAGTTTGCTGATCTCGCAAATGATCGCTCAACAGAGATGTAATAATCTATCGACTTTCAATTTTATCGACATTGGCTCTGCCTGCTCACCAATTTAATTCTCTTTTTGTTGCGGGAACATGCATTTTTGTTGCATATCTCCAGTCTTTCATCTAGTTTCCATTATGTTCTATTTCAGTCGTAATTGACGTGTTTTCACTTACTGCTGGCATTTTTTGTTTATTGGATGAAGTTATGGCGAGTCCTGGGAGTTCTATGGCGTATTCTTTACTTCTTTTCACTGTCACACTCTCTCTTCAAGAAATGTATAGAGTAAAGTTGGCATCATCAGAGTTGTTTACCATTCTTGGAGGATTCATCAGTTCTCTTCTCTTCCTTGTTCTGCTCACCGTGAGTTTCTAAATCATTCTATTATTTTGATTATTGTTATTACATTTGTTTAAATTCTTTGAATTCAACTTCGGTTCAATTTTTTCTAGCATTAGGTTTTCTGCAAGTGAGCAAATTCTTATATGGCAATAATTTAAAAAAAATTACAGTTATGATGGCGATGAATCATTGTTAGCGATAAATTTGATCATTTAGTTATTAATTGGTGCAGCGAAAATTTTGTCTATGAAACTTAAGATGAGGGAAAAATTAGATAATAAACACTTGGGATGTAAAGAAGTTCAATTTCAAAGTCTAATAATCTCATTTCCTCTATTACTCACAACCCTTTAAATATTGTTTGAATTATGATTTGAAATCGTTAATATGATGAAGTAAATATCTACAAAAACGTTAAAAAGATAAAATCAGTCTAAAAAGTAAAACTAGTGAAATCAAAATAAATAAGAGTGATCTTTGGGATATAAAGTAATTGTATTTCAAAGTTTAAAGTCTCATTACTTCTATTAATCACAACCCTTTAAATAGAGTTTGAATTATGATTTGAAATATTTCATAAGATGAAGTAAATCTCCACAAAAAAACGTTGAAATGATTAAGTCACTCGTATTATGCTAAGAAGTTAAAAAAAATGTGAGCTTAGGCTGTACTGGTACATTATGCTAAGGATCGTTTAAAACTCCACGTACAGATCACTATTTGCTTTAATTAAGAAAAAATCAAATGACGCGATATAGGTATTTGTCAACAAATGATAAGTTGGTTTAATTCTTCCCATGTCATTAATAGGTTTTTTTGTCTTCAATGGATGCTCATGTTCTTTTATTGCATAAAATGATGTTTATCATACTCGGGTTAGCTTAATTTGGCTTTATCAAACACTCTTAATATATGTGCTAAACATTGGTTGTTTTTCTTACTTGCTTTGGACTCAGTTTATAGGAAATTTCCAAGAAACTTGTGGCATACGGACTGGTTGGGGTGCTGGTGAGTATTTCACTTATGGTTGGTGTGGTATTGGTAGTGTTGTGAAATGTCAATATTCTCCAGGTTACTGGGTACTTGTGCCTCAATCAGGATTATGACACTTAAAGTGAACTGCATGCATATTAAGATGAAAATCTAGAAACTTTGATTGATTGATGATAAACATGCATCGTGTGTAGTTGGTTCCTCTTTACCAGTTGTACAAAGGGTTTATCTAAGTGTATTTGCATTAGAAGTGGTGGATACTTATCAATTATGTTGTCTCGTTCTAAAAATAGGAAAGAGATGAACTATACTAGATTTTTTTTAAAATTTTTTATGATGGGAAACAAAAGTTAAGAATAATGAAACACAGCGTACAGTGCCTTATTTGCCTTACTATAAGAGCCACATGGCGAAGGAAAGGGAAACTCAGCGGACAATGCCCTTTTTTGTCTCCCTATGAGAGACCTGATACCTGTTTACTTGAAGCTGATAAGTTGAAACACCAAGGAATGTTAAATAACAGAAAGATTTCAACTTTATGATATGGGAATTGGTAAATTAATTTTCCTATCTATTCTGTTTCAGAAACTCGGGGTTTTTAGGTAAAATTGCTATCATGAGAAATTTTGACGTACATTGTTCAAGATTTTCTGTCATACTTACTTGGACTTATCAGTATTATTTTCTCTCAAATGAAGTAGACAAACTTTTACATTCTTTTATTGGTAGTTCACGATACTGATTTTTCTTCTGCAGTATTGATAGCAGAGGTGGTTGCTCTAATTGCTGCTAGTACTGTCCATCGAGTTTGTATTACGACATGGTATGCCTTCTTATGAAGCACATCTTGTCATATTAATTAAATTTCAAGTTAAGAAAATTGAATATAATTAGTAATAATGACAACAAGTTTAAAAAATTCTTAAACTTGGATGAACACGATTGACCCAAGTATCTCCGAGTTTCAGATAGTGTATATATTCATTTAAAATATTTCCTCATTAATTGTCAGATAGTGTATATATTAATTTAAAATATTTCCTCATTAATTGTTCTTCCTAACTGTTTCAAACTTCCATGCAGTTTCTTGTTCTCAGTCGCTCTACTTTACGAGTTGAACAAGCTTTCTGGAGTAATGCTTGTGAAGAGCGAATCAAAAGCAAAACGGCACTGACTTTACGAGGTGACCAAGGATCCATATTAGAATTATTACTAGAAATTTGGAAATCAGTTGCACTTTTTTGCATGTGTTTTGCCCTTGAATAGATATCTCACAAGATACAGGGAGGGGGGATTGATTAGAGCTTCTGTTGGTTAGTTAAAAATGAGGATTATAACTTTGTTTCTTTAATGCTATAAAATTTTTTGAACAGCCCATACAGTTTTATTACACCATGAGAAATGGAAGCTTAATATTAGAGTACATTTTCACAAATAGTAAAGGGTTTAGAACAATAGTCATGACCGGAATTTCGAGAATCAAGTGCTGAATTTGATCATTTTCTTCTTTAGAATACAGTCTTTTTGTTTACATATTGCACTATCAAAGGAAAAAAAGCATGGACAATGTAAACTAGGAAATGTTTATCCTTGAGCTAAGCATTGAACTCTCACTAGCTGTTGTTGTAGCCAAGATGGAAGAGTGCCTAAAAGAGTAGCGGCCAAGGGGCAGGGGCCTAACAGGTAAGTTAGGAATATCAATGTCACCCTCCAACATCTTAAGAGCTTCAGCTATGGTAGGCCTGAAAGCTACCATTTCTTGAGCACATAGCAAACCCACCAGAACAAACCTCTCCATCACTCCTTTGGCCCCTTTTTCTCTTATTGATTCATGGAAGATTTCATCAGTTTTCCCCATCTTAACTTGCATCCAAGCCCAGTCTGTGATCGAAATCACACTAGGATTTAAGGTATTTTCCACCTTCCTCCCACTCATAATCTCCAAAATCACTATTCCGAAGCTGTAGACACCGCTCTTCTCCGTCAACTGCCCGTAGTGAGCATATTCAGGTGCTAGATAGCCGTTGTTTCCTGCAACTCTTGTCATTAGATGAGATTCTCGGTCTCGGCTTTCCTTTGCTAGACCAAAATCGGCAACTTTTGCTCTCATTTCGAAGTCTAGGAGTATGTCTGTTGGCTTGAGATTTTGGTGATAGATGGGGGGTTTGACACTATTGTGCAAGTAAGAAAGCCCTTTGGCTACGTCCAGAACTATATTCTTTCTCTGAGGCCAGTTCAGCTCTTTTTGGTTTGAAAAGTTGAACAATTGGTCACTTAGATTACCGTTGGGCATAAATTCATAAACCAAGAATCTTCTTTTACCTTTGAAATCGTCATTCGTGACGCAACATCCTCGGAGTGAGAGGAGATTTTGGTGCTCGATTCTGCTTATGGTTGCAATTTCATTGGAGAACTCTTCGTCCCTTTTTGAGTTCAAATCGAGGATCTGTTTGACCGCAATCAACCCGCCATTCGAGAGCTCTCCTTTGTACACAACCCCGTGTCTGCCTTGGCCAATAAGATTCGTCTGAGAAAACCCATTTGTTGCCTTTTCGAGCTCCGCTAAATGAAACAGTCTTGTGCGAGAATTAGGCACTGCATTGGCCCTCAAATTTTCTCCCTGCATCGAGTTGCGTTTCCATCTCTCTGCTCTTCTTCTGTACAGAATGGTTAAACCAACAGCCATGAGAGCACCAAATAGAGCACAAACGAAGATCAAAACAACCTTGGACTTGTTCATTCGGTTTGATTTGGGTTTGGTCGCCGAGTTTGAGAGAGGCAATCCAAGAATACAAGAAACAGTTCTCGGATCCATTGGACCGAACTTATTAACGATCCCAGCAGCGTATAAAATGGTGAAGTAAAAGCATTTGGTTCCATTCGGGTCTAAGCCCATCAGCTGGGAATTGACCCTCATGCCGGCGTCAACGCACGCGCCGCACCTGGTTAACCCCGTCAAGTCCCCCTGGCAAGACAAATCTAGGGGGCTACTCGACCCGACTCTGGATAACCAGTCGTGGGTATTCATTATCCCGGCGCAACTAGAAGAATTGGCCACAAACTGAGACGAATTTCGAAAGCACAGAGGAACAACATAGGAGGGAACAGACATGGAAACAAGTTTTGTCTGGAAAATGGATAAGCAGGAAGACGAGGAATCTGCGTTTGAAAGCTGGAAAACGGAGGTGTCTTTGAGATGTTGGGCGAGTCCCATGCCGAAGAGGCCGACTAGGGCTTGGCAGCAGTGGTCTTCTTCTCCGGCGCCGGAGCAGAGCGAGGAGTCCCAAGGGAAAGAGGTGACGTAGCTTAGATCGAAGGGGCAAGAAGAATCAATGGCGGAAACTGAAAGGATTGGGAAGAATAGGAGTAGAAGGGAAAAGGGAAGAACGAAGGCTCTCATTTTTATTCACCTCTCTCCGGCCCGAAAAGCTGAACAGAAACAGAAGGCGACTCGTTTTAAAGTATGGTCGGATCTCCGGCGGCCAGAGAGTTATAGTCCGATGAGATCAGCCGTCAACATAAGCATTCCATTCAATTCTTAAAAAATATAAAGAAAGAACAAAATTTGCTCTTTTTGAAAGCCAACTTAGTTGGACTAATGACGAGTCACAGGTCCCTGTTCCTCGCACTAGAAATTGCCTTTTTCAAAGATTTTATTCGGAGATGCTTCATCAGTTGACTAAATTATCTCTCCTGTCTTGTCTGTGGTACCTAAACCACTCACTGTGTATTTGGAGGATCCAGAATTGCGCATCGGCAGTGGAGCTTCCCCCACCTCTAATGGCCGCCCCGAAAAAGTCAGTCAACCCCTCTGCACCTTTTTGCGTATGGTCAGATTACACGTGCTCAGTGTTTTATTCGATCACAAATATCGAATTTTATAATCTTTTAACATGAAAACAGAGAAGATCTGAAGGAAATATTTCATTAATGAAAACTAAAGGAAGAGTGGAAAAATTGCAAGGGATTGATTCTTCCGTTTTTTTGATCATACAAGCGTCGAAAAGTTTAAGGGATTCAATAGCTGGTTGAGAAAGGCTTATAGGATTTCAGGTCGAGAACAACTCCGGCGACGGAGCCGACCGCCGCTGCGATTGTAATGATCAGACTGGCCACGCTGAGAATTTGGAGACACACCCATTTGCTGCTCCATTTGGGTATTTTCATCTGAGCGATGTACATTTCGACCGGAAAATAGACGGTGAGAGGCCAGAATCCCAATGCTCCGAGCAGGCCAACGACGTCGTTGAAGAACGGAAGAAGCATCGAAATTACGGTGGTGAAAATCACGAAGATCGTCCTCCATACAAGCCGGAAGAGATTGAGATTATAGGGTTTGAAACCAGGAATCGGGATTTTGATTTCTTTTGTGATGAATTCTGAATTAGGGTATGTTTTGGAGGCGTGTTTTTCGACGAAGGCAAAGAGGGGTTGGCAAAAAACTTGGTAAGCTCCGACGAGGTGGATAACAATGGCGGCGTTTGCTATGTCGAGCAGCCAATATGGGTTGTAAAAGCCGAAACCAGTCAGGAGATTTCCCGGCGATAAATCGCCGAACGCGGCGTAGCCCATGCAGCCACAGAGCATGTAGAAAAGGGTCGTCACTGAAACGCTTATCAGAGTTGCTTTCTTCATCGTCTTCGCTTCTGATGGCGGCGATTTAATCGTGTCCTGTTCAGACCAAAAAAAATTCAATCTTTCTCAGCACCCAGTAACCAAAACGAAATCGAAAGAAAACCCAATTTTTTATTTCGTTTGTTAACCTGAATTTCGAGTAGGATTATCGAGTAAGAATACGCAAAAGCTATGTCTCCTAGAGCTTGGAAGCTCCTCCATATCTTCTGGGTTTCAGTCACCGTCCCTATGCTTATTCCGGTGAGAGATCCCCTTATTTTCCCAGTTTCTGCAAATGAAAATGGAAATAATTTCATCAATGGAGACTTAAATGTGTAAAATTGGTCTCTCGGACTGTATCTTCTTCTTACCGGCCACTTTTCCGATGCCGAGGCCGAGCCCTATAGTCGAGTAAGTAAAGGACATGACAGCAGCTACAATGGAGAGCCACCATAGCTGATCAAAGTCTGGAATTTGAGAAAAAACTATTTCTGCAACTCCGAATGCGATCATATAAGGATTGCTGCTGATATGGCAAGGATTTTCCCCACCGCTTTCGTGGAAACAGTTTGATCTTTTGATTGCCCTGAGACATAAAATAAAATAAAAAACATTAAAAAAACATTACGAAATTTGAAATCGATGAGTTGTTCTAGTTCATACTTACATCATGCTGATGGATGAAGCTATTGTGTAGCCAATAGCTACTCCAAAAAGATTCAGATACTGAACGAATCCGCATATGTTCACCTGGAATCCACCTGGGAAGATTGAAAAACGAGAAAGAAAGATGATGGATCTGAACTTCTGGAAGTGGTAATATGTCGGAGTTTTTCTTTTTACCCAGATTTGATCGGACGGCGTCCATGTAAGTGTAGTTTCTCTTGCCGGAAACAGGGTCGCCGGAGCGGTAACAAGAGGAGAGAAGAGTTGAGGTGTAGTATGTGACGAAGGAGAACAAGAACATCACTGCCGGACCGGCGATCCACCCGAGCTGAGCGGTGGCCCAAGCCAGAGACAGGACGCCGGAGCCTATCACCGCCGTTATTATGTGAGCACTTCCGGTCCAAACATTCCCTTTGAACAAACAAAAAGTTAGAACTTTTTCACCAAGCTTTTCAACAATGGAAGAAAAAGAAGATAAACTCTCACCTGTTCGTTTGAGCCGTCCGTCGTCGTCGAAGCATTTGGAGCCGCCCGGAAACGGCGCACCACCGGCGACGTTAAAAGCTTGACCATCGGAAAACTGGCCTGCCATCTGCGTTCGAGGAATCGAGGAAGAGAAGAGACGACAATTGCGAGGTATAAAAGAAGCCCCGTTAAGACTGGGAGCTGTTGGCCTACCCAAAGCCTGAAACTGTCAAAACTTTCAAGCTTTTCTATCTGCAAGCTTCAATGGCGAAATGGATATCCAGAGCGAGAGAGGGTGCTCCTTCTCCGGCAATGAACTGAGGTAAGAATGGGAATGGAGGAACGAGGAAGAAGATACTTATACAACACTGATCTGAGAGAGAAATTACAGGCAAAAGCCATGTTTCAATTAAAGACGAAAGGTTTAGGCTACAAAAGTCAACGTCACAAACACATTCTCTCTCTCTCTCTCTCTCAAGTCTCAACACCATAGACTACTCTCTCTCTCTCCTCTCCTCTCACCTCTCTTTCTCTCTCCTCAAATGAAAATCCGAGAGCATCTTTACGAATCCAGAAAAGTCCAACCACACCACTGTCTTTCACTCCTCTCCTTTTCAAACAGATATACGTGGAGTAGAGATCGCCTTTCTGATTTTTCAACTCTTAAAAAGCAGCAGCCAAAGACGATGCTTCCATTCCTGCACACGTCGGCACAGTTCACCTCAACTGGGTCTGCGTTTTTGTTTGAAAAAAACCCTCATTTAACGCAGAAGCACATGGAAGAACTCCATTGCAGCAAATGGAGAAGAGCTTGTCTTCTTCTTCATCTTGTTTCGATCTGAGTCAGGCAGAAGCCATTGACCGGATTTATCCATCTCTAGGAGTTTGAATATTTGAAATTATGAGCTCGAGTGCTTGATTATGGCGTGAAGCTATGGGAATAGGTGATTAGGGTTGAAAAACAAGGTTAGGAGAAGAGTTGGTAGTTAAGAAATAATCTATTCCTAGGGTAGAACACTAAAACACATGACTTCTTTGCCAACGGTCAATTTTAGTCTAATTTCGATCTCAATCTTTAAAATATCTTTGAAAGCAAAATCAGATTTCAAATAAACAAATCCAAAATCTAATCGTTTTCGGCTCGATTAGGCTCGGGAGTTGGGTCGCTCGGCTCGAATAGGCTCGAGGCTCGATAGCTCGCTCGAGCAAAATTTTTTGAGAAAAAGCTTCACAGGCTCGGCTCGAACAAGCTCGACAGGCTCGACGAGCAGGCAGGACAGGGATCGGCTCGCTCGAGCCGGCTCTACTATCTAATATTAAATAAAGTTTAATGTAAAATAAAAAATAATTATAAAGTCAATTCAATCACTCGAATATCATAAAAATATTTTATTTTATATTTTTTTAAATATAAAATTAAACCAAAATTATTCTAATTAGACAAAAAAGATGATAAATGAAATGTTTGAAATTTCAAAGCCATTGTTGTTCGTCATAACACCATCTTCCAAACTCTTAGATGATTCCTCAATCAACACAAACCGCACATGTACATTTCAAGATCATGTACCGTCCTCGATCGAAAATTGAAGATCGAGAAGAAGATGCCAAAAAAAAGGAATCGAAGTTCAAGTGAATAAGTCACGCTCGTGCCTCCAAACTCGTCCAACTCAGATCGATAACTTAAGCTTGTAGGTTGAAAATAACAGCGTTCCTAATTCGATTTTGAGGAGTCAAACATTTGATGATGATAAACAAACAATGATATCACCAAGTTTGAAGAAAATAAGGTTATTTCTAAGCTTCAAAAAGGGAGGAAATCCGAAAAAACCCGATTGAATTAACGAATACCCTTAATTTGACTAACTATTCTCTTTTCTATTTACTCCTTTCAAGCCTACACTGAAAGCACAGATAGAATCGATAGGTCTGTGTTACAATCAAGATCAGGCGTAAAATTTAATGATTCATAGTTATGTTTTGATTTTCATAAAATACATTAATTATATGCTTGTGATCAGATGATTGACCAATAATCAAAACATATTCAATGATTTAGCGACGAGTCAACGGGCGAGTGGACCCGGAAAAAGGAATATGAAAGGGGAGAATCATTGGCGGCTCGACCAAACCCCACTCAAGACTCGGACCAACTTGTGTCGTTGACCATTTGACTTTGCCATATCGGTGGCGACTCGACCGTGGAGGCCCAGGTGACCCTAAATGTTAGAAGCCATTTATTCTTCTAAATTGATAAAAAATAAATAAAAGCAAAATAAATAGGTGTTGTTTTTAGTAAATTTCAAACCAGATCATGAGGTTTCGTTAAACCGACGGATCAAACCACGCAGAATTCAAAAACAATGTTTGCGATCCTAGCCGTCGACTTCTTCTTTGTGTGATGACTTGAGTTTTGTACGTTTTAGGACCGACTTGTGTATAACATATTATTTCTAAACTTTAAGGTTTAATTCGTCAATTTAACTAAAACATTAACATTGCCATCCTCTTCGGAACGCCATGTTGCTCGTTAGAGTGTCCTTTACTTCTGCCATAGTCTCGACCAGAATCATTTGCGAAATCCTCACTTTTCCTCGTCGATCTTTCAACGTCTCCAATTTTTAAAATTGATAATTTGTTTTATAATTGATTATATTTCACGAGTTCATTTTTCATGCCATCGACAATCAACATACAATGGGTTGATTTATTTTAATCGTATTTGGATTGGATTCAAATGGTTAATTTATCAAGAGTTCATTATACTACACGTCTGTACCTGCACTTTAACACAACCTTCATACTAAAGATGTTCGAGAAAAGAAGATAAAGTTGTCAATTGCATACGTGGCAAATGTTCGATGTCCAAAAATAAATAATCAAAGCACAAAGATGTTTATAGAATTCAAAGTTAACTAACCCTAAAACATGTAATGCACATAAAATATGAACATTAACTAGTAACACCGTTAAGTCAATGACACCCACTACTTTAATTTATCCCAATTAAATATTTGCCTCACTAACTTTGATTTAGTCTTCAAAGCTCACAACTATGGTTATCGTTGTATTTTCGGGTACCCGCTGTTGGAATTTTGCTATATACAAAATTTGGATCTTTTGTCGGGTTGCATACTACGTAAATTTTGGATTGAATCAGATTGGAGCGGAATTTTGATTTGAAAAATCGGAGAAATTGTTTTGACGGTGGCTTTTATTATTACTCATTCATTTATTCGTATCTCAATTTATCATTTTGGCACGTCGCTTTCGACTTGCACTTTGTATCTCAAGCATGAATTTTGCATGATATTATGAACAAGCTCATAGTTTTTTCTTCTTTCTATAGCTCAAAACTAAAAAAATAACTCATCAAATTGGGATATGGATGTAAGACTTGTGGATGATCTGATCCTGTTAGCATGATATTATCTGTTTTATACAAGAACTCGTACGGTGCATAGTTTTGTACTTTGGTTATTATAAAAATACGTTGTGCTAGTTAGAGACAGATAACTCATTATTATCAGTCTCCACTCCTAGACGGATGTGAGATTATACATATTTATACAATCTATTCGAACGAATTGTCACAATCTATATTCTTTGATGGCCTCATGTCCTTATCAGCCACCATCATATACGAGGATAATTGACTCTAATGCCATTTATGAAATCCTCAAACCTCAAACGGACATGCCTTGTACTTGATTTCTCTTTCTCGCTTGCTTAGGAGAATCTTTCAAGATTGTAAAAATTGGTAGACAAATTAGAAAAACTTAGAATATAGTAAAATAATTTCGCATACATCGTACAATTATAGATAATATACAGTAATAGGAAGACTATCAAAGAGGATCCATGACAGACACTCCAAGAATATTCTAAATAAAGATGGCCACGTCCACGTCCGAGCCCAGAAGCTAATCGGCGCCGGAGAATCTTAAGAGGGGGGCCGGCGGCGAGTTGAGAAATCGTCTTTCAGTTATTACTTAATTGTCTGAGAAGATTCGGTGTCTGCTGATGTTCTTGATTTTCCAAACGTGAGATGAGTTTAAGGAAACACATCCTTAATCGATCTCCTCCAAACCAACGCAAACTCTGTCTTTTCTCAACTTGGTCGATGAAGATGAGACTCCAGCCTGTCCACGCCCTAACCCTACGAAATTCATTGCTCATCATCCTATCTCCAATTTGAAACCCTTTGACTTTGCGTTATAATCTTGAAGGTCTGTCTGACTTTCATGGAGTCCAACCTCGTTCGAGCCGCAGCGGCATGCCCCCATGACTAAATATCTATCTCTCTCTAAATGTCTCTCTCTATCTCTCAGTTTTCTTCGGAGAAGAAGAGGCGTGCCCCATGACTCTTTTCTCTCTCTAGAATAGTTTAAAACATGGTTCGTTTCATTTTTTTATGCTGACGACGTGTCGGAAAAGGACGCCTCGACTGCTTAGTTGTTCTTTCCTTTTGGGTGCCAGGAAGAAAACAAAGTAAAGGACCATCCTTGGGATTCGGGGGTGTTAATGAGAGCGATGAATAAAGACTGCATTTTTCGCAACTCTCTATAAATGGGTTTTGCCAATTTAGTGGTCTCTACTTCCCATCTATCAATAAAAACAGTCAACGAGAGAGAGAGAGATGGGGAAGAGAGAAGGAAGTGATTCGACCGCCGCTCCGAATTCCGGTCTCAACGGCGGAAACAACCGCGTAGCAGCACTGAACGTCGATAAAATGACTCCTCCCAGTAACGCCGCCGCTCTCTCAAACAACGACCATCTTGATTATCAGCCAACCAAAACAATCCAGGTCTCTCTCTCTCCTCCTCTATCTCTCTCCTGATGTTTCCTTGGTTCTTCTTACTGATAATACGGCTGTGATCAGAAACCGGGATGGAAAACTTTTATGGCCTATGTTGGCCCTGGCTTCCTCGTTTCAATGGCTTATCTCGACCCTGGAAACTGTACAAACCTCTCTCTCTTCTTTTCTCTCTCTGTTACTATTAATGTTTACTGTAATATCTGTTCGTCGTAGTGGAAACCGATCTGCAAGCAGGAAGCAACCATGGGTACGAGGTAAAATGATCTAAAACTTGGAAATTATTAAGCTTTTTATGTTCATGAAACGGATCCATATGAACAAAATTTCATCGCAGCTTCTTTGGGTGATACTCATAGGCATGATCTTCGCTCTCATAATTCAGTCCCTGGCGGCCAATCTCGGTGTCAGCACCGGTAATTTACTGTCTCTTTTATTCGATTTAATTCACTCCAAAACACGTATATAATTAAATAATATATATATATATATATATATATTCAATCATGCAGTGCTGGTACATCTCAGAAGACTTGTACTTTAAACTCATACGGAAGTTACGATAAATATTGTTTTTAATTACGGATAAACAACTAACAAAGACAAGAATAATCCTCTGAGAAAATAAGATTAAAGTCAAACTTTGGTGATCGCGCAGGTAAACACCTTTCAGAACTGTGCAAGGCGGAGTATCCAAAATACGTCAAATACTGTCTCTGGCTGCTCGCAGAAGTTGCCGTGATCGCCGCCGACATACCGGAAGGCAAGCTACTCTTACCCGACTCCATTGACTCACTATTCATATGCAGACAAAATAGGGGTCAGATCGAAGGGCCAAGAGCCAAGTAGAAGAGACAAAACAAAAACATTAATAAATACAAACTTGTAGATAAGAATGTTGGATTAGTTTAATCATTTTGTGACGTACTGGACAGTGATCGGAACGGCGTTTGCGATCAATATTCTAATCCATCAGATTCCGGTGTGGGTGGGGGTTCTAGCCACCGGCGGCAGCACTCTCTTGCTTCTAGGCCTGCAAAAATACGGAGTACAGTGATTAGAATTTTGAAACTAATATTAGGATTCTTCTTTGTACAGAATTTGGTTTTTACTTTCTGGGTGTTGATGAAATCCAGGTTAGGAAGCTAGAATTGCTGGTAGCAGTGCTGGTATTTGTAATGGCCGGATGTTTCTTCATCGAGATGAGCTACGTGAAGCCTCCGGCGAAAGCTGTGATCAAGGGAATGTTCGTGCCCAAGATGAACGGCCAAGGTGCCACCGGCGACGCCATAGCTCTCCTCGGTGCTCTCGTCATGCCGTATGCTTCGTCCTCTCCTATGCTTGCTTTCATTTTCTGCGTAATAATCATTAATTTCTCTTGAAATGATATTGAACAGGCATAATCTCTTCCTCCATTCGGCTCTTGTGCTGTCCAGAAGAGTCCCGAGCACTGTCCGTGGAATCAACGTAAGCTTCCATTGTCTTTGTCGGAGGCTGGATTTATCAGTTCCTGAACAAAAGGGTTGTTGATTTTGGACAGGATGCATGCAGATATTTCTTGATGGAAAGTGGGATGGCTTTGTTCGTCGCGTTTCTGATCAACGTTGCCGTGATCTCAGTTTCCGGCAGTGTCTGCACCGCCCCCAATATGTCTCCAGAAATAGTTGATAAATGCAGTGACATCACTCTCAATTCTGCCTCTTTTCTTCTTCAGGTTCTTCTTCTCCCTTCCTTCCAAAACTGAAATAAAATATGAAATTTCAGAGTGTGAAACAGAGTTCATGAGTAATAAACATTCTTATTTGTAGAATGTATTGGGAAGATCAAGTTCGACGATATACGCAATAGCTTTACTGGCATCAGGGCAGAGCTCCACCATTACAGGAACTTATGCAGGCCAATACATTATGCAGGTGATGAGAAGAAAACAATAGAAAAATTCCAAAAGCTTTTGCTTTTTCATTATATTTCTAATCGTGGTTTTGAAACTATCAGGGATTCTTGAACTTGAAAATGAAGACATGGAAGAGGAATCTGCTCACCAGGTGCATTGCCATCGCCCCTAGCTTGTTCGTCTCTATCATCGGCGGTGCTCAGGGTGCTGGACGGCTCATCATCATTGCCTCGGTTAGCTTTTCATCAATCTCTTGTAGTTAACGTCATTCAAAAACTTGAAACTCCATGATGAATTGAATCATCTATTTTTTACTTTGCAGATGATTCTTTCATTTGAACTTCCATTTGCCCTCATCCCACTTCTTAAATTCAGCAGCAGTTCGACGAAGATGGGACCTTACAAAAATTCTATATACGTGAGTAAAGATACAAAACATGTCTTCATGGCTTGATCAAATGAGAATTGTGCTTCTAAATGAACCTTTTGTCGTCTATACGCGCAGATAATCGTGATCTCGTGGATTCTCGGCCTGGGAATCATAGGCATTAACGTGTACTACCTCACCACAAGCTTTGTCGATTGGCTAATTCACAACTCCTTGCCCAAAGTTGCGAATGTATTCGTTGGGATCATAGTTTTTCCTCTCATGGCCATCTACATTCTTGCAGTAATTTATCTCACATTCAGAAAAGACGTTGTCGTCACATATATAGAACCAGATGTTCAGGACCCCATGGCACAAATGCAAATGGAGAAGGGGATAAGCGCCAGTTTGAGTCATCGTGAAGATGCCCTTCCACATTTCCGACAAGATTTGGCTGATATCCCTTTACCAGAGTAGATTCTAAGTTACGGAAAATGGTACTTACATTGCAAATGAAAAACCTGTCAACTCCCAATGCACCAACCATTGTCTTGTAATCCCCATTCTCCATGTTTTTGTTGTTGTATTCTGCCATTGATCTGTGTTCCATGCCCTAATCCAACACAGCACTGCGTGAAATAAACTGTCCTTGGCTCAATTATTGCTGTGAAAACAGAAACATGACAAAGTATTTGGGTTTAACTGATTTGAAGATGAACTTTTGAAAGCCAGTGTAGACATGGTAGTCGTGTGTGTGTGCTTGTCAAGACGCTAAAATAAACACAGCCTTTGACTTGCTAGAATTCTGGTCTGGTAGAGTTTTGAAAACGGACCAAGAGTAGCCATTCTGGAAGCAAAATTAATAACACCAACTGGCTGAACTCTCAATTTCCCAAAATTGGGTACTTGTAAATGTTTATGTTCTTCGTCGACAAGTGTGTGAACCAGAGTATGCCTCTAGCCATTAGATCTAGCAGAGAGTCCAGCGTTGAAGCAGCATCTTCCCAGCACATTCAATCTACACAACATCAATAATAATATTTAATTAATCAAAATATTCACAACCTTGATTTCTTGTTCTGACCTAGAAAGCTGGGAGAAAAACATTCGACCAATTCGAAATGTCAATCGCTCTTCCGGCGCGCTCTTTGTGGTCTTGCGCTTCGGTGATAATCAGATACGATTTGAGCGTAGCTAACTGTTTCTCGCAGGAGTCTTTCTCCCCTGATTCGAATTCGAAATAACTTTTACAATTTATAGTATAAATTCGATACATTTATTCGAATCGAGTTTCAATTTACCTTCGTTTAGGTTTAGGCCGGATGTTTTGGAAAGATCAAAATGAAAAGGGATTTCCAGACGGAGAGCCAACCGAGTCTTTTCCAGCAATTTGGAGAAGAAATCCCACCTTAAAGTAGAGACTGAGCTCTCATTCAACAGAGTTCCCTCATTCTCTTCGGCGTTTCCTCCATTTGTATGCAAAAATGCCTTCTCCATTAGAAATTTCTTGTTTTACAATAGTATGAATCTTTCAAGTTTTAATATTTTAATTTAATTTATTTTATTATTAATATTTTATATTTATTTTATATTAGGATACCGTGATATGTTATATAACATGCACGTGCATTGCACGTGTATAAAAATATAGTATAAAATAAATATAATTTCAGGTAAAATTATATTAATTTGAAATTTAATGTTTTACAAAATTAAGATTTGGTTTGTTACGTGATTTCAAATATTCAAACAAAAATAAAATTTAAATAAAAAATAAAATCAAAATTCTGGAGTAGTTAGAGTATTTTTCTCCGTCCATCCATTAAGCCAATAAAAATACTGGTAGTTTTTCATTGCTTCCCAGCTGCGAAATCGAGGAAGGATGAGTCTTCCAATCAACGCCAACCCTCATTCCAAAGATGATCAGGAGTCCAACGTAATCCAGGTTAGTCTCTCTATCTCTCCCTCTCTCTCTCTGAGAGTTATCTTGGTTCTTAAAATTGGTATTACGATGGTGATCAGAAACCAGGATGGAAGACTTTTCTCACGTATGTTGGCCCTGGCTTCCTCGTTTCGTTGGCTTATCTGGACCCTGGAAACTGTATAAACCTCTTTCTCTCTCTCTCTATTTTTCTCTCTCTATGAATATTTACGCAAGATCTGTTTGGTGCAGTGGAAACCGACCTGCAAGCAGGAAGCAACCATGGGTACGAGGTAAGATGATCTAAAACTTAGAAATTATTAAGCTTTTTACGTTCGTGAACCGGATCCAGATGATCGTAATTTCATGGCAGCTTCTTTGGGTGATTCTGATTGGCATGATCTTCGCTCTCATAATTCAGTCCCTGGCCGCCAATCTTGGCGTCAGCACTGGTAATCTCACGAATGTTATATTTCAAATGACTTGTCTATGGAATTGGAGTTTTAAGTAATATGTTAATGGCGGCGCAGGTAAACACCTTTCGGAGCTGTGCAAGGCTGAGTACCCAAAATGCGTTAACTACTGCCTCTGGCTGCTCGCAGAAGTCGCCGTGATTGCCGCCGACATACCGGAAGGCATGATACTCTTTACGTTGACTCGGTCTTCATATTTGGATTTTGCAGATAAAAATACGAACTTGTAATTTTCTTGCATTAAATTAATCATTTTGTGACATATGGGGCAGTGATCGGAACGGCGTTTGCGATTAATATTCTGGTCCACCAGGTTCCGGTGTGGGTCGGAGTTCTAGCCACCGGCTGCAGCACCCTCTTGCTTCTCGGCCTGCAAAAATACGGAGTACAGTGATTGAACGTTTTTTTTTACGGAAATTTGATTATGATATCCTCGTACAAGATCGGGTTTTTACTTCTTGGGCGTCGATGAAATGCAGGTTAGAAAGCTAGAATTACTGATAGCAGTGCTGGTTTTTGTAATGGCCGGATGTTTCTTCGTCGAGATGAGCTACGTGAAGCCTCCGGCGAGAGCTGTGATGAAAGGAATGTTCGTGCCCAAGCTGAGCAACCAAGGAGCCACCGGCGATGCCATAGCTCTCCTCGGTGCTCTCGTCATGCCGTATGTTTCGTCCTCTCCAGAGCTTGCTTAGCTCGTTTATGTAATTTTTTTTATTAATTTCTCCTGCAATGAAATTGAACAGGCATAATCTCTTCCTCCATTCGGCTCTTGTGCTGTCCAGAAAAGTCCCGAGCACTGTCCGTGGAATCAACGTAAGCTTCCGTTGTTTTTGTCAGAAGCTGGATTTGAAGTTTCTGAACGAAAGGGTTGTTGAATTTTGACAGGACGCTTGCAGATATTTCTTGATGGAAAGTGGGATGGCTTTGTTCGTCGCGTTTCTGATCAACGTTGCCGTGATCTCAGTTTCCGGCAGTGTCTGCAACGCCCCCAACATGTCTCCGGAAAGAGTCGATAGCTGCAGTGATATCACTCTCAATTCAGCCTCTTTTCTTCTTCAGGTTCTTCTTCTCTTCCATCAAAAACCTAAAATTAAATGTGGATTTCAGAGCCTGAAACAGTGTTCGTTAGTAATAAGCGTTCTGTTTTGTAGAATGTGCTGGGAAGATCAAGTTCGACGATATACGCAATAGCGCTACTGGCCTCCGGGCAAAGCTCCACCATTACAGGAACTTACGCAGGCCAATATATTATGCAGGTTGCGAGAAGAAAACTAGAGAAAATATCCAAAAGCTTTTTGCTTTTTCATTATATTTCTAATCTCGGTTTGAAACTGACAGGGCTTCTTGAACTTGAAAATGAAGGCATGGAAGAGGAACTTGCTCACCCGGTGCATCGCCATCACCCCGAGCCTCATCGTCTCCATCATCGGCGGTGCCCAGGGTGCTGGACAGCTCATCATCATCGCCTCGGTTAGCTTCTCATGAACCCCAAAAAATTTCAATCTTTTACAGTAAAATTGCTCAACAAACTTGATGAATTGGAGTATTCATCTTTCACTTTGCAGATGATACTTTCATTTGAGCTTCCATTTGCCCTGATCCCACTTCTCAAGTTCAGCAGCAGTTCCACCAAAATGGGTCCTTATAAGAATTCGAATGTAGTGAGTAAACACGCATGTTTTCCGGCGCTTTCCGATCACAAATTCGAGCAAGAATCGAGTTTCTAAACGTACCCTTTTGCCGTCGATTCGCAGGTTATCGTGATCTCTTGTGTTCTCGGGCTCGGAATTATAGGCATCAACGTGTACTATCTCACTACAAGCTTTGTCAGTTGGCTACTTCACAACTCTTTAGCCAAAGCGGCTAATGTATTGCTTGGAATCGTAGTCTTTCCTCTTATGGGCGTATACATGATAGCAATAATCTATCTCACCTTCAGAAAAGACACTGTGATCACCTATGTCAGTTCCGATGTTGGGGATCCGGTGACCGGGATGCCGGTGGAGAAGGGGATAAGTTCGTCTTCCGGTGTCCGTGAACTCTTCCCTGCACAATTCAGGCCAGATTTAGCTGATATCCCTTTGCCACAATAGATTCTACTTTACGTTGCAGTTGAACTTTCATCGCAAATTTCCAAATTTTTTAGTGTGTTGGCTAACTGGATTAAAATTGTTTTGTTT
Source organism: Begonia fuchsioides (assembly GCA_003255005.1). Lineage (NCBI taxonomy): Eukaryota > Viridiplantae > Streptophyta > Magnoliopsida > Cucurbitales > Begoniaceae > Begonia > Begonia fuchsioides. The sequence continues at coordinate 617,056 of QAOC01040521.1, read as the reverse complement.
TATTTTTTGCAATAGTTGGCCTCTCATTTTCGCATGAAATAGATTGCAGAAACGGGAATAATACAAAAATGTAACTATATTATGTTCCATGAACGCATCCAACTTAGCACGACATGAAATATAAGAGGTTGACGGATATAAGCTAGCTCTATTACGAATCTAAATAGAGGTCAGTACATATGTAGTGACTATATCAATAGACATTACCTTTGTATAAATATATTCTATAGTTTTTAAGAGTTCATCTCTAAGTATTTAGTAGAATTATTTTAGAGTTAATAATTATGTTAATTGATATAAAGAGTTTATATTAATTAATAAAAAATATTAGAGCTTAAAATTATAGGTCTATCGGTTCTTCTAGCACTTTCTATCACTATTCGAATAATAAAAAAATGAACAAATAACATTGAATAATTAATTATGAATTATTCAATGCACTCAATAATAAGTTTGTTATTTCATTGGATTAAATAATTGAATAATTAGTTATTCAATTAATTGACAAACTTGTAAAGTTTATTTTTGAAAACCGTTTTCAACAAATATTTATTTAAGTTGATTATGTGCATTCAATAGTTGATTGAATATTGTAATTCAGTTTAGATTTTGGAATTATTTTAAATGTTAAAATATATTACGAAATCAAATTCTTTTTAGATTCTGAAAGTCAGTTTGGATTTTGATAGTATTTTAAATGTTTAAATATATTACGAAATCAAATTCAATTTGAATGTTGAAAATCAGTTTAGATTTCGAAAATATTTTAAATGTTAAAATATATTACGAAATCAAATTTAATTTGAATTTAGAAAGTCAGTTTAGATTTTGGACTTATTTTAAAAGTTAAAATATATTACGAAATCAAATTCTGTTAGATTCTGAAAGTCAGTTTAGATTTCGATAATATTTTAAATGTTAAAATATATTACGAAATCAAATTCAATTTGAATTTTGAAAGTCAGTTTAGATTTCGATAATATTTTAAATGTTAAAATATACTACGAAATCAAATTCAATTTGAATTTTAAAAATCAGTTTGGATTTTGATAATATTTTAAGTGTTAAAATATATTACAAAATCAAATTCAGTTTGAAGTTTGAAAGTCAGTTTAGATTTCGAGAATATTTTAAATATTAAAATATATTACGAAATCAAATTCAATCTGAATTTTGAAAAACAGTTTAGATTTTGTAAATATTTTAAACGTTAAAATATTTTATAAAATCAGATTTTAAATTTTAAAAATTAGAGATTTTCGTAACAGTTACGAAAATAATTCTTTTTAAAATTAAGTCTGACAACTGACAATGAGGAGAAAGAAAGAGAACGAGTGAATGTGAACTGAAGCGAATTGAAAAACTATCTTGAGTAAAAATCAGTTTTCGAAATTTCTCGATTTGATTTTAGAGAAAAATTATATAAATTCAAAGTAGATCGTCTCAAGTGTTGAGAACACGATCAACCATAAATTGAGTGAAGCGATTTGTCATTCACGCCCGCACGTGATTATTCGAAATGAGGAAGATTGACAGAGAAGATCAGAGGTTTCAAAGGTCGAAGATCAAACTTTAAAGTTTCTGAAGCTTGGAAAAATATATATTTTCGTAAATCTTTTAAATTTATTTTTTCAATATAAAAATGAAATTTTTATAACATATAATTATTATTATATCATGATAACGATCTTTCATGTTACTGATTACATGAAATTTTGATCCATTGCTTTTGTAAACTTCTGAATGCTCTCCTACTAATCCAAGATGGAGAACATTTCTAGGATTTAGTTGTATCAATTCAATTTCAAATGATATTTTTAATTAACGTTTTGAAGATTAAAAAATTATCAATCAATACTTTATCGTTAAATTTAAGTTAAGTAATCATCTTTTTATAATTTAATTTTAATTTATTTGAATTATTATATATTTTCAATTAAGACGATCGAAAACTAAAAATTAGAATTAAAAAAATAATTGAAATTGAATGTAGAAAGATGCATAATAACAAAAATTGAATGTTAGGACGTCGTTGATGAAACTTTGAAGTTTGAAGTATCAATTGAAAATACATTAATTGATTTATTGATTTATCGTCGTCGATGAAATATATTCATTGAGCTGGGCCCAAGTAGTCAATCGGGCTGAAATATTTATTGATTTATTCTATTAAATAATTAAATGAAAATGAAGAGAAAAAGGGCCGCGCGGGGCGTGGAGTGATCGTCAAGACAAAAAACCCCCACAAGATAGTTCATAGCAGATCCTCCATTTCTCTCTACTCGCTGCTCTTTCGACCCTCGCGCCACCTCTCAGGATGTCGGTATGATTCTTTTATTCACTTCCGTCCTTCTCGTATTCCTCATCAGTACATCGTCTTCTTCTTTGGTTTCTCTGGTATCAGAAACCCTAATTCTTATGTGCTGAAGACGTAAGCGATGTTTTTTTAATGATTGTTGCAGATCTTTGAGTACAATGGCAGTGCACTTGTTGCTATGGTAGGGAAGAATTGCTTCGCCATAGCTAGCGATCGGAGGTTAGGAGTTCAGCTCCAAACCATCGCCACTGATTTTCAGCGAATTTATAAGATGCACGATAGGCTTTTCATCGGTCTTGCTGGTCTAGCCACCGACGCCCAAACGCTGTATATTGCGCTTTTTTTTTTACTTCATATTTTTCCTTCTTTACAATAACTTCATGGTGCTTTTGTTTCCTTGCTTTGAATGAGTAGGTACCAGCGGCTTGTATTTCGACACAAACTCTATGAACTTCGAGAAGAGAGAGACATGAAGCCTGAGACATTTGCTAGTTTGGTGTCAGCTATACTGTATGAGAAAAGGTTAGATAACCATTTCAGATTTTCCCTTAACAAGAAATGAATCTTGATACGTAAATCGCCAAATGATTTTCAAAGAGATGTGTGCGGCATTACTTGATTGCGAGTTTCATTCAGTTATAATTGGCCTGGTTGATAACGTTATCATTCATGATAAGATTTTCTATGGAATGCTTATCTGTGACCCAAGATATACATAAAATGGAGAGAGCTGCAATCATTCACTTATGAAGTGTTCTCATTTGATCACACTTGGCAGTAGTTTCTATGTACTTCTGTTCATTTATATTTCAAAATAACGTCGTTTCTTTGGGATGCTTTGAAATTATCCCTTGTATGGCTATCTAGTATCTGTCAATAACTTTTCCTTTTTTCTATGGAAAACTGAATGTGGTCTAATTTTAACAGCTAGAAGGAGTTTTCCATTGTGCCACCTTCAGTTGCTTCTAAAAAACGTCTTATCTTGAATGGAAAATTGCCTGCCAAATGTTTTTTCACATTTCCTATTCTCTTCAATTTGATGGAGGAAGAGTTATTGAAACTAAAGAGTTTATGTCTTCAAATTATGACGAACAACTACTAATCTTTCTAATTTTTATTATCTTCCATGTTTTTTGCTTTATAGATTTGGCCCTTATTTCTGTCAGCCTGTTATTGCTGGATTGAGTGATGAAAACCAACCATTCATTTGCACGATGGACTCAATTGGAGCCAAGTAAGTTATTTCTTTTTTTCTTTTCCATAAATTATTTCCTTCCAATTTTGTAAAGTCAATAACTTGAAATATTTTATCTTGGGTCTGTAAAAGAGAGATTATTTATTATTTGCTTCACCATAATGTAAACCTGCCTATATGGCGTTTCTTTTCATATCATGGACGAAAACTTTGAAGTCTTGCTTTGTATGCCTCGTGCCCATTATTTTTTGGGAAATATATTCCCACAATTTGAGTAGCATTGCATTTATTTTTAATATTTTGAAGTCAATATATCAATTTGTTGCACTAATGCAGCTGTAATGATTTTCGAAATTTACACTGTCTTCCTTTTCACATCAACTGCATTTCGTTAATCTTGGATACGATCAAGTCTGTTGGAGCCTCAGATGATGTTATATCCCAACTTGTTTCCTTCTGATGTATATTCTGTTTTATTTATCATTAATTTATTAACTGAGATTTAGTACCAGTTTTTGAACTTGCATTTTAATGAGATTTAGAGTTCCAATGATCAATGGTCTTGTCTTCCATTCCTTGGTAATTTTCTTGACACAGGTATAATATTATAGATATATATTATAAAAGGCACAAGAACTTCAAATATATCTTGGAAGTTCTTTTTCTAATTTTAATATTTCTTTTGCTTCTAAATATCGCATATAACTCACGGAAAACTAAGCAATTTCTATGATGATTTACACTTTAATTTAATTCTTTATTGTTATTTATTGCTGACATAGACATACGCTCATCTTTATGAGGTGACTATCGTGTTGCTTGGCTATTTTATATTTGTTTGCCTTATGCATGTAATTTTTATTTTGCGATTAATTTCTAAATTTGGTGAACTTGATCTTAGGGAGCTTGCAAAAGATTTTGTGGTAGCTGGAACAGCATCAGAGTCTCTTTATGGTGCTTGTGAATCGTTGTTCAAGCCTGACATGGTATGTCACAATCTCGGCCTCGATCATCTTACTCTGTTTGCGGATAGTAATTTGTCTGAAATTGAATAAAATCAAAGATTTCAGCTTTATATTTTACTTGTTACTAAGTATGCATCAGTCTTCATTTACCATCTTTTCTGCCCCTATATTTCATTTGTAAACACAGTGTGCATTTTTTACGAAAAATTTAAGCTGTTCTGTTATTTCTCAAACTCTAGGGTGCAGAAATGTTAAGCATTTAGAATCCGTCAAGGATGTTGTTTTGTTATAATTTATTTACACATTTGACATGATGTTGATTTTTTAATACATGTAATTAAGAAGCAATATATAAATATATTCAAATGTATTGCAGGAATCAGAAGAGCTGTTTGAGACCGTTTCTCAAGCACTACTATCATCTGTAGATCGTGACTGTTTGAGTGGATGGGGAGGCCATATCTATCTCGTGTAAACCTTTTTCTTTACTAAAGATCTTATATTTTTGGGAAATTTTTCTTCTCAGCCTGTATCAAGAATGCTTAAAATTTTATTCAGCCCTTTTTACTTTTCACTTCTCCTAAAGATACAGATTTGCTGTTTAGCTCAACACAAATGGAAACATGATTAAAATCTTTATTCAGTCTTCTTTTCATTCTGTTCTTTGTGTATGCGTGCATGCTTTCCTGATTACCTTTATTTGTTATTATGCTGCAGAACATCCACAGAAGTAAAGGAGATGGTCTTGAAGGGCAGGATGGACTAAAACTCTAACTCAAATGCAGGAAGACCCACATTTTTCTTAATATTTATTTTTTCATGATGGGCTCTTGAATTCGTCTGCGATGAATTATGTCATGTTTTACAAATAGTAATTCTGTTATTTTATGCCAGGATTGGGATCTTTAATTAGTAGTATTTTCTCTTGCCGCTTCGTTCCATTTGACTGCAATTTTGTGCTAGTGTATTTTCAACCAATGAGTTCATCCCTCACTCAATTGGACTACAATTAATGATCATTTTCTACTAAATCTCATGAAAAAAGTCAGACTTCAGGTTTTTCTCAAGATCGTTTGGCATGTTTCAGGCTTTGATTATGTTATCAGCAGGTCCCTATGAGAATGTCTCTAACGGAGGAGACCTCCGTGGGAATGCAGTTTCTGTTGATTCAGGTTTTACCTCACTTTTAGGTCTCTCAATTTTGTTTAAGTTGAGCTAACTTCCTAGTGCCTGCCTGACATATTCACCTTGAATTCTTGTTGATTTGACGTATTTTAATATGCATCAGGTTCGGTTCGTGCGTTTGAGACGGGATTTAACGTCATGCTCAAAAAACATGTATCTTGGAAATTGGCTGGAGATGTCTATGGTGAGTTCTCTCGTTGGACTTATTCTCGTTTTAGTGCTGTTTTCTCATCTAAGTATTCATACTGAGATTACAACTTGGGTAAATTATGCTTTAGTAGTGTTTAGATCATTTGGTCGCTGTGTCGCAAATTACCCAGAAACATTTCTCGACTTTTTGAGGAATCATAAAGCAACCTGATGGAACAGTGCTTGATATGTCCCAAACCTAGTTATGTGACCAATTGTAAATTACGATCATAGTATGGTGTGACGGCACATTCTGTTGTAGCGAAATATAAAGCGACCTGGGTAGAATTAGCTCTTCAATCTCCACCTCTGTTAGAAATCCAAATGTGATAGAATTAGCTTTCTTCTCTCTCTAAAACTCTGAATCACATCCGATTGAGGTAATTCCACGTTTTTATATGAACCCTACTTTGATAAATTGATTAGGTTTTCCTGGTGGTTTATATTTAACCTAACTCCCCAGAAAGTTGTGTTTGAAATATCATCATTTAGGCTTTTGTTCTTCTCATCTGGGCGAGTATCGTACATTAAAGGTGGTCACAGTTCAGTTCGGTTTAATTTTATTTTGAAATAGAGCTGGAACTGGAACTGGAATTCACGATTTTTAAGTAATTGGACAGATTTATAATCAATTTTAAGATTTATATAAGATTTTATTAAGATTTAAATCAAATTTTATTCGATTTTAAAAAAATTTTAACCTACCGTCTCGGTTTTAGTTTCATAATTTTTTACTTTTAAAAATTGACACCGGCCCATAAATCACGATTTAAAAAAAAAATAGAACTAAGACTGAATTATAATTGATAATTTTGATCTAATTTAAGATTTTGGTCTAATTTTATTCATTTCCGGTTCAGTTCAGATCCAGCCTAAACCAAGGTCGGGTTTGGCTGAAAAGTAAGAGAACCCCTTTTTTTAGTGTGCTACAAAGTTCGAAAAAATGTGATTCAATTCACTTGGTCCAATCTGCTAGTCTCGATTGATGTGACATAGTCTACGACTTAACCACCGTCCCACGTCAATCTGCCGCCGTACATGGTGGTGGGCTGGGCTGGGCTACTTATTTTAAGAATATTATAGTCCCGCAGACCACGTGACGCCACCGCAGCACTTCCACTCGCCGACGTGTTGGGTCCCATTCACTCCCCTCCAAACCACTGTGCGTAAGCCATGACAAAATCAGCCTCCCCATGACACGTACGCACCCCTCTTCTCCTTCCGCCACCTGTCCCGCCTTTTTCTAGAACCTGTCTTCTTCTTCTCTATATATTCTCGTTCCTCCCTAGCGTGTTAAGTTTCAATAGCCGCCTCCGCATCTTCCGCCTTGATTCTCTCCGCCGCCGCTAGTACTGCCGGAGTTTCTCTGATGACTTCCGATTTGCAGCTTCCCCCGGGCTTTCGGTTTCACCCGACCGACGAGGAGCTCGTTAACCACTACCTCTGCCGGAAATGCGCTTCCCTTCCGATTGCTGTCCCAATTGTCGCCGAGCTCGATCTCTACAAGTACGATCCTTGGGACCTTCCTGGTAATATTCTCTTTTCTGTTTCTATCCTTGTTTGGTTTTTTCTTGTTGTAGCCGCTATTGGGAAACTTATCTGGGATTTTGTTTTGCAGGACTCGCCTCGTGCGGTGAGAAGGAGTGGTACTTTTTCTCTCCTCGGGACAGGAAGTACCCGAACGGTTCTCGGCCGAACCGTGCGGCGGGCTCTGGGTACTGGAAGGCGACCGGAGCTGATAAGCCCATAGGGCATCCGAAGCCTGTCGGAATCAAGAAGGCTTTGGTATTTTACGCCGGGAAAGCTCCGAAAGGAGAGAAAACGAATTGGATTATGCACGAGTACCGCCTCGCACACGTCGACCGTTCTGCTCGGAAGAAGAACAGCCTCAGGGTAATTTCGCGATCGCTATTCACTTTCCGGCAAAGTTTTTTATTGCTTTTTACGTCTCATCGGTCGTGGCTAATCGGTGTCTGTGAATTTGCAGTTGGACGACTGGGTTTTGTGCCGCATATACAACAAAAAGGGTTCATTGGAGAAGCATCAAAGCGTGAAAACAGAGACCTTGGAAGTGGAAGAGACGAAGCCAAAACTCCCTCTGCCGCCGCTAGGCGGCGGCTCGGGGGTGAGCGATTACCTCTACTTTGAGGCGGCCGATTCGGCCCCAAAACTGCACACGGAATCGAGCTGCTCAGAGCGTGCAGCGTCGCCGGAGTTGGCTAGCGAAGTTCAGAGCGAGCCGAAATGGAAGGAATGGGAAAAATCCCTGCAATTTCCTTACAATTACTACATGGATACGTCGATGGACAGCCATTTTCAGAGCACGAACGAGATGTCGCTGCTGCAGGACATGTTCATGTACTTACAGTAGTAGCAGGATCGTACGTGTAGCCCGACATGGCATCACGAGACGGAAGTCGATGAGTATGCCGTGGGAACATATAAAACTAGAACTATGATAAAAAGTAATGGGTTCCTGGTTGTCTGTGTTTATAATGCATTACTATTCATCTTCTTCCTCGTTTCTCTGGTTCCTTCTTCATCTCTGTTTCTTGGTCGCTCGATCTTGCCATGGCTTCCGGGCCTGAATATAGACGTGGTCTGATCGAAATCGCGATGAAGGTGAGAGAAAGACACATCATGTGGGATGAACTGAAAGATCAAATCTTTTGCATTATTGAGTCCAGGATTGGATCTGAAAATCGCTGCTGTTTGGCGACTATTTTATCGCCACCCATGTTTTTAAAACTTTCTGAAAACGTGAATCAAACCTTAAATCGGCGATAGGTCACGATACATCTGAAGGTCGAGTACATCGATTTCAAATCAACTTCAAACATAGTAGGTGACCGTCTGAATCCCCGCTGACCCTCTCCCCCTTCCCTGCTCTTCTGCTTCTGTCCTTCTTTTCGCCCTTTTTCTCCTTCTAATTTCAACTGTTTTCCCGTTTGAATCCCCTGAATTGGCGAATGCAAGCTGAACACTGATGCTCTCTTGCATTTCCCATTTTCTATCTGTCTTCCTTTGCTTCGGTTTACCCTATTCTGATTTAGATTCTCGCCGCACTGTGAGCTCTCTTTCTCGGGTTTAATTTCGCCCGTTTGTTTTCCTTATGTTTTGTAGTCTTTATGCTGCTCCGGATTTGATCCAGTTGCTGTTTTGGTGTATTTTTTAATCAATTAAAATGTTTCTGCCAAGTTTATGAATGAACTAATCGATGGTCGAACTTGTTTACTCTTTTTTTTTCGTTAATTTGTGCTCGAAGATATAGGTCTGAATTTTTTCTTTTTTGTTTGAGTTTTGAGAGAAGCTACCAGTTTCCTGCTTGTTCCTGTCACTATCATTGCATTTCAGACAGTCTAGTGGGGAATACTTGAATGGCACAGAATTCAAGTGTGATCTTCCTAAGCCGGACAATGTCCACTTTGAGGTTGTCCCACTGAGGGAGTCTTCCGCATTTTCATCCTTTGCAAGGTATAATCTCATTTATCGCAGTTGTAGCTTAATAAACTATTTCGACGCTGTAGCTTCTCTTAATTCACATGACTGTGCGGTACAAATCTTTATTTTTTTCTGGAAGAATTCTTTTGCTGGTGAGAAGAAGGGGTCTCTGGTCTCCCATAGATATTTTGATGAGACTCTAAGAGAAATCTTACCATATTCTAGCAGAAATCTCTTGGTTTGATTGGAAGTTTGGGATAAGTTTATCGTTATTTACAGGTAAATGGGATCAACGTGAGGCAGCTTATTGATGCAAATGTCAAAGTCTCCCTCCTTAGAGCCACAAGAGTCCTCTTTCTCTTCTTCTTCAAGCTCCAAGTTAGTTCAGTAGCATTTTCTCGACTATTTCATTATCTGTTCATCCGCTTGTTCTTAATTTTTCAATACCTTGAAGTACTTTCATAATAGTTTGAACCAATGAAGCTTAGGTGGACTTTCAATAATTTAGAATGAAGTAAAATTTATTCAATAAGTGTTTATAGTGTGTACAATAAGAACGTATATTATGAAAGTGAACATAGCATTACTTATTTATTTACTGCAAATTAGCTTGAAATATTAGGTCTTGTAATGGTGCTGACTATTTTGACTTCTGTGAGATGGTTTATTCTAGTTTTGGTTGCTAAACCGTAAATCATTGTTGACAGGCAGAGTTCGAAGATACTGAAGGCATTGCGATATATGCTCTCACAAAATACCTATCTTTGAGTCCTCGAGAATCGACCGAGGCTACAATATCTTAGTTGTTGAGGATATTATGTAGCAATCATGATCTTATCGCTATGATGCATCAATTAGTTCTATTGCTCAACTTATAGCTGTGCTGCATCTAGGAGGATCGAGGGGTGCTAGATATAGTGCAGCTAGGGCTCTTGAAGAAATTTTTGATGCAGAGATTGTGAACAAGCGAAACAGGCTGCACAACCATTGGTCGCATGCTTAATTCTGCATCGGAAAGTGCTGCATTAATGAAGTTGATCTCTGGAGCCAGTACAAAAACAGCTTTGTTGATGGAAATGGAGGGGAATCCGTTGGAGAGTTTGTACAAAATATCATCATCACCTTCATTATCAGATTTAAAGCATCATGCTGCTGAACTTTGTTTTGTGTTGTTTAGTAGCAGTAAAGTTAAAGCAGATCCTATTGCCTCAAAATGCGTACTGCCCCTTATTTCACTTATGCAGTCTGATTCAATTGCAGCTTTAGAATCTGGAGCTGGTGCATTTGAAAGATTGTTGGACGAGGAACCACTTGTGGAGGTTGCTTCTGCACTCAATGTTATAAAATTGGGAACCATCGGCTCATCGAGGCTAGCTTTTGTTGTCTTATAAAATTGGGAACCAGGGTTAATCTTGGAATCATCGATGGCTGTCTGGAACTACTTCCAGATGCACCTAGTTCAATGTGCTCCTCAATTGCAGAGCTTTTTCGTATTCTAACAAACAGCAGTGCAATTTCTAGAAGAATATGTGTCTAATGAGCTCATTCGATATTTGACAGGTATTCAACAGTCTTAAAATTTGTTTTCCATATCTTAATCATGGTGTCTCTGCTAAGAAGCTGCCCTAGAGAAGGAGCTACGGTCTGCATCAACTATAAATGAAGAGGTTTTAAGAACCTTGAACGGGATATTCTCCAATTTCCCAAAGCTCCATATTTCCGAAGCAGCAACATTATGCATTCCGCATTTGATAGGAGCCGTCAAATCCGGTATTGAGGCAGCACAGGAATCTGTGTTGGATACTCTTTGTGAATTGAAACATTCCATTAGTGTGCATAATAATCAAATATGTTATCGTTGGTAGACTTGATATTTATTCTTGGTTTTGATTAATTGTTCTTGGTGTTGTTGGTGATTAGCCACAGCATCTCTCCTGAATGGAAGGAAGGGTTTACTCGGGCTTTTGATGTGCCTTCCAAGGGACAGATACTCCTTATTTGACGTAAAAATAGAAGTACTTTTGGCAAGGTAATTCCATTTCCTCTTTCCCTTTTTGCAAATTTCAAAATTGAGATCTTTTCAGGCTAATTTCTGTGATAGTGGATCTTTTCAGGCTACACTTGGTAGAGTAACTATCCAGATCGATAAAGTAGTAACCAAAGGAGTGTATAGTGTAGATTGTTCAGCCTCAATCATGACGGAGACAAAAGGGTCTTCTCGGAAGCTGAGATCGAAATTATATGGTCAAACAGGACATCCAGCGATGAACTTCGACCACCGCAGAATCCTCAGAAAGTCAGCAAATGCAAGGTAGTTTGCGCGATTCGTTCAATGCCCGTTTTTTGTAGAATGCAAAGATCGCCGGTGTTGTGGAGAGAAATGAGAAATCCCACGTCAATAGGGAGTCATAAGAAATTATTAGAAGCATATTACTGTACTGGCCAGTAGATAGAGTGAACATAGTAGACAGAAATGGCCTCACTAAAATCAAACAAATCTTTGTAATTCATTATTTCAACTGAGTTCTACATCATCGCAATGAAAAAAAGCTACATTTTCTCTGTCATTCTCTTCCTTTTGACACTCTAAGTACATAAACAATCCTAATGGCAAAAAATACAAGCATTTCTATTGCAACCATTTTCAATTCAGAGGACAGGTTATAGATCGACTCACAGATCATCTCGGACGGGAATTGACGGGTGAGGGCGATGCTCTCTTAGGATGTCGAAATTGGGTGAGTATCGAAGAGAAACCCATCTTCGTAATCTCGATCTTCACTGTCAAACAAAGCAGCCCCGAAAAGAAAAAAAGAAAAAAAGTGCATGGTGAGAAAGCCCTCTGGACAACCAAATCATATATATAAAGTTTCAAAGAAATGGTTTAGACTTGGGAAGCCTATTGCAGTTCGAGGACGCCCATCCGATCCGCTGTTCCTCATTGTCGTAGATCACCAATTTATCTTGCATGGATATATCTGTCGAAGGGCACATTGAAATCAAAATCAAGATAACCAATCTCCAAAGTTGTTTTTTGAACAAAACCCTCTTTTTTTTACCTCCTATGACGTTGAAATCTCCCAATCCTACTTCAGAACCATTCAAAATCCCAAAGCAAGCATTGCCATGTTTCTGAAACAGAAAGAGGTTGTTAGTATTTGGTTGAATTCGTGATTCATATAGTTAAAAATGCTATTATACAGCTCACCGTTATAATTACATACGATTCCAGCGACAGCACGGTCTGCGAAGTTTTTAAATTTGTAAAGACCAGAGATAGAGGTCTGAAGTAGTTTGAAACATCGTGAATGGATTTGAACGGTTTTTCGCCCTTCCAGCAGATCGAAAGTGATTTGTCCTCGGGTGCTTCTTTCAATGGCTTTCCTTTCAAATCCTTTTTCAGCTGAGATAGATAGAATTCGAGATTTAGTTTCATTTACACCTTTTTTAACAAACAATAAACAAGCTATATAAATTGCATCTCACCAAGTTAAGTACAGTCTCGTAGAGTTTAGAAGTAAAGTAAGTGTAAGAGCTGCCACTGTCAAATATGAAGTTAAGTCCCTTGATTTCCACAGATTTCCCACCAAAATACACTTCTGCCGGTCCAGATGAGAAGTGATTTCTAAAATGATCGAAATAGCAAAGACGGGTTCGTCAGAATTATCAAAATAAACTACAGAAAGACCTCGATAACTATGAGCAACTCACCCGACTGACTTCCTTGTCATTTGTGCCCATGAAACTCCAGAAGACGGCAGGAGATCATCCCCAAAAAATAGGAATCCTCCCCCTTGCGTGCTTAGACAATGGCCAACCACATTTCTTACGAGGCCTTGATCATGTAATTGGGACACGAGACTGATTCTGCCATTGCCTAAACCAAGAACGCCAGCAGTGGGCGGAGGTGGATGTGGCCCTGAATATTTTTGATCATATCCACATCTGCAGGATTAAAAATTTCGACATTATCAATGAAAATATAACTAAAACAACATAGAGATTAATTAGCTAATTAGAAAAAAAAAAAAGTTATGTTCTATGATCACACGGCTAAAGCGATGATGACAGCAGGAATCATGAATAAAACTTACCCAAAAACCAGAGATGGGGATAAGAGAGAGCCTTCACTGAACTTCATTGAAAACGTATCGTTGACTAGAACGCCAAGGGATGATCCGTGATCTGCGTACTCGATTTCATAGTCACATTGTTCATTTGGATTTATTGATGGATCATCAACTGTTGAATGGAGAGATTTGCAGAGTGGTTCGGCATATCGCACAATGTTGTTCTTGGGCTTGTAAAGCTTATCAGATGGCTGACAATGGAGAAATCCGCATAAATAATATACCAACTAGAAACAGACAAGAAGCTTAAAGAGACAGACAGACATTGATTCCAACAGATATCATCTAATTACACTAACCTTAGTACAACCCGAACATGGCGCATCGCACTGGACCCACGTGAGATCACTGCCGGAGTCGATATCAAGTTCAAAAACGTTTGGTGGGCGTCCAATATTGAGTGACACGGAATAATACCTGTTTTAACACACATAGTAAGGATCATCCATACATCAACTACTGAAAATAACTTCATTAAACTGAGGAATCCAGTATAAGCAGTCGAATCAATGCGAGAAATGAAAATTAGGCAATCAGGGGAAAAGAGTTTACATAGGGAAGTTTATATTTCAAGAATAAACCCTGAAATGATCAATAAGGCGATCACAGAAAAATGCAAGAACTAAATCATGAAATTAAAGCAAGCAATTAGAACAACAGAGAAGAAGACAGTCTCATGATTGAAATGGAAATCGAACAGAAACCGAAGCAGAACAACAGAAGGAACTTCAATGAATGATGAAAACCTCAGAGATTGAGAGAAAGCTGATATCAGAAAGCAAGTTTCAAAGACGACAAACCCCAACATTAATGGCATCGGTGATAGAAGAAAATAGCAATAATCAGCAAGAATACACCTCGGAGCAATCGAAAAAACTCCAATTATGCCACACATACCCTAGAGGGTAGACGTTCCCTTTGATCGGAAAAACAGCAGATGAACGATAGCGATTTGCTGAACCCACGCGGCGAATGTCTGCTGCGAAACAGACGGAGAAAGTAGAGAACAGACAAAATAGAAAAACAGCCGCCGCAGTGAGACCTCGCCTGTTCGTTTTCCCCTCCATCATCATCAGCAGCAGCAGCTTTTTAACTTCTCTGAACTGATCCACAGGTTTTTCCACTCTGCAGCTTTATAGCTTCTAAAAGTAGCAGTTTCTAACTTCTAATTACCCATAAAAAGGGAAGGAACCCAGGAGCCAGAAAAGAGTTACGAAAATGGTGATTCGGTAAAGTCAAAACAAATAAAAAAAGAAAGGTCTTGGTCTTGGTCTTGGTCTTGGTCTTGGTCTGTAAACCGCGTACACAACGCGGATCAAACAGCGAGTCTTCAGAGCAGGGGCATTGATGTAAACTGCGGTTGGACCGGTGATACGCCATTTCTCGAGCTCAGTAGCTTCAACGAGTGGCTTGGAGTGAAAGCTTCAAGCTTTGGATAGGAGAGTAAGATTGCCAGCGATGACAATGACATTGCCTTCTCGACCAAGTATTCATCCTTGTACACCTCTGCCATATTACATAATTATAATATAAAACAAAATTATATTTAGTTAATTTATTTATTTATAAATGTCAAAATGTTCTATTTAAATATATTATATCCATTAATTTAATTGCTCTAAGAGCTGATGAAACCGGCTGAATTGGGTTGGTTCTAAGCAAAATTGAAATTCGGTCTCATTTTTTAAAAACATTGGTTCGTTTTTCAATTTGGATATTCAGAACCAATTGGATATTCAATTTGGAATGGATCTCAACAATGCAAAACACTTATAAAAACCCAAAAAAAACCAATTTGGTTTGGTTTAATTCAGTACTAAACCGAATCACACCAATTCATCAAATTAAGGTTCAACGCCCAAAGGCAATTGGAAGCCTCTTCATCAGATTTGGGCATGTATATTGGATTCCATATACGTGACAAATAAAGTATAATATACATTTTATACCTACATTTCTCTATAAATAATTCAACTCGTACAATTATATTAAATTATGCATCCACAAGGGGATATCTAATCAACGAGCGAGCTGTAACGTCTCTCGGTACTATCAATGTAATATTGTCAGTTTTGAGTCAGAGTTACCTTTACAAATTTGTTCTTAAGTTCACTGTCCAAAATGCATTGTACTCAGTATGAAGAGAAACACCACTTATATGGTAGATTAGGTACAAGAGCCTAAGTTCGACGTTTGCGTTGTCCTAGTGTGAGAGTTGTTACCCCAATGTTAGGGTAACTCATTGGGATATCAGGTAAATGCCTACTATCTCTGGGCCGCTGAGTTACCGTGATTTAACTTCCTCACAAACTGTCGGGCCGGGATATGGAAGCCCTAGAAACAAAAATTTTTGCTTTTTGGGTACAAGAGAAACACAACTTATAAAAAATACAAATAATACTTTCTCAATTATGAAAGTATTGTCACATGAGACTAGAGCCGACAAACGAGCGAGCTGGCTTGACAGCTCGCTCGGCCAGCTCGGTTAGGTGTCGAGCCGAGCCAGACTCGGACCAGAATAGCGTCGAGCCTGACTCTCTCGAGTCTGTCGGTCGAGCCCGAGCCGAGCTTGACGGATGAGGCTCGCGAGCCTAACGAGCTAGGCTCGTCAGGCTCGAATCGCCGGTCGTCGCTGTCGTTACGCCTCGCCGGTCGTTCGCGTCGTCTCCTCGCTGGATCTCGTCACCAAGTCGGTCGTTCGAGTCGCCGTCTGTTGCTGCCGGATCTCGTCGCTGTCGTCCTTTGCCTAGCCGTCCGTCGTCGCCTGGCTCTCACTTTGTCCCAGATTGTCGCTGTTGGAACAGCGGCGACGGAGCGAGGGAGAGAGAGATATTAAAAAATCAGAAGAGCTGATTGCTGAAGAGGGGAGGGGAGCCCTCGCCCTTGGGCCCTCGGGCCTCTCTCTCTCTCTCTCAAGCAGCCTACGTATACTGCTTGTAACGTTCTGATGACCCACCTACAAACAGAGGCGACCCCTGTTCAAAATAGAGGCGAGTCATTCTGATTGTGTCGACCCACTTATAAATCTTGTGTCGACCCAAAAGACAGTTCAACGTTCATTTGTGTCGATCACATCCTACTTGTGTCGACCCTAGCTTTCTTCAGAGACGAATCCTTCAAGGTTATGTCGACCCATCCAAACATTGAGTCGACCCCAACAATTTCCAGAGAAGAATTTGTGTCGACCCCAACAGCAAATGTGTCGACCCAATTCAACAAATGTTATTTATTTGTTTAAGAATTCCGCACTAGAGTTTAGAAATAATTAAACAATTCGCACGAATTTGACTTAGCAATTAAAAAGTAAATTAACTATCTAACTAAAATAATAAATTACCGGAAATAGCGATTAATGTGACGTGAGACTAAGCTAGTAAACTTAGACTTTCTCATTTTTTAAACTTCCGGTTAAAACATAATATATCGAATTTTAGACAATTTATAATGATTATTTTTTAGGTTCGTTTTCGGCTCGATTAAGCTCAGGAGTTGGGCTCGCTCGGCTCGAGGCTCGATAGCTCGCTCGAGCAAAAACTTTTGAGAAAAAACTTGACAGGCTCGACGAGCCGACCGAGACCAGACTCGGCTCGTAAATGAGCCGGCTCGTTTGCCGGCTCTATGTGAGACGATGAAGATCAAGGGTCCTATCTGTTATTTTATCCACGATTAGGTAGGGATGTACCCAACCATAAATTATTAAAAGGCAATTTAATTTTAGTTTGAATTAAACAATAATTTATTTATTCTATGCTGTTCCGATATTCTTGCCTTTTCAAATCCCAACGCGCTCTATGACGAGCCAAAGCTAATAGAAATTCGCCACGTGTAACCTCTCCAAAAATGAGGCGAGTAGCACTTTATCAGCTGAATCCGCGCGTGAATCAAAGCACATTTCCACGCTCACTCCCGAGTCTCGCCCCTGTCTAAAACCTCGCTCTCTTTCTCTCCCCCGCGAAGAGTTGCAGTTCAGGGAGCGGCGACCGGGGCTCTCTCTCTCTCTCTCTCTCTCTCTCTCTCTCTCTCTCTCTATCTCCGATTATCGAATCCCAATGGCCTCCCGCCTTTCTTTTTGCGTCATCTTTCTCGTTGCCTCTCTTCTCCCCTTCGCTTTCACTCGCATCGCCGCCGAATCTGACTCGAAGGAGTTCGTCCTTACTTTGGATCACACCAACTTCTCCCAAACCATCAGTAGCCACGATTTCATCGTCGTTGAGTTCTACGCCCCATGGTTTTTTTCCTATCCCTCTCATTTGTTTCTTATCTCCTTAATTTCGCTGCCTTTTGTATTTCTTCTTCTGTTTATTGTCGTGTCCCTGGTTTCATTCTTTTGAACTTGTTCTCTCTCTCTCTAGTTGTTTTTCTGATTATTATTTCTACCGTATGTTGAATTTCCGATCCAATTTCTTGTGTTAATTTTTGTTGCCCTTGATAATATACCCAAAATTTAGCATTTAAGCCTTTTTCCCATGTTGGATACAAATTTTGATTTTGGGTCTGTTTGTGCCTAAATGGCGATTTTTTTTTCTCCCATTAAATTTGAAAGAATCTGATGGTGATGGCCGCGCTCGAAAATGTTGGTTGACTACATGATTTATTTTTATTTTCTCTAAATTTCATATGGACGGCCACGTTTTGTTAAGCTTTATAATCTCGTGAGTATTATGCGCTACTGAAAGCTGATGTAGTTTTAAGGAAATTCTATTTGATTTTTATGTCAAGCTTTATACTTTCTTAACACTTAAGAAGCTATAGTATTAGGCATCACCATTCGTTGTTTCATTTACTAAAATTATTTTCTTTTAGCACATACGATTTCTGAATCTTCTACGTATTTTGATCCGATATTTGATATTTAACAAACGGAAGAATTTTGAAGATTATTTACAAGCAAGGTTGATTATTTTTCTTTCAGGTGTGGACATTGCAAAAAGCTGGCACCAGAGGTGAAGTCGCTTTCTTATCTCAACCCCTACATAAATTTGTTATTTTGTCCTGTTCTTGATGTACTTGCTCTATATGGCTCATGTGCATTAATTTCCCATTGATAGTATGAAAAAGCAGCATCTGTATTGAGTGCTCATGATCCTCCGGTGGTTTTAGCCAAAGTTGATGCTAATGAAGAAGCCAACAAAGAACTTGGGAGCGAGTTTGAAATTAAGGGTTTTCCCACTCTTAAGATTCTGAGAAATGGAGGAAAGAATGTTCAAGATTACAAAGGCCCTCGCGAAGCAGATGGCATTGTTGAGTATTTGAAGAAACAAAGCGGGCCTGCTTCAGCCGAAATAAATTCTGTAGAAAGTGCAAGCAATATAATATCTGACAAGAAAATTGTCATTGTAAGTTTGACTTGTTTATGTTTTTTATTGACTTTCTTTCCATTATTTATGTGAGGTGGATTTGGGATGATAACTTTTTATGGATGGTTATGCAGGTTGGTATATTCCCAAAATTTTCAGGGGAAGAGTTTGAGAACTATACCGCCCTAGCTGATAAATTTCGTTCTGATTACGAATTTGCTCATACTACAAATGCCAAAGTACTTCCAAGGGGAGAAACATCTGTAACTGGTCCCGCAATTAGGTTGTTCAAGCCATTTGATGAATTATTTGTTGATTCCGAGGTTGTCGCCATGTCTTTTCAAATCCTTTTGATTAATATCATTTTTCTGGGCCTCTTATTATTTCTCATTTCATAGTAGGTTTCTCATTTTAACAACATGATTCCGTGAACTTCCAGGAATTTGATGTTAATGCCTTGGAGAAGTTCGTTGAAGAATCCAGTGTGCCTCTTGTGACTGTCTTTGATAAGGACCCTACGAATCACCCTTTTGTTATCAAGTTCTTCAATAATCCCAATGCAAAGGTGCAAAGGAATTAAATTTTCCTTTTTACTTATATCTGTTTCATAAATATCTTATATAGTAAAAGTTATTTATTTTTTCTATTTATCTGGCGCCTACTCTGTTGTTGATTGTTTGCTCCTGACGTAGAATCAATCAATGTTTCCTGGTTGGCATATTGTATTTGAACTAAAAGTTGCTTACTTGTTGTGCAGAGTTCATTGGCCGCTAGTCTTTTTTGCTTCTTTTGTAATCCCTTAAAATAACGTAACATATTTTCAAAAGAGGTCACCAAAAGGATTTTTTTTTTCAATTATAGGCCTTGTTGTTCATTAACTTCACTGATGATGTGGCCGAATCTTTCAAGTCTAATTACCGTGAAGTCGCAGATAAATTCATAGGAGAGGGGTTAAGCTTTCTGGTCGGAGACATTGAGGCTAGTCAGGGTGCCTTCCAGGTTGATAACCCATTGGGTTCCAAAGGAGTATGTATTGTTTTCAGTATATTATCTGTTTGATTGATGTTTGGTTATTCGTATGAACAGTACTTTGGGCTTAAAAGTGATCAAGTCCCTCTTATCATCATACAAGCCAATGACGGACAAAAATACTTGAAACCAAATTTGGATGTGAATTCCATTGGATCTTGGTTGAAGGAATACAAGGTCATATACTTCTGTCTTCCTTTGTCTGATATTCTTCTGAACTGCTGATTATCTATTTATTGGGAAGTGACTAACGGAAACATGTAAATACAGGAGGGAAAGTTATCAGCATTCAAAAAGTCAGAACCCCTTCCTGAGCATAACAATGAACCTGTGAAAGTCGTTGTAGCTGATAGCCTCCAAGACATAGTGTTTAACTCTGGAAAAAATGGTATGTATATGGATTACTCTTTGCCTATATGTGCTTGTAATGGGTCTTGAGTCATTCTTTTTTTTCTTGTTTTCTTCATGGCTTTAGAACGTTTATTTGCATGTTCCTAAAATATAAATATTTATTTAAACACCGAGATTCAATAATTCTTTTAACTTTGCATTTCGGTAGAAACTCTTTGGCTGGATTTGGTTGTGTGAGGGAAGCCATATCTTCTTTTTGCTTGATATGCATATGAAAATTAAAGTCTTTGCTGGGGTTTCTGATGTAATTTTTCTTTAGATGAATGATTTTCTTTTTTAAAATGATGCATTGTAGGGGTTTTAGATTTTGAATAGTTAGTATGTCTAATAGAGCTTAGAATCCTATAGGTATCTCATCAAACAAACTAGATTTGTGAAGTTCCAAGTTAAGATGCAAAAATGCTTTCTTTGTGATATCTATATGATTCATCTTGTGCTAAAATTTTGAAGCTGTAAAGATGGGTGTTGTTGGTTAAAATTTTCCATTGAAATCACTATATAATTCTGGTAGCTTGACACATTTTCCGATAGTTAGTTACCCTTTCCTCCATTTTCTTTCTGAGATACTACAGAATTTCTAACTGCATTCATATTTTTCAATATGCAGTTCTTCTAGAGTTTTATGCTCCTTGGTGTGGGCATTGCAAAAAATTAGCGCCCATCTTGGATGAAGTTGCAGTCTCTTTAGAAAATGATAATGATATCATAATCGCTAAGTTTGTAAGTTCTCTCTCATTTTAACCTTTAACATTACAACGCACTGATCATTTTCACTATTAAAATGTTTGATGGTAGTTAAAGAAGTCCTCTTGGTCAAATGGTGTGAAAGTTAAATTGATCAGGGCTGTTTCAATTTTCAGTTGAAGATAACAGACAGTGACAGGGTCCACCTCAGGTTGAGTATTTGAATATTTAGAAGAAAGAGAAAAGTTTAAAAATTGTGATGGGGATGGAGCTATTTTTATCATCAGTTAACAGTTGGTAGTGATTGGAAGTATTTTGTGTGATTATATTCTGTTTGAATTGCTGCTAATCTGACTGAATCTGCCCTGTCACATTTTTCCCTGCATTAGATGATTGGAAGCATTTATTGAATTTATTGAATAGCACAATACTCTTAGGAAACAGCATCTGGAGGAATACATTCAAACTTTCTTGGTTGATGCTATCTGATTCTGTTTTACCTTGTAGGATGCTACGGCGAACGACTACCCAAGTGACACATTTGATGTCAAGGGTTACCCTACCTTGTATTTTAAGTCAGCCAGTGGAAAGCTGATGCAGTATGAAGGGGATAAAAGCAAGGAAGATATCATAGAATTCATTGGAAACAACCGTGATAACGCTTCCAAGATCGAATCAGTGGGAAAGGATGTCCAGGAAGACTCGGACACAAAGGATGAGCTATAAAAAAGGGTAAACTTTCCTCTTCATTACAACTCTTGATATTTCATAGATTGTGCTAAAAGATATTCCCACGTCATTGACTGTTAATTTGTTTGATATTTACTCTATGACCATTATTTTTGACAGTCTATCTTCCCAGACAAAGAGGGTGCAAATGAAATAGGCATTCTGGTATGTGATTTGGAGTTTGGTGGGCTGCGATGGAAATCCTTAATACTACTCTAGAACGTCTATTTTCTTTGAATAAAAGAGGAGATATTATATAGTAACTGAGTTTTATTTTATTTGAAATGTCGACAGACATTCGGCGATCTCCTTTTAGTTCTTTAGTTAAATAAATGTCCTTTTTTTTAATTAATGACAAATTTGAGTTTCCTTAGTGCGGATGATTTGATGCAAATTTACTGTTTGTGTTGAAATTCATACATGAGTTTAGGTATTTTCTTAATGACAATAGTAAAGTAGAAGGTGGGCGATGGCCGCGGCATTGGCCGGAGGTGGTGATGCTGGCCGGAGCCAGGATGTGGTGGTATTAAACTGTGTAAACCCTTGAAATGCTGTTGAGAGATGTGGTTTCTAAATCACTTCTAGTTCTTTCATTTTGGGTCTTCTGTCTGGCTCGGAGGGCTTCGGAGACATGGCCTTTCTTTTGCTAACATTGTTGTTGCCGCTCTTCACTGCCGCCGCTGCATTGTCCTTCTCGGCCGGAGCTCTGGTTTGGGCCAGATTTGGTTGGGTTTGAGACTTGAGATGGGGTTGAAGCTTCTCCAAGTCTGATAATCGGAGAGGCTTGACCAGAAATTCCTCTGCTCCTCCTTCTAAGCACCTGCAGATTCAGAGAATCACAAATTTTTCATCTTGGTTGCCGGAATTCGGAAAATGAAGTAGTTTACATGGTGACTCTCGCCGGTGTATTCTCCGACGACATCACTATCACCGGCACGTCTTTCCAGGTCGATCCCTGCAGCACCAGAAATCAATGCGTCTCTTAACTCAAAACCTTTAGATTTTGACCAAACCTTGATTCGCCTGAGCAAATCGTAGCCGTTCATGCCGGGCATACAGAAGTCCGTCATGATTAAATTGACTTTTAATCCCTGTTGTTGGACATTAAGAACAATTAACACACAGAAACAGCAACTGGGTTGGAATTGTTTTATTAAAAATCTCAAAAACTTTTCCGTAATTTGTGGGGTTTGATTGAAACACCAAACGGGTTTCTGCTGAATGCTAGGAACCTGTACGGAGTGGGTTTGATCTTTGGAGGTTCAGATCATGTCTTCCCTGTGATCCAACTGAACTGAATCCAACCGAACTTCATTGGAGAGAGAGAGAGAGAGAGTCTGTGTTACTGTTATTACCTCTACTGTTGATAATGGCTGTGAAGACGGCGGCCAAGACGACGGCGATGAAGAAGGAGAAGGGGTGGGTAAATTATCGAGCAGACCCAAAAACTTGAGAGCTTTATCGCCAGATTCAACGCATGTAACTGCTTCAAACAAGGCATATATAATGAATCCATGGTTACAGAAATTGTAGGAAAGAGATGAAGCACCTTTGTACGACGAAATTCTGAGCAGTTTCTCCAATATCTTCCTGTCTGAAACACTATCGTCCACCGCCAGCACATGAAAATGCTGCTCCTCCTCCATTGCTTCGTCTTCTTCTTCTTCTTCTTGTTCCTGTTCTTGGTTTTTGCCCGAAGACTGAGCTTTTAACTCCATATCTGGTCCCTGAATTCCTCAAAATCTTAGAAGCTGGTTCGCATCTCTTCTTGCCGAGCTTCGCAAAAACAATAACTCGCCCTTTATACAGAATACCAGTAGAGAGAGAGAGAGAGAGAGAGGAGAGAGAGAGCCTGGGGTTTTTATGAAGTGGGTGAGGGGTGTGTGAGAAGCAAAGAAAATAGTTTGCAGATGAAGAAATGCATCCTTTATTTATTTATTAATTTCCTTCGATGCTACAATCCCTCGCTAGATTCTGCGTATTCCCCTCTTCCTTTTCTTAGTACAACAAACCACCACTCTCTCTCTCTCTCTCTGATAAGCTCGGATTTTGTTTGATTTGCCGAGAAAAAATTCAAAGATATCTTGTCCCCACCGGGTCCTGACGATGATGGAAAAGAGTTGATTTTTCTTGTAGAGGAAAGACTTTGAACCAAAGAAAAAAGGGTGGTTAACTAATTAAACAGCCATTGATGACCTCTGTTCAAGATATTTGCCCGCTGGCCTGTCACTGTAATTGCGGAAGAGAGAGAAAGAAAAAGCCTCCACCCATGGTGGAATTACGGTGGTTCAATTCTTTAACCCAATGACTCGTGTTCAGGGAAGACGAACGATATCTTTGGTGGGTCCGCCGGGAAGATCCGCCGTGGGGTCCGCCCCTGCTCCGATCAACGCTTGGAATCCGTTTGATGTCCGGTCCAGAGGGGAAAGCTTTTCGCTTTTGTTTCACTCTCCCCTCCGTGGGGCCCTGGGGTCCTCCTTATTTGTCTCCCACGTGTTACCCCGAAGCGTGTGAGAGGGGCGGCGGTGGAGGAAGATGAGCCGTCCGATCTTTCTCATCGGACTGTTCTGAATCATGGTGGACAAGGCATGCTTTATGAATTTATACGCATGATGAGGCAAGATCCGGTGGTTGACTCCAATGCTTTTCTCCTTCAATCTTGAAATCCGAACACTACCCGTTGTTGGATTTAATAGCATTTGGCCACGTGGGTTTTGTCGTCCATCTTCTCCTTCATTCTGCCGGTCCGGCGCCGTCGTCTCCGATCAAATCCAAAACCAGAGTTTGAAGTTTTGAACCACCCACCACCTGGGCCGACCAAAACCAGCGTCGCCTTCTGCAACTTACTGTGATTCTTAAGTCTGTTATCGTAAAAGGGCAAGCATGATCAATCCTGCGAGCTTTCTCCGGCGAACCCGGAAGAACATGAAAAAACAGATCTCGAGTTCTGCAGACATTTTGACTTTCTGATTCCTGGTCTAAATAGTAGGCAATCCAGATTTATTTTTGGTTCTGAATTGTTCTTGACAGTTGACGGAAACCATCGGACTGAATTACGATTTCAGTAAGCAATTCAAGAGTTTATAGCTCGTGGACAAAGTTCTTGATTACAGATAGTTAATATCATACCTTAAAATCTCAAACTTAAGCCAAGTTTCCGTCATCCTTAAAAATTTCAAAGAAAAATGAAATGGGGAAAGAAAATACGAGTAAAAGATCCAAATGTCACAGACTCCATTGATTTGAGCGTGGATAAGACAACAGCAAAGCGCACAGGCAACAAGATAATATGAGCAGAGTGCAGAGGGAGAGAGAAATATATAAACTTGTTCTTGAATTACAGCACCACATAAGCAACTGCCATCCCCAGAAGGAAGATCCACTGCCATGGGAGACAGGGCAAGAAACTGTTCTCAGATGCTGGATTTCTTCTTCTCTTCCGAATAAACCAGATGATTCCACGCCGGATTCCGCGGGAGAAAAGTTTCCTGCCAAACCCCCAAAATCCGTCAATCCCCACCCCCTTTGCATCAAACCCTAATTTCGAGACTCGAAGAGAGAGAGGGAGAGGGGGGAGCTTACAGAGATGTAGGAGCAGGTGGGAATAACAGAGAGGGCGTGGGCGCTGGCATGGTTGAAGGCAGCGACGCAGAGGTGAGAAGCCATGCCCAAGCCTCTCTTGGAAGAGGGAACGTAAGTATGGACCAAGTTCATCACCTGTCCATCGTTCTGAAGCAAGTACGTGAGATAAGCCTCCTTGTCCTCCGTTTCGAACCGCCGCTGAGCTTCGTTGCAGACGATCGTCGGAGCCTCCTTCGTCGCCGCTACTGCGTCGGTGCCGGTGGTCTTCTCCATTTCCAAAATCTCTCTCTCCCATCCGGCGATCCCTCTTCGAGTTATATAGGCCGGTGTAAAACCGAATTGAATGGTCCAACTCTGTTAGGTGGGCTGCGACTTTCTTTGTAGCCTCGATTTCAGAAGAAGACTTTGCTTTTTACAGCCGTCAGCCAGGCCAGACGACCTCCATGGTCAGACTTGGAAGGTCAGAGTTGAGCCAAGACGCCATTTTTAGAACTTCACAAACCAAAGTTTGATTCGACGAAGGGCAAAAATGAAACATCAATCTACAACAGTTTAGTTTTAGAAGAGAAAATTAAACGGAAAAATGATTCAATCGATCAATTTGAAATTTCTCGAAAGAGAAAGAAAGATCATCTTCTTCGGGTAAATAGAAGACGATCGCGACGAGGAAACGGGAAGAAAGAGCAGCGGCGGTGGCCATGGCAAACACGGCGGTAGCAGCCGACGGAGCGCGGGAGGAGGAAGAAACCGCCCGAGAAACGTTAGCATTGACTCTGGTCAAAGAAGGACGCGAGTGGGACTTTCAAGGCAACAAAAAGTCAAACGAGCAAGTCCGTTACAGGGCCATGCATATAGATGGCCCACGAAGCTAGTGGGCTTGCAATAAGCCCATTTAAAAGGCCCAAAACCAAGAATGGATGACGTGGATGTGAGCTGGTCTGGAAATGAACCATGATCTGGTCTCTCCAAGGTCGCTGTTTCCTCTACAGAACACACTCCTCTTTCGTCTCTCTTCCATCTTTCTAACTTTCCACTCGAAACTTCTATGCTCCGTTCCAATTCTACCTCAAAAAACTCTGCTTTCTCCTAACATTATCTTCAAAAATCTGAATCTACGAGTCGACGTGGGTGTTCTGATGGCCTCTCGCTGCCTAGATCACCCACATCCACACCTCTTTCTCTCTCCTTCTCTGCCTCTGGTCTCCTTAAAAAAACTCAAAGCTCGATCCTTCCCTCGCTCTCTCACTGTGTTTTGAGTTCTGAGTTACAGGGAAGCCATGGCTGCTCAAACCATGTTGCTTATGTCCAGTGCTTCCGCTTGTGATGTCCAGACTTTGAAGCGACCGGGCTCGTCGTTGCAGTTTCAGATCCAGAGAATAAGGCCGGACAGATTTGCCCACTTGTTCTTTGACCCTATTTCTTCGCGATCTTCTTCTTTTTCTCCCGCCTCTCGGGTTTTTACTACTCTTGCTGTTTTCAAATCCAAAACCAAAGCTCCTCCCGCCAAGAAGGTTCTTTCTTTTCCGCCTTGTCCTTCCTTCTTTTTTGGGCTCTGTCATTTCCCTGGCTTTATGGTTTTTCTTGAATTTTACAGGTTTCAAAACCGAAGCTTAAGGTTGAAGATGGTATCTTTGGAACGTCGGGGGGCATTGGTTTCACGAAACAGAACGAGCTCTTCGTGGGTCGTGTTGCCATGCTTGGTTTCGCCGTGAGTCGAGCTTTCTCTCTCTAGAACTCCATTTATTTCCCCGTACATTGCTTGATTTCGGGTAAAAAAAAATGCAGGCGTCGTTGTTGGGTGAAGCAATAACAGGGAAAGGAATATTAGCTCAGCTGAACTTGGAGACCGGAGTACCCATCTACGAGGCGGAGCCGCTTCTTCTCTTCTTTATTCTCTTTACGCTTCTCGGCGCCATCGGAGCTCTGGGAGACAGAGGACGATTCGTCGACGACCCTGCCACTGGACTTGATAGGGCCGTGATCGCACCCGGAAAGGGCTTCAAAAATGCGCTGGGGCTCAAGGAAGGAGGTAAATATAAACCCTAAACGAACCTAAAAAGAGGTCCACAGTAGGATTTCGTGTTTTGATTTGTGATTTTTTTTTGGGGGTGATTACGAAGGTCCTCTGTTCGGATTCACCAAGGCGAATGAGCTGTTTGTGGGGAGATTGGCGCAGCTGGGATTCGCGTTCTCTCTGATCGGAGAAATCATTACCGGCAAAGGAGCGCTGGCTCAGCTGAACATCGAGACCGGAGTGCCGATCAACGAAATAGAGCCTCTGGTTTTGTTCAACGTCATCTTCTTCTTCTTCGCCGCCTTGAACCCCGGCACCGGTCAGTTCGTGACCGACGTCGACGAAGAGGACTAGGAGACTATAGCCGACAGCACCCACCAAGACCCCCCTTTCGTTTTCAATTGTAATGGAAACTGCCATTTTTATGCAACGTTGGTGTGCTTTCGTCTGATACATAATCCAAATCTTTCAACTTCCGACCTTGTTCTTCATCTCAGATCAAGATGCAGGGGGAGCGGTATAAGGGGAGAAAACCGGAGCCACAGGTTTTGAAAACCGAAAGAGATAAGGTTGGCAAGGTTTTTTTAACCGGTTTTATAAAAAAAGTCAGACCGATCCAAATTAAGCAGACCGATACGGTTTTTTATTTTTAATAACCTATACGGATTTATAAAGGATGATTTCTTAAAAATTAGAATTAATATTAAATTAAATATTGAAATTAAGTTTGCGGAGAATTATGATTAAACCGAGGGGGGGAGCGTCGGACCGAGAAGACAAGACCAGCTTGATTTGCCTTGTTCGTCGATTCTGTCCGTCTCTCTCTCGCCCCTCCGCCTTTCTGATCATCGCTCTCTTCTCGTCTTCTCCGATTCTCCTGTTTTTGTGTTTATCGATTCCCTTCTTCTTTTGTTTTTTTTTTTTCTCTTTGGAATCATCTGGATCCCTCGCCTCGCTTCGTTCTGTCTTCGGCTTCGTATTCTTTATCGTTGTTTCTCATATTGGGTTCTTTTGTTTGGTTTTTCGTGTTTTTGAAGATGGACGATTTGAAGGTCGTCGAAGATGGCTTCGTCGACGCCGCTCGCTTCCGCTCCTTTTCGTCTGCCTCTTGCTTTTGTTCTTCTTCTCGCAGCGATGTTTCTTATAGGTACGTCTTTTTCTCTCTTTCTTCCTGCGTGTCCCCTTACCTTTCGGTTTTACGAGCAATTTGAATTTGATTTCTTGTTACCTCGGTCGAATTTTATTTTTGGGACTTACCGATGGCGATTGTTGTTCACATGTTGTTGGGATTTGGATTGGGCAGTAGTTGAGGAGTACTATTGCAAAAAAATTCAATTTCTAAATCAGCAAGTTAGAGAAAGATTTAGAATTCGAAATGAAGTTCTTGCTTCCTATTTTTGTGCTTTTGTTGTCGCTGGAATTCTTTTCACGATGTCAAATCAATAATCTTGATCCATCACCTTCGCTAGAAATTCGAAGCTATATGAGTAGGTCGAGGCAGAAGTTAGGAGGGGCTTGAATAGCTCATCCACAAAGAAAAATAATATCTGTAGAGCTATGATCGACATAAGAGAGCATGAAGTTCACAAACATACATAAAATTACGCTGTTATTGTTCTTGCTTGGCTGTTGGGATACCATCAAAAGTTATAGTTTAATCTTTATGGATTTCTTTGCTCTATTTAGTTTGGTAAATGTGATCATAAAATTATCAAATGCAGCTGCGGATCTTGTGGATACGAGCTAAACCTCAACTCCTCGAATCGAAACACGACGATGATCAGCTCCAACTACGGAAAATCGATGAAGCGGGGGATCATATCGTTTGTGGACATTGACGAAAGCAGATTCACCCAAGTCGATGAACTCCGATGTGGACCCTACATTTCAAAGAACTACTGGGGTTTATTTCGCCAAAAAACGAAGCTTCTATGTCGCAAATGTGGGAATCATATCGGAATTGCTCGAGATGATCGTACATCGTCGTCCTCAACAATTTCAGACGACTCATATTCTTCTCCGAGGAAGTATCTTGTCCGAATCCGAGCATTACAGCCTTCATCTTCGCAACAATCCGGTATGGTGTAATCCTTGTTTCCACGAACACTTATTGTTTGATCATTTATGATATATGCTGTTCTTTTTCAAGTGTGTAATAAGAGAAGTGGTCTTGTATTGGAGATCACGTGTTGTTATAAAAACAAAACAGGGCTGTCGAGTGGTTGATTTGATAATGAAGAGGATACAAAGGTCGTTGATTTTGCTGTATTTACTTCTTCCCCTGCAAAGCTTCTTCCCTTTCTCTTGCACTTTTTTCCTGATTGCCCCCCATTTTTTGAGTTGATTTAAGGATTTTTGGACGTTTTAAGGAATGTCCACCCGAGAAACGGCTTGATCATCGTCCTTGACGATTATTTATGGTGTTCTGAAATCCAGGATGAATTCTTTCCGATATCTCCCTGTTATGATCAATTGATATCAGTCGTGTTCCGTTGATCTAAGACATAGTTTCGTTGAGATAACAACAATCCAGATCAAAAGTTGTCTCACGAAGGATCTTGGACAAATAACTGCATAAAGCAAAGCTCTAATTTAAGTTGACTATAAGTCATAATGTTGTACCAAGATTGGCCAATCAGGCCCTGCCAAGTGGCAACTAGAAAGAGCTCTCTCGGTCACCCAGTCTTGTTGCCTTTGTCATCTTCGTCCACTCCACGAGGGCCTCTCCTTCAATTCTAATGTGGACCATTCTGAGCCAATGGTCGGAGCCAAGGGAACCCACTTAAAGACAAGGTGGCTAAGTGGAGGGCACTATTTAAGACGCAACAAAGCTGGCTCTGATGGGGCCGCGCATGCCTTCAAGATTAGAGTCTAAACTCGTATTACCATGTTCTTAATCTTGAATTTTCTCAAATCTGGAACCAAAATCACTTCTTGACCGACAAAGATTGGGTTCTTTTGATCGAAAGATGGCAGAATCTTTGCATTTAAAACGTACCCAACAAGCTTCGCCTCGCTGTTCTGATCTCTGGCTCTTCGTCTTCGTTGCTGCTTTCGTCTGTAGCTGTCAGACTCCATATCCAACCTTGGAGCTCGCGTGGCACACTGCGCCACCACCTTCGGTTGGCCTGTGCTTCCAAAATCTCATGAGTTGCTCCATTCGCTTTCGCCATCTCGGCGGGGCATGGCGTTTGCGATGCTCTGTAACACGCCTGCTCTTCGTCTCCTTCGCCTCCTTCTTGCTCCCACTCCCGGAGCTGTGCTTCCATGGCTGCCTCGTGGAAACCTTCGGAGGCTCGCTCCTCTCCCAGGACCCGATCCCATTGCGCTCGAACTTCATGGATATGAAAGCGTCTGCAGTCTCGAAAGCTTTGATCCTTTCAATGCGTGATTAAAAAAATCCATATACTTTATCTTTTATGCAAAGTACAAAAATGAGAAATAGCCCTTCCCAAAAGCACTTTTCATGTGAGGCCAAAGCACAAGTAAGGAGAATGGCCGTCTCACATGGACTAGAGGTTCAAAGGGAAAAATAATGGCCACAAATCGCATCACAGAGCAAAAAATGAAACACCCACTGAAACACAATCAATCAATCGGCCGGTGGATGGGTGGAGAAAGCTTAGAAATACCTTGATGGCTGGTGGAGGCTTCATGATCCAAGTGCTCCGGGGTCCGACGGCGGAAGAGGAGCTGGCGGTGGAGGAAATGAAAGACGCGGAAGAGGCGGAGAGCGGTGTTCGGCGGCGGAGGAGTGGATGGTCGGGAAGGCTGTTTGGAAGCCAAGAGGAGGAGCCTCTCGTTGAGGCAGAGAGCACAGACACCGACGACCAAGTGTTGGGGATGGAAGCAGCAGAAGGAACCTCCTTCGCTCCTCATCAATCCAGCGCCGGGATTGTCAAAGTCCAAGGCAAGAAATGTCGAAAACCAAAAAGATAGGGAACTGTGGATTTGACTGCTTCGAAAATGGGTCATTTATAATACGGATATGGTCATACAGGGGAGGTCCCACCTTTCGAAACCTCACCCACGATCCACCAAAAACCAAGACTCAAAACTCAAAAAAGAGCCACCATTTCCAATTTTTAATCTCCGGTGAAAACGACAGCTTGTTTGAATAAATTAAGGAGGTTATTGAAGTTGGTTTGGTTTGGTTCCAGTTCTCCAGGTCAAAAACCTGCAACTTTCACGTGGGTTCGGAAGAAGCCAAACTTGGCTCTGTAATTCAAACATATGATAGATTGGCTTAAATAAGGCGGGAACTCAGAATGTTCTAAGAATGATGAACTCAAGAAGCATATAATTGAGCAAGGTCTTCAGAGAAAGCCTTTCGAGAGACGTCTCTTTTGAGCTTGAGAGCTGCTGTAACTAGCCCAGATTCCGGAGTCCATGGATCGTGGAGTAGTTTTATCTTTGCCGGGATCTCAAATTTCTCCAGCCGCGCCTTTTTCGCTTCCTGCCGATCAAATTCAAAGCATTTAAGCATAATTAAGTCTCGAGCAAATACCATGATCTCACATCAGCAGAATTAAAACTTGGTTTTATCGACCAACGCCAAAAAAAGCAACTCGGTTTTTTTACTTCGAATCATTCCATCGTTTGTTTCGTCTTATGATTCTGCTTTTACACTTGTTGATGTTTTGTTTTGTTATTCTATGATAACAATGCAGAGCAAACAAAGAGATGTGTAAAATGCAGAATCCACGCTTAAACTACGCGCGATAAAATTTAAATTACGAAGATAGACGATACCTTTAGAAGGGATGCTTTAACTTCCTTCACAGTTTCATCCTTCTCACACAGTTCTGCAAAGTCACCAAAAACGATTCCCTGCTTTGAAGCCCAGCCTTCTATGGCAGATTGAGAGGCCACAATAAGAGCAACACAGTAGCTATGGAAGGGATCGGCATGCAGCATTATATTGTCTACATAGGAGCTCACGCTCAGAACTGCTTCAACCTGATGCAGAAAATTAGACGGTAAGAGAAGCTCAAAACATCTAGTGAAACAGATTAATTATCATCCCTTCCCAAAAATCTTACTTTAGAAGAATCAAAATTAAGGAAGCGAGATTTATTCCCTTTCCCTTCCTTTACTTTGCTTCATTTCTTCCCTTCCAAGGGATCGATATCCCAATTTTACTATGATTTCCATTAATTGTTTCGTTAAGATCTTACCATTTCCTAGTCAATGGCTAGTTAAATGTTCTTACCATCCAGAATCTTTGAAATCGTGTATTTGGCTGTCCTGAAGCTTAGGATCTTCGGGCCAGGGAAAAATGAGCCAATAAAGAAGTTATTGAAAATATTATATGTTTATCTTACAAAGATACATATCTTTAGTCTTAGTATGCCAAGATCTTTGTGATTATATTTGTCTGGTACTGAAAGAAACTCTTTCTCACCTTCCCTAGAGAGACATATTCTCCATGCTGAAGCTTGACAATGTCCTTTTTCCGATCAATGATCTCTAGGCATCCATCATCATGAAATCGCCCAATATCTCCTGTATAAAACCACCTCATTCCTCTTTCATCAACCTTTGCAATGGAGATAAGGCATTAGTGATCTTGTGCGCCTCTTGGGTGTCAGATTATAAACAAATAGGAATAGAAATCTTCTCCACTAACCTTGTATGATTCGAGTGTTTTCTCTTCATTTTTAAAATATCCAAGGGTAACATTTGGACCCCCAACCACGATTTCTCCTCGTGGCATTGGGGAATCACTAATCAAATATCCACCTTCTGGCCAATCGATTAACTGAAACAAAAAGAATTGCACGTTAATATACGAAACTGAAGCCAATGATTAAGTACTGTACCTTCAAATAACTAAACTGCCGTCAATCATCACAAGCTTCAGCTTAATCCTAACAAATTTCATACTATTCAAACATGCAAAATTGCACTAGGAGAGGAAAATTGTATTTCCTGTGCTTCTAACCCAATGGCCAATACGATGGGAGGGGCAACCAACTTTAAAAGCTACCTTGGATGAAGCCACAGAAATAAAAAAAAATGCAGTTCGAGCTTTTCAACCAAGGGGCAAGGTTTATGTTTGAAGATATAACACCAAAAGAAAGTAATTTCTTAGATAACACAATTATACTACTACAAAGTGGGCCTGAAATTTTATATATTTTTTGGTATTATCTCTTCACTATAATTATTTCCAATTTTCATCATGTTGTTTTTACTATTTGATCGAATTATTGATACTAGTCATTTATGTACTAAAATATATAATGAAACTAATTTGTTTAAAACAAGACCAGTATCAGAAGAAGAAAAAATTGTTTGCCTAGTTCTCAGCTTTTACATCTTCCCATCAAATTTAAGTGTATACTAGGTCATTTCCTATAGAGCTGGGAGTTATCGAAGTTTCTTGTCTATGTCTGTTAATGATTTAAAAAATGCAGTATTATCTAGCAGTTTGTCACAAATTCCAATTTGGAGCCGCAAACTCTTAAGACTCACAGATTTATGGACTATTCATCTCAAATAAACATTAAATATTCAATACAAGGTACTAAACAGCACAATTCACTTTTCTCCTGATCTAAGCATATAGGGAAAATAAAAAATGGACGATGAAACACAAAGAAAACGACTTACCTTAACAAATGAGCAAGGAAGTGGAGCTCCAACACGACCAACAGTGATATCATCAAACTCAGAAAATGTTCCACCAGCACAAGTCTCAGTAAGACCATAACCTTGCCCAATTGGAGCACTGAATATAGCCATATACGAGGGAAAAATTGGAAAATTATATAAAATGGATAAAGATAGCAAATTACTAATATAGGTCCTATCGAAATGGGAATTTCAATTTACTGAATCGCATTCAGGTCCATAGGTATATTAAATTTCCAATCGAAGATTAGTAGCATGCATTCGAACACTCATGCCATCTTAGTAAGACATATCAAATGCAACATCGAACAAGTGTAATGGTACCAAGTAGGGTAGCCAAACAAGTTATGTTGCCAAGTAGAATACGCAAATAGAATAATATATGACCATAAGCTAAAGAAAAACTAACCCAAGACATATGTTGATAAATCTTTGGGTATCACCAGAGAGAGGAGCACCTCCAGACAGCAAAAATCGAATTCGACCCCCTAAAATTGCTCGGACCTTCCTAAAGACCAGAAAATTCCAAAGAAGCCTTTCCAGACCACAAGCCCCAAACCAACTACCATTGATAGCAGAAAGACTTCTAGAATATGCCAAATTAAACAATTTTGTGGACAGTCCGCCGGTTGCATTTACCTGATTTGTTCACAAAAATCAGTATCGCCAGAATAATTTTAATTTTTTTGTGGAAGCTTCCTAACCTTTTTAAGAACTCCATCCCTAACACGGTCCAGTATGGCTGGAACAGCTGTCATGAGAGTTGGTGCTAACGCTGTCGCATCACCCTTTGTTCCTTTTTTTATCTTGTTTGATGTATCAGTGAGAGTCAGAGGAGATCCATATCCTATAGCGCTTCCCACACCAAGAATAACATTCTATGACACAAAAATAAATATTTATAGCACCACTATAAAAGACAGTAAGGGGTCCTTTCCTAACCCGTTTTCTGCCAAATGTCTATTATTGCTAAACCTATAACAAAAATTTCAAATTGAATGGATGTGCAGAATTCACTAAGCCAATAAGATTTTATGGTTTGCTAAATAGCTAAATTTAAATAATTAGCTTTGAAAATAATGGCTCACCTTTATCAAGGATAGTATAGAGAAAAAATATATATGAAAATTCTTATATTTACATCTAAAATTCAAATACCTCAGCTGCTAACTCAAGGATATGAGCCATAGGCAGGTATGCTAGATAAACATCTTTGCTGCCAAGACCTGGGACAATAGTCATGACAGCAGAGACTGTGGCAAGAACATTGGCATGTGTCATCATGACACCCTGTTCATAATGGAAATTGATATTCAACCAATGGAAGTGGCATTAAAAAGATTAAGTCCATATAGCAAAAGATAAACGGATTGGAAAAGAAAATTAGACATGGAACAAATGCAGTGAATATAGCAGGTCGACAATATTTCAAGCTGTAGCTGAACTAAACAACGGACACAAACTTTGTTTCTTTTTGACGTTGAGCTTTTCTTTTACGTTGATAGTCCAAAGAAAAATCCATCAAATAGTTTTCTTTAAGATAAACATACCCAATAACCAGTTCAACATGCACTGATGATAGTCCAAACAAAACATACAACAAACACAACATCAGCTGCCCCATAGAGAAAAATAATAAGCAAATAAAGACAATTCAATGACTTGTATGAACTTATTTTCAATAACTCTTATGTACGTTTTCCAATTTTAGGATTTTATTGAGGCAAGTTATGAGCTTCATACCAGAAGAAATGTCATCAGAAACTTAATGGAAATTTTGTAATTTTACTAGTACCTTGGGCAATCCAGTGCTCCCACTTGTATACATTATAACGGCGATGTCAGCTGAAAGAGGGAAATTGGAATCCACAGGACTTGCTTGGCCAAGTCTACGTACATCAGCAAATGAAGTGATTGTCCAGCCCTTGCTTTGCTCAGCAATTGAAGTACTAAAAGAAATCTCATTGTCCATGCATATTACACGTTTCACTGAATCAAGCTGTCCGCTTATATCTACAAGTTTCTTTAATTCTTTGATACCACAAATTACAGTCGTGGTCTCAGTCTACAATGAAAAAAGATAAATGTCAGGAGGGCATACCAACAGCTTGTGCAAATAAATGTACCGTAAAATGACACTAGCATCAGGCAAAAAGCTATAATAAGCTAACTCCAGGACTAGCTGATAACAGACAACCCAAAGAAACAATATGTAGTTGAAAAATAATAATCACCAGAAAACTTGCCAAAAACTTTAGGAAAGAACCAATTTATAAGAGATATTTCCTTTCAGCTGTGAGTCATTATCTATTGTTTTAGGTGGTTGGGTTTGGTATAGTCTTCTTGTGTAGGTCATGTTATGGAAGCAAATCCTAAAGATGCGTTCATCGGGAAAAAATATTCTAAGAAATCTCGTATTTAATATTTAATTATCATTTCCTTAATTACTATTTCTTTAATTACTATTTCCATAATTACTATTTTCTTAATTATTATTTTTTTAATTACGAGATATTATGGTAGTTTTTTATTTCAAATTGAGTAGTTTGTAGCTTATTTATAGACATTACTCTTCAAAGTTTAGAATCAACCAATCAAGTTTATTCAGCTATTATGTTCTTTATTTTTCTTTTGTTTGTCTTCTTATGACAGGAAGATGGGTGGTTACTCGTTCTAAGGATAAATTTCCTAACGAAGATCTTAACAGGTCATTCTTATGGTTTTGTATCAATTTTTAACAATTTTGAATTTTGTGGAGTTATCTGAAAAGACAGGATGAAGAAAAATAACCATAACACATCAAAAAAATATACGAATACAACATGTCCAACAAGTTTATTCGTTCAAGTAACCTAGTTCATGTTGCAACATCCGGTTCATTATTTTGTATTTGTTTTTCGGTTTGTGTGTGCTTGAGTGAGATGTGTTTTTGAGTTCACGTGTGCTTGTGAGAGAGAACCTGATTAAGAGAGTGACATAATGCCTCCTCCCCCAAGGATGCATAGATAGTCACAACAGTGATATTGCGCCTAAAGCAAGCCTGCAACAGAAACGACATGAGTCACTTCATGAATCACTAAACAATATCAGAAGAATAACAGCACAAAAGGACAGAACATGAGAGCACGTTAATTGCAAAACTGACAAGCTAAATGACATTAAAAATTAAGGAGATTAAATTATTAGAAGAAATATGAAATAAGAACCTGTAATGCAATGAACCATTCCTCTCTTGTGTCAGCAAAGATTGCTGCTCGTTCTTCTGTTTTGTGCCCAAGTTGAGCCAAACCAGAAGAAAAGCTACAAACAGTTTCAAATGCTTGTCCATAAGTTAACCACTCATAATCTCCCAAATGAAGCTTTTCAAAGGACTTTCCATCCTCAGTTACTTCAGTTTCCCTGGCAATCACTTTACGTGTTCCAAGCAGTTGTTTCTCGTGATTCTTCTTGCACGAATACTCAAAAAGCTCTGCAAGAGTCGAGACACCTTCCCAAGCTGTTTTCACAGGGGACTCTGATCGGCGATTCCGAATTGCATATGCTGCTTCGCCACCAACATCAATGGGCAATCCCCTTTTCTTTGATTTCTTCGATTTTTGAAATAGAAGAGTAACTACGAAAGGCACTAGCACACCAAAGATATATGCACTCATCTTAGAAAACTTTATGGTCCAAGAAGCTATATAATGACCCAAGTATCGTAGCTAATCACGAATAAATCTGCAAAACAGAAATAAAACAACAAAGAGAGAAACTTGATTACATACGAGTTGAGTGATCATTCATGAAAAATTAGTTTAACAAACCTACTGCCAGCAGAGTCGAATTAGCATGTTACATAATATAACTTACAATATATCAAAATAAGAAAGTAAAATTGCTATAAAGAGGTGAGATTAGCGTAAAAGCTGAAAGACGAACGATTTCGAGCGACAAAAAATATACGGAAAGGAAGCCATGAAGAGACATTGTGACAGAACTGTGGAAAAAAACTGCGAATTACCTTGCGTTAGTGGATCAGCGCACATAAATGAATAAAACAAAAACGGAAGAGAAAGCGGAAAACTGAAACGAATTCAAATCGGAAAGGAGGAAGAAGAAGCAGAAGATAGAGAGAAGAGAAGATAAGAGCGAGGGATCAAAAGAGCAGGTAACAATTATGAATAATGGAGGGAAGAGTGAGAGAGGTAGCTTGGAGCGACGGAGAAATCGAGGCGGCGGAGGAGGTTGGAGTTTCAGCCGCGGACGGGAAGAGGAGAACCGGGAGCTCCGACTATTTGTACGTTGTAAAGTGAGGAGCGTGGGGAGCACGCGGGAGAATAATTGGAGGGTAGCCAAGGCGCAGAGAATGAACGTGACTTGGCAAGCTTTGAACGGGATAGTGGATAGCGTGTATGATGAATGACGGCCGTTGATTCCAGATTCGTCATAGACGGTTCAGATTCAGTGATGTCATCTGGAACGATGATAGGTCGGACGGCCAAGTTCAAGCCAATAGGCTTATAATCGAATTTAATGCCACGTGGCAAGTACAGTCAAAATAATATGAACAAAACTCTCATTAAAAAATTAATTAAAAATTAGCTGAAATTTGAATTTTTCTTTAACTTATGGGTTCAATAATAAATTAGTCATCAATTTCAAAATTAACAAATTAATTAATCTAACAAGTTCGATTATCTACAATTATAAAATTGACTGACATCGCGTATTAGTGAAACCTGTTGTGGTTTATTTTATTTGATTTTTATAAGCAAATAATATTTGAATATTATAAAATAATATTTAATAAATTTTTAATATTTGTACGATTTAATATAATTTTTTAAATATAAAAAAATAATATTTTGTTAGTGAATTTTTTTCAATTTACATTACGAATGATTAATTAGTCAATTTTAAAAATTCGATGACTAATTTGTCATTGAACCCATAATTCAATAGCAAATCATGTTTCAAATTTTTGGCTTATCTTCTATATTCACTCGATTTCCAACATCGCCAATATCTCAACTTGTTTAACGAACAGCCCGCACATATGATATGAATTTGAGCGTTACGATTAAGTGCATAAGCAAAAACACGAGACATAACACCAATTTATCGACCATTTTTTCTTAATTTGAGACATTTAATGACTTATTCGCAATTTATTATATTAACACTAGTTAAGTGCAAAATAAATGTAGATACATTTAAAACAGAATCAGGCAAAAGTATCTCTTATTTCAACGCAAGTAAAAAAACTAGTCTCAGCAGATGGGCTAATTATTGTACACAAACACCAAGATTTTAATTCACTGCCTAAACACAACAGTAGAATCATAAAAATTCTTTCGAAAACTGAAATGACAGACCTCTCGAATTGATCGAATTGCTCGGCTCAGCAAGTCCACGAAGAAGAGCGTTTGATTAATGGTTTCATCTGTTTATCTTCTTCGAGAGAAATCATGCCGAGATGAGATGGATCCTCGAGCATCATCTTTGCCACCAAGTATCCTGCAATTGACCATGTTTGATATTTCCTTGCCTGTTTGCCTATGTACCTTCCAAGCTTCCCATCATAATATTCTGGCCAAGAATCCTTCAGTAGTCGACTTTCGGCTAGCTCTATTGCTTTTCTTGCGATTTGTGGCCTTCCCGTTTTGATGCATGCAGCCGTTAGCAGCCACAATAGCACTGCACAAGCAAAAGTAAAGCTAAGATTAATCTGATGGACAGTTGAAAATTAGTAAATTTTGCATTTCTAGCTTATTACTGCCCGTGATTCAACCAAACACACCTAGAGCTCTATAAAATGAAAAGAAAGAAGTTTTAGATTACTAATTACAGGAAATGTTTCACATCTAATTGATGCTAACGTGAAAACTAAGAGCCGCTATTAGGAAAGACAAGTATATTCAAGCAAAAAGAACATCACAAGGAAAATCTAGAGGAGAATATGAGTTTTTCTTTGCAAATATAATATTTGACCGTGTGACCATCTCTGAAAGAGGATTTTTGAGATCACCATAAAAATAAGAATAATTGCAGGTTTACCTTCTTGACAGACCTTAAGAGGTATTGAATTCTTATTGATCTAATTAATATTATAAATAATTATTTTAATTGTAATAATTAAATGTACTTTAATTAAACTAATCACAACTCGACACACCTGAAAAAATATTAAGAAGATATACTAAGAATTTAAATATAACATTACTCTAAAAAGAATAATTGATGAAGTGACAACTTTACACAATTTAGAGGTAAATTTAATGATTTAGCCTCAATCAATTTTAAGTTTTGTCTCAAAACCAGCATTTATCCAACTTCGTAGTTCAACAGAGCAACAATATACAATGGTACATCAAAAATCAGGGAAAAACCTGGCCAAGATCCACCATTATGGTAGCTCCATCTGGTATTTTTGGGATCACAACCAGTAACGATTCTCCATTCATGGCTTTCTATAGCAGGATAAGATATCTTCAAAGGCATTTCACCCACCAGCTCTTCCCAGCGGGACTCAATAAGATCCATGATTGCCATTGACTGCTCTGGAGTAGCAAGTGACGATAGAATTGCCACACAGTTACCTAAAGCAAACCATCTAAAATCCATTCTTGCAGGACTGACATTACCAATAAAGTAACCACCACGTGTAGGCATAAAATCAAATAACCATTCAGGGATAGAATCAGGAATAACATTAAACTTATTTACAGCAGTATGTGAATACTCCTCAGTTTTATAGCGGTATATGTCATTTAGCTGTTGGAAATCGAGCCAAAAGTAACTTCGCATATGATAACTCAAGGCATGCAAGCGTTTCACAATTCGCTCTATGCATTCTTTTCCTTCGGCGTCGTGTTTCAACAATGCCAGAGCAGATCGTAGAGCCATAAAGAAAAGAGCTTGGATTTCAATTGGATAACCATACACACCCTGGAAAGAAAACAATCCACTTACAATATTTCAGTAAGCTATCCACCAATCAATGAAAGAAAAAACAAAAACTGTGAGCATAATATTTACCACTTAACATATTTTTGAAGCACTGATTAGCTATTTAACGGTAAGTTTTCCTCAGCACCATCCGAAGAGTTTCATTTCCCCTTTTGAGAAATCTTAGTCATGTTATTTTGACCTTACTCTAACAGCCAAACTAATTAATCTATTCCAAACATTACTGATCTATTTCATCCTAATTGGCCAGTTTCTCTACCGC
The DNA here is from genome assembly GCA_003255005.1 of Begonia fuchsioides. Lineage (NCBI taxonomy): Eukaryota > Viridiplantae > Streptophyta > Magnoliopsida > Cucurbitales > Begoniaceae > Begonia > Begonia fuchsioides. The sequence goes on along the minus strand of QAOC01040521.1, from coordinate 576,039 downwards.
CCATGTGAAGGAGTCCATGCTTCCTGGGCAAACCAACATACCTACCCAATCATTGGCACATGTGTCCTTGCAAAAAGTTGAGTTTCTTACAAGTTCTGAAGCATGAAAAGTTTTGGTAAGAGAAAATATGTAACCGATGACTGATCTATAATTTGTAATTTAAAAACTATTTATTTTAACAGTAAGAAATATATAGACAACGTGTATTATGGTCCATGAAACATTTATATTATAAAAAACCAAAGAGTTTATGTATTTTTTTCACTTTACCCTAAAATATTCTTGTTGGTACCCTAACATCCTATTTTAAGCTTCGTACAAAAAAGTTATTTCACCTAATCAAGTCCCTGTCAATCTAACTTTCCACTAATTTCAGAAAATGGGTACCAAAGAGCCAATGATGTTTATAACCAACCACCAAATGGAGAATAAACCAAAGTTCTAGAAAGAACAAATATAACCATAAAAGGAAATCCAAGGTACAATGTCCATCTCACTACTAATATAGATAAAAGAAAACGTGTTGACATGCATTGTGATCAAACTTTAAAAAGAAATCAGATGCACGTTTCTTTATTCTTTTAATTAACTAAAACTCTTTTCTTGAGAATGCCAGCTATACATGAACTCACCCTATTGTTTCTAAACTAGGAGATAAAGCCATATGACAACAATCCTCTTTTTAGATAAATTAATGAACTTAGTATAATTATTACTAAACATTACTAGGTTTTTTGTGTTGCAGTTGTTTATCGCAAAAAGGATCTTTAATGGCAGACAAAAAAAGGATCAAAAGTGGGTAACACTCACCATTCTTCTATCAATCATGGAGCATCCATCCGCACAAAGAAGTGTTGGAAACGTATCAAATCCCTCCGACAAGCAAAGTGTTAGTATAAGTTTCATTCCTTTTTGACACTCTGGTGTTTCTGCCAGCGATATGTCTCCTGTAGACTTAGTATACGCACGGAGCAGGATGATCCACCAGAATCCGGAGTCTACTGGAGCAACTCTTCCTATAGCACTCTCTCCAAAATCTGCAATCAGAGTGTCTGTTTTCCGAACAGGATCGTGAAGAACTTTGAAGCTAGCAGGCATTGCGCCTTCTCCAAGTTTGAATCTGTCAATTCTTTTTTCCCATCCTTGGAGGTGCAGAGTCTTTAAGAGGAATTGCTTAACTATTTCAGGCTCTCCATTCATAAGAAAAGCCAAAGCACTTGGAACGAAATCACGTACAAAAACCTAAATCAAAACAGTTCCTGTTATAAGAAAATGGAAGATTTTGATTTTTGATTTTCAGTTACATCAAATTACCAACTCAAACAAAAGAGTTTAACAAGCATTTTTTCCTTCATTTTCGTCCGATAAATCATCCTACTTCAAAGAATGCCAATCTCTGAATGAATCATCAGATGCTATCTAAGGCAAAAAAAAGGGTATTGGTTTCCTGAAAAATAATTAAATACCTCTTGTGCTAATAAACAGAATACCTGATCATAATTTAACACTTCCTCGGAGGCATGGTCGTACGCAGCTATAGTGCCAACTGGTTGGCCGCGGAAATAGACTAAAGATCGGCGGAGAGCTTCCCAGGCTTCACCAACCATTGGATGAGGCTCAAATGAATTGCGAGCAGAGGAAGCTGGAGTATCAAAACCTGACCTTGTTCCAGGTGTATATGAGGTTTCAAAGTTGTCCATACCTCCCCTAGCAAAAGCTGCAGAGAGCTCAGTAAATGACCTCTCATCAAAGGATCTCTTCCTCTCAATGTTGAGCCTAGGCTTGTCAAGCAAACGAGATAGATCATAATCATCCATCTCAGAAATTGAACAATGCGAGCTGACATTTCGAAGACCCATCTCTTTCGTCATATCCATTTCTCCTTCCTTTGGACTGGTGAACGATGTAAGACTCGTCTGGGAACAGAAACCTAACACTGCATAAAAGCAACATCTACAGAAATTAAGTGATCGCCGAAGCTAAACCAAAGTAAAAGTGCACAAGAAAGAAAAACGATCATCCTCCATTTTGATGTCTTCCGTTGACTTGGTCAAAGAACAATAGAAATTCACAGATGAAAAGTAGACAGTTTATAATAGCCCAAAGAACAAAGCTTTCCCATGAACAAATAAAAGCCAAAGTGAGAAGTGTCTGCCAAAGGGAGTTGTTTGCAATTGAAGGACATTTTAACATTTAACCTTGAAGGTCAAACACCCTCAAGGCCAAAGCATTACCCATGAAAACAACAAAAAAAATTACTTGCATTAATTGTCAGCAAAAGTTTCATTTCTATCCTTCCATTCTGTAAGCACAAATTGAAAAACTTCATGATTCTAACATTGAAAATGATTCAGCGACCACTAACATACCTAGAGAAAGATCATACGCATACCTAGAGAAAGATCATATGTTGACAGCAACAAAAAATCATAAAACAGTAGCTTAGAAGCGACGGTAGATCGGGATCGAGCTCGTTCATACCATAGGCGACCAAATCACTCAGAGGAACAATCCCAAACAAACCATTCACCAGCGGGGAAAAGAAAAGCAACGAAACTAAAACTACACAGTCTTACAGAATTAGGGCGAGGCAAAATAAGGAATAAGCAACCAGAAACACCAGATCTGAAGCCGCTCAAAAGAAGATCAGACAGAAAACCAGCAAAATGAAAAAAACAAAAAAACAACCAAATTAAGATATCCGAAGAACAGGAAGAAGGAGAATAGAAGACCTTACCTGGAAGGAGAGAAGAAATGGAAAGAGAAAGAGTTCACCGGGAAATATCCCCGGGAACCGCCGTCGACGGAGGAGAAAATTGGTAGGAAGAAACAAATGAGAGGGAAAAAGCTTCTACGTCAACAGAGAAGAGGTATTTATAGGAAGAAAAGTGAGAGCCGGGAGTGGGAGGCAACGGAGTGTCCAATATCGTAATTTCCGAAAAATCCAAATTCAATCCAGTTTCTGTCCAGCTCAATCAGATTGAGATGCCAACCCAGCCTAACCGGAAACCACGAAGTGAAATATAAATATTTTATTTATAATTAAATTTAACCGATTTAATACTCATTATTTCCATCTAATTCAATTTTTTAATCAAACACATTAAACTTAGAAAGAATATTGTCATATAGTTAAATTAATTTAAATATATTTAATAAATAATTACAGAAAAAATGTCAAATTAATTTCAACATCGAGTTCATAGCTAGAAATTCATTAAGTTCATATTGTTTATTATCAATAATGAAAATTCAAGACATTCGTTGAAATATTCGTAAAGTTAAAGACGTTGATTGTCGTTGACTATTCAAATTATAATTAAAAGGCAAACTGTGGTTATTGTTTAAACTATGGTTAGCTAAACTTTCATCTAATCACGCTGGTTAACCTAAGTAGGGTCCGGGACGAGGGAGTAGGTGCTTAGTTTCGTGTATCAACTTAATTAATAAAAATAGGAGTATTGTTGAATACTATGAATGTGGAAAACGACGGCCTCGTGTTACTTGCAAATTGCAGGATAACCTAACCATGGTTGACCTTAAAATACTGCCTGGTTAGGGAAGATGATCTACTTGTTTACTATTTAATATTAATATTTGACCAATCAATGTTTTTTATTATTATTTTTGCCAAAAAGCGTGACGTTTAGTAATCAGCATGTTCCCTGATTGTCGTCAGATGGCACGAGGGATGCGTTGGTTGCATTCCTTGAATACTATAATGTTTTATTTCCACCTTTATTTCTCCTATTTTTTGTCCCTTATGCGTGACATCTATTAAAGCAAAATTTAATTATTGTCGGCTTTTATCTGTAACATGTTCAAAATAAACTACAACCGAGATTTGTATTAATTTCATTAAAAAATGAAAAGTGCTTTTAGACAAATCCGACAAACTAATAGATCAATAAAATAATAATTTTTATTAATTTATAATATAGAATGTATTAACTAAATTAAATATTACAATCAAATTAATAAAAAATATGATGATAAAGTATTTATTAAATTATAATAAAATTTAAAATATTTATTAATGTTTTTTAAAATTCGAGATATGTCGTTTAATTGATATTAAATTGATGCTTAGCCATTAGATGGTTGGTGGATCCAACTAGCCGGACAGAACTCAGAAGTAGTGAGGGGTAAAATTGACATTTGCTTCCTCGGCATTACCAAACATTCCAAAGTTAGCTATTTTGGTTGGCGAAAGCTCGTATTCAACGAATAAGTTCACCGAGAAAGGAGTTAGATTGGCGGGCAAATTAAGAAGTCGGCGGTGGTTTCCGAGCAAGAAATCTAAAGGGTTTTGATCATCAGAAGCCGCCGCTTTCTGCCAATCCAGGTGGTCAACCACGGCGGATCGCCTGACACGACGGCGAACCCTGCCTTGGCGTACAAATCTCGAGCGCCCACGTCGTCTTCATAGGCTCGCAAAACCACCCATTTGTGCCCCCAAACCAAGCAAACCACGTCGCACTCTTTCAACAACGCCGTCCCCACCTTCTGTCTCCTGCTCCGTCCAATTACACTTCACGACACCGATTTCCAGACTCGAGAAAGAAGAAAAAAGACGGTAACGGTAACCTGAACGCTGGTGAAACTGCAATGCCGGAGACGTAAACGTATTCATCCACTTCGCTAGGTAAACACCGGAGCACGCTCTGCTCTCTCTGCACCGTCACATCCACGACTCCGACGACAACCTTACCGCCGGCGCCGGCCGTGCCATTGCCGTCGACGTCCCCCTCAGCCACCAAACACGCATACCTTTTTTTCATAACAATTTAAAAAAGCTTTTCATTTTAATTAATTTCGAACATCTGTTACCTATTCTCCGGCGAGTTCCTTAGTTTGTAGAGAAGCCCGGCAAGCACCTCGGCCTGAAAGAACTGAAAAAAGAAGTCATCGAAAAGAGCGACAGGCTGATGAAAAGCTTCGGCTTGAACTTTGACAGCGTTTCTAATCTCGTCGTCGTTATTAGCCAATCTCCTAACTTTCCATCTAATTGTCTCATCGGCCAAACACCCAGATTTATCTTCGGTCCAATCTTTCCCGTCCGGCGAAGAAATCAGCGTTAAGCTCGAAGAGCAGTGGACCGAGTAGCCGTTAAATCCCCGTGAAATTTTCCAGGCGACTCTTCCCAGTTCTGCTGTGTTTGGCTGCGAAACTATGTCTGCAAATGGAGAGAGTGAAAATTGTGGGTAGTTTGAGAGGAGATGACCCATCGGTTTCCTCGATTTCTTCCTGCTTCATTTATTATTAGCAGATTCATGGATAGGTTACGACTGATAATCTCAGGGAATGCAGTATTTTTGAGATAAGAAATGAGTGGCCACCGTTGCTCGGCGGCTCGAAGCCAGTAGAGAAGGATTCTTGGGCTCGGTCGAGTTTGAAACGGTTTTCATTCCTCCCATAAATGACTCTCCTAACAATCCTTAGCTTATATTGAGAAATATTGATATTATTAAAACATATTTTATTAATTTTAATATATATATATATATATAATATACTCATATGTGTGTAGATATATTGTAGTATTTAGGGTTATGCTTTTAATTTATTATTAGTCATTTTTAATTTATCTTTTAACGTGTTAATTTTTTATTGATTAAATTAAAATATTTTTAATGTATAATAACTGAAATAATTATTTTATAATTTAATGCAGAAGTAAATTAAAAAAATATGCTAAGACTGTAAAATTATATAACCGTTGTGGAGCTGTATCCAAATTATAAATGGAATGGGCCCATCATATATGGGTGGCGGACTTAGGCTTGGGCTAACTAACGGGTTTGGCAGCACGGCCTAACTAATTCGGTCCATGACACTAGGGTTTTTGTTGGTGTTTAAATTGTTTATTTTAAATTTTAGGATTTAATTATATAATTACTTGAAAATGGAGGTTTACTTTGAATTAGAGATGTTTATTTATTTTTTAATTTAAACCAGTCTAATGCTGTTTTATGTAATAGCTGACTAGGACTCCACGTGGATGCCACGTCAAGAGCCAGACTCCGAAATTAGGATGCGAAATTGAGTATTTCTCTCTCTCCTCCAGGCTCCACACACAGCTAGATTCGACTAAACCCTCTCTTTCTCTGGCGCTGCAGTCTCAGAATAGGCTCTTCTGCTTCCCGCCCGCCGTCTCCGTTTCGCCGCAAACTTCTCTGCCGACGACCTAAACGGCCATCCGATCAAGGGTTTTCCTCTGAAATGCGCCGGAGTCATGCAGAAGCTGTTTCGGGTCCCCCCTTCTGCTTCTTCGTCTTCAACCCCTGTTCTTTGTAGTGCGGCTAAACCCCATTTCTCCTCCATTGTTTCTACCCCTAGACCATTCCTCGCTCGGCCTTTCAACGCCAACTTCTCTTACCCTACTAGTAGCTTCCTTTCCTTGTATTTCAAAAACCCCAAGCGCTTTTCTAGCCATTCTTCAATGTCAGCTACTTCCTCTCGCTCAGTCGGTGGCTCATCTTTTGGCGCCTCTTTCTCCAAAAGCCCTTATTATGCCCCCATTCCTAACCGCATAGCCTCAGTCTCTGCCTCCAGCAAGTGCTGCATCTGCCGTTGTGCAATCGACAACAGAGCTTCTTTCAGAGCGTGGGTTCTGCTCAAGGACAGCAAAATTGGGTTGAGACCCTCGTGGTTGTTTACCGTATCCAATGGGTCGTTTTCGTCGGCTGTGGAGGGTATGAAGAGCGCTCAAGAGGGTACGAGTAGCGAAAGCCATGAAGGAGGCGATAATAGTTCCGATGATAAGCCTTCTAAGTTGAATAGACGGCAGAGGGGCTCATTAAGTGGTAGTGTTTTGTCTGGGAATCCCGATTTGCTGACAATTCCAGGTGTTGGTCCGAGAAATTTGAGGAAGCTAGTGGAGAAAGGAATCGGAGGAGTTGATGACCTTAAGCAATTATATAAGGTTAAGGTATGGAGATAAATTTGGTATTTCAAAACTGTCTAGCCTATTTTGCTTCATTATCATCTTATTGTCCGGATTTTTGTTTCTTCCGCTATTGTCAAAATCTGGTTAGCTTTGAAATTTTGTGAAGTAAACGTAATCTTGTAGAATGGAAAATCATTGTCTAGTTCCTGAATATTTTTTGATGGTGTCATTTCACATTTTCTATAACTATCATCCCGATTGCTTGATGTTAATATATATTTTATTTTTATAGCTTGTTATTTGAGATTTGAGCTATTCCTTCAAACAAAAAAAAAAACAATGGTGGTGAATTGAGTCTAGAGAAACATCATTGAATAATATTTTTGCACCATGCTTTGCAGTTTTTTGGTGAGTCCAGCCAGAAGATGGTAGAGTTCTTGCAAAGCTCTGTTGGAATCATCCACAAAAACCATGCAGAGAGCATAACATTGTATATTAAAGAGCGAGTTGACAAAGAGTTGAATGAGGATAGTTCAAACACAGATGTAAAGTCAGCTCAGAAGAAACGTTTAACATTTTGTGTTGAAGGGAATATTAGTGTCGGGAAGACTACTTTCCTCCAAAGAATCGCTAATGAAACACTTGAGCTTCGTGACCTTGTAGAAATAGTTCCAGAGCCGATCAATAAATGGCAGGATGTTGGGCCTGATCATTTCAACATATTGGACGCCTTCTATGCCGAGCCTCAAAGATATGCATATACTTTCCAAAATTATGTATTTGTTACTAGAGTTATGCAGGAGCGCGAGTCATCAGGTGGAATCAAGCCCCTAAGGTTGATGGAAAGGAGTGTTTTCAGCGACAGAATGGTTAGTATTATATAGCTAAACATTAACTTTTTGGGTAAATAGCAATTTACACTCTAAATTATGAAAGTAGTTGCAAACACACATTATACTTTGAAAGTCGTCAATGAAGACTTCAAACTTTTACATAAATGCAACAAACATCTTATGATCACGTTTTTCGTTAATTTTAACAATTTCGTCTATTTAGGTAACATATTTTATTAGTAAACAATAATAAAAAAGTTTAAAATATTATAAATTTATGAAAATTCTTATTTTTTATAAAGTTGAATGAATGATAAAAATATAAATTTATTATTACATTTTATTTTGTTTCTCGATGGGTCCGTAAAGTTAATCATATTGACACAAATAACTAACTAAATTGACAAATATCTTAAATTAGAAAAAAATATAATGACAAAATGTCCGCTGCAATTATGCTGAAATTTAAGGTGTTCATTGATAAATTTTTAAAAAATAAGGTATCTATTGCAATTATTATCATAATTTAGAGTGTAAATTGTTATTTATCATCATTTTTAATATATGCATTAAATCATTGTGCGTATTTTGTTTCTTAAAAGCCAACTCTTGATTGAAAATTAACTTGATTGAATTGAAAAATTTTCACATTGGTCAGAAAGTTTGACATCTGGCTAATGTATCTGCTGGTTACTTGATAAAGGTATTTGTTCGAGCTGTTCACGAAGCGAATTGGATGAATGAGATGGAGATTAGCATTTATGATTCTTGGTTCGATCCAGTAGTCTCATGCTTGCCAGGACTTATACCAGATGGATTCATCTATCTAAGAGCAAGCCCTGATACTTGTCACCAGAGAATGAAGCTTAGAAAGAGAACTGAAGAAGGGGGAGTTTCTCTTGATTATCTTCAGGGCTTGCATGAAAAGCATGAGAGCTGGCTTTTCCCTTATCAAACTGGTAATCATGGGGTTTTATCTATTAACAAGCTACCATTTCATGTGGACAGCTCTTTACATCCTGACATAAGGGATCGAGTGTTCTTTTTGGAGGGTGATCACATGCATTCCAGTATTCAAAAGGTATAATTTTTACTAGTTCTTGGTTGAGTATATAAGCTTTGAAAGAAATTTCCGGCCTTTGATTTCATTTTTTTTGTTTGATAGGTGCCTGCCTTGGTACTTGACTGCGAACCCAACATTGATTTCAGCAAAGATATTGATGCTAAGCGTCAGTAAGCAAACAATCTCTTGATTAACCTTTTTGCATAGTTCATTCATTACCTCTACTTTTCTTGAAGTTCTCATTTTTTATGATTTTGTAATTTAATAAGACTGTGGACCTGCTTAAAGTTTGATATAGCGGTATTGTATTGTTGGACTTGTATATTCACATATTTGAATAAAACAAAACATTTTCAATTTTAGTCAATTATTATATTTTTTCCTTGAAGAATGTTTCACGACATGACAGTAAAGGAACATTACCATCTTGAACGCATTCCTGGAAGATTCTTCCATATTTTTTAACCATTGCTCGTCTGTACATTCAAGTTCAAATTTTAGACTACACTCAGTTGCAATGCATGTCTCAACACTCAACTAGATTACCCTTTTTCGTTTCCTATCTGTTATGTCATTCTGTGATGCTACCATGGACTCATTTCGTTTATTTTAAAATGATAAATGGATTTCAATTGCTTTGTTTTGAAGGTACGCACGGCAAGTGGCAGAGTTTTTTGAGTTTGTGAAGAAAACAAATGAAGCTTCGAATTCAGAAGGCAGCAAAGATGGTGGAAAAGGAAGCCATTCTCCAGTAATGCTGCCACATAAAGGACTGTGGGTCCCCTCTGGAAAACACTTCCCAAACTCAGCTCTGAACTCATTGGATTTTCAACGAGCCATGTCCTTCATGTCAGGCTAGGTTTCGTTCAGCAAATATCTTCCATGGTTTCCCTTCTCAAATCCCAGTTTTTCTAGTGGAGACCTGTCAGCTCATCTTTACATGGGATTCCACCATTAGGAGGTTGTAGATGGAGTTTCGGCAATCGGATGGTCATCGGTTAGTCGTCTGATTTGCCTTAGCTGTTGAAAAAAACTTGTATCTGATAATTGGTATTGTCGGGATTGATTCCTTTTTTTGATTTCCACATCTGTAGAGTGTGCTCTTCTGTGCAATCTAGTCTCCTGCTGGAGACTTTCTATGTTGTGAATGACGATGTTTTAGTGTATTAGTTGTTGGCTCTTCTGTTTTTCATGTTTGATTCCAGTTCCCAGATATTAGTCGAATCTGCCATTGTAGACTAGCAAAGTTTATAAGAGGGTCCGAAGCTTTCTTGCAGAGTGTGTTAATGGCGGATTTGTGAGGAAGATTGCAGGAGAGAGAAGGATAAAAAATTAATCACGTGTTCGTGTCTGGGCGAGAGTGACAGAAAAAGACAGTAACAGCGAGGAGGGAGAGCGAGAGCTTAAATCTAAGATCATGTAAGAATTTCCCGACATAATGCAAATCTCAAAGTCTTCTTCCGTTGAAATTAAGAAAACTATTTTCATTATTTATATTTGTTTTTTCGTCCATCTCTCGCTCTCAAGTCTTCGCTTGCACTAGTTTATTTGTCGCATTTATAGCCTGCACCTATTTCTCCTTGTTTTTCTGCTCTTGTCTCACCTACTCTTCTATCTCTCTTCCTCTTGCTCTCTCCAGAGCTCTTCCACTCTCTTCTTGTAGGACAACAATTGAGATTGACCGCGTAGCTTCAACGACGCCTAACGCCCAAATCCCCTATAACAGAGCACGCCGATTTCGTTACCCAGAGACCGATTTTCAGGAATCTGGTTGATTGGCTTTGAATTCTGTTGAAATTAATTGGGAGCTTTCTGGGTTCTGTAGAGCACTGATTTTTAATTCATGGGTAATCGATTTGTTTGCATGTCGAATAAGGATGTGAGGGAGAATGGATCTAAGAGCAAGAGAATTGGTCGGTCTCAGAGAAAACTGGCCGACGAAGAGTTCAAGCAAGTTCTATCCATGGCTCTTCAGCAACACCAGTTATCTCAGAGATTAGAAGGATCTATGTCTCGGAGAGTAGGTTCGACGAGCTCGAGGAAACTTGATCTGTCTAATCCGTTGTCCAACGGGAAACAACAAGTGGGCCTTCCCTCTTCTCCTAACATTTTGCTTTTTACGTTTGTTTATGTCTGTCGAATCAAATCAACCTTTTGTTTCTTATACCTGAAGTAGGATACGAAGAACAAAACAAAAAGAGCTAAATTGCGTATGCTATCTGCAAAAGGGTGTCCTGAACTTGTAAAGTAGATTGGTAGGGCTGAAAACGACGAAAGAAAAAGGGGGCTCTTAGTTTAATGCTCATAACCTGCTTTGAAAAGCCTGTCCAGGAAAAAGAAAAGGGTCTTGCCAAGTCAATATTCTGGGTGGACACTGAATGCTTGTGCTTTTTACTCTTTATTTCAAAAAAAATATGTCATTAAGTTTGATCGTTTAAGAGTCTACATTTGAGATAGTTCACGTTGTTTATGATTTAATCAATGCTTTATTCTACTTTGTTCAAGGGACTTGATATTGTGGAGAATATCAAAATAAAGAAATTTGTTCTTGTTCATGGAGAAGGCTTTGGAGCATGGTGTTGGTATAAAACTATTGCACTCCTAGAAGAAGCAGGCCTTCTTCCCATTGCCTTGGATCTTACCGGCTCTGGCATCGATACAACTGATGCAAACAGCGTCTTTACGATGGAAGAGTACTCTAAACCGTTGATTAATTATCTAAAGAACCTTCCCGAGGACGAGAAGGTTGATTTTGTTTGTCTTGAAAAGTTGAACGGGCTGTTGTTCGATCTGAATTCCGTATCTTGTAATTGGTTTGTAGGTTATCGTGGTTGGTCATAGTAGCGGAGGGGCTTGTGTTTCTTATGCATTGGAGCATTTTCCAGACAAGGTCTCCAAAGCCATTTACCTTGGTGCTACTATGGCTTCTGATGGACAGAGGCCTTTTGATGTGTTTGCCCAAGAGGTTTGTGGTCCCAACTATTTGATTTGTCTATTGTCATTTCTTCCTTAAATCAAAAGTCTTTGAAGTAAGAATTAGTGCCGAAAAGAAGAAATTTTCTTATTTTCGAGCTTTATTCTCTATATTCGATGATTCTGTGACATATAGTAATGCTAGCTTTATCTGCTTAGCATATCTTCTTGCGTGTCAAATATTATAACTATATTACATTAAATGCAATTTAATTTGACCAATCATGACTCAACACGTCAGAAGATATGACAAAAGAATATGCTAATAAGGTAACTTAACATTACCCTGTGACATATAATCAATTTTTTTTTCTGGTATGTGTGAAATTAAAAGCTTTTATCCATTCATGTTCATTTGAAAAAGCACATTATAAACTTCATGGTTTTACATTGAAGTATAACCTTTGGAAATCGATTTAGAACATGCACATTTGGTTGAAGATGTTTATTCTTAATGTTCTTATCCAAGGACCATTTATTCCACAGCTTGGATGTGCAGAGCTGTTTATGAAAGATTCAAAGTTTCTGACTTACGGCAATGGAGTCGAAAAGCCTCCCACGGCATTCATGTTCGAGAAAGAGCAAATGAAAGCGATATATTTCAATCAATCCCCGGCAAAGGTACGTTTATTAAGAAGGCGGAATCACCTTTGAACTTGTCTTGCTACTTACAAAAAAACATTAATTTTCATTCTGAAAAATCTTCAACTATAAATTTGTCTTTCTTAATTGTCCTTGTTCACGAAATTTGATCGGTACAGGACGTTGTTTTGGCCGTGGTTTCCATGAAACCGAGCCCACTCGGTCCAATCATGGAGAAGCTATCGCTATCTCCTGAAAACTACGGAATTGCTCGCCGATTCTACATTCAAACATTGGATGATCGGGTGCTCTCCCCAGACTTGCAGGAAAAGCTAGTGAGAGAAAATCCCCCGGAAGGCGTGTTCAAGATAAAAGGCAGCGACCACTGTCCATTTTTCTCGAAACCACAGTCGTTGCACAAAATTCTGCTCGAAATCGCCTCAATTGCCTGATAGGAGTATCGATTGTTGTTTGGCTCTTCTCTGTTACCTGTTTGTAAGTAGAAAACATCATTTTCATCGACCCAAGTTCAGATTTCATTACGGTTTTTTTTTTTAAATACCATTTCCCTCCATGAACAAATGTCTTTTTTTTTTTCAATTTTTGATCTCTGAATAATTGTCACTTTTCGAAATTTGGATTAGTGTTCCCAGAAAGTTTCCCTGTAGTTCTTGAAATCGACAGTCTATAATGGTGGGCAAACTGGTTAACTGCATCACCGGCATTTTCTCACGCATGTCTAGATCAGCCCGGGAGCTAAAGATACTCAAAAATCAAATTTTGAGAGGGACCCAATAAAGAGATCTAAAAATTCAAGCCAAATTACCAAACAAGTACATATCATCACCATATATTGACATTAACAGCAGCCGAACATCTTCGAGCCCTGGCTATGCAACCAAACATTACACCAATTCCAGGAATAACAAGCAAACATCTTCGAAACGTGGCCTAAATAAACAGCAAATGGAATGCATATTACTTACTCTGTTTTTGAGTATATCTCGTAGTTAATGGGACTTTATTCACGGAACGCACATCCTCGCTCGCATACCCTAAAATCCATGAGGCTTCCATGATCTGCAACTATAGAAACTTGATTCAAGAGAGTGCTAACTAATCCATTCTTTTTATAAGGCATTTATATACCATGTAAATGTCACAGCCATCAGTCCACCTTCCTGGGTATGCATCCGTTACGACAACTTCTGTGAATCCTTCTATCCCCATAACAGAGAATATCCCTCCATGTAAGGAATTACTTCTTCTGACTTAATGCCATTATCAGTCTGACACTACCCAAACCCAGTGCACCGAGATCCAGCAGTAATTGCTCTTGTTCCTAGGCAAGACAAGTGTCAGCATACACCATTAAATGTGGAAATCGAAATGGGAACAAAAAGAAGCTAAATATCTCAGGATCAAACTAGAAAAAGACAATGTTGTGCCTTACAGAATTGTAGTTTTACTAAGGTCCTGAAGACAATTTTTGAACCCAAACCTGTTTCTGCAAAGAAATGAAAGAGCTACACTGTTTGGGATAAACTGAAAATTTATTTTGGAGTTAATTATGCGGAGTATACCTCATGGCTAATAAGGCTAGTAACACCTCTTTTAGAAGCCTTCCCTTCAGTAGAGTTCGGGGATGAATCATCCTTAATCATAAGGGCAACTCCACGGCGTCCAAAATTTCGGGCAGAACCTGGCACGAGCACAATTCCAATTGCATAATATATTACTTTAGCATACAATGAACAATAAAATAATAAAAGTAAATAAACATGATGTATGAATAGGATTTAAAAGTAAATAAACACGATGTATGAAGAGCATTTTGAATCAATAGATCAAAGTAACTAACTATTTCCACATTTCCCCCAGATTTATAAAACTGAATATGGAGAAAGTTGCCTTCTTTTTGAAACAGTAAGAGACAATATAATAACTAAATGAAAAAGAGAGGAAAAATAAAATGGGCTTAATTAAGTACCAACCATTCTCCATAAACGAATTGTATCTCCCACCAGACTGAATTTCCTCTCTCTTGTTTCCATAAGGCATATCATCCTTTCGATCACCTCGCAAGGCTGTAAAAGTACAGATACTTCAAAAAATTTCATATGTACAACCAGGAAATGGATGAAGGAGGATAGACAACAAAAGAATCTGTTTCTGCTAAGTAAAGCTTTAGCACAATAATTTGGGGTACACTTTGCGCACAGATTATTTGCTATTAAACAACTTCAAAAAGGTAAACAATTACCCTCAATCTGCTCAGAACTCATAGGAGAAAAATGTTCATCAGAAGATTGAGAAACGCTGGAACGACTGCGAGGAGCCCAGACACCTCGATCAGGTCTATCTTTATTTCTTGTTCGTTTCTCATTCTTTTCCCTGACATTATTAAGGCCATGCATTTCCCTTTTTGCAACTTTACCATCTAGCTCTCTGTTTGCATCCCCTTGAAGACCAGATGCATTTGTTTCAGGATGGGGGTTATTATCATTAAATCCACGGCGCAGGTTGGATCGAGGTTGTCGCTTTCCACTATCTGTATTCAATATTTGAATCTTAGGATGAGATTGGGCTGCAATCAAAAGTGGGCCATGATGAGTGTCATTATCTGTTAGAAAACTTTTAAATAACCTTCCACCAGACTCACGTCTCTGATTCTCTTTTGGAGTAGCTGAAGCAAGAGAGGTTACACTCTGCGGTTGAATCATTCCCTCAGCAATCTGGGTAGAATAAGAATAAATAATCAATAATGAATTTAAGATTATAGGTGCAGATCTGCCTTGTAATTCAAGCCTTAATATATAATATGATAAATGTTTTTCAGAAAAGACAACAATGAAAGTCTAAATAACAAGAAATATAAGAAACACACGTGAGATTTATCTCGCTCTTTTCCTTTCAGAAGCAGGAATTTCTTCTTCCCAGAGTCTGCCATCACAGGGATTCCAGAAACAGGGCCCTCAAGCCCGCAAACTGCAGATAGTATCCACGAAAAAGAAAAATAAACTAACAGTAAAATAGAAGCATCACAATAATGAACTACAAAAAGTTCAAACAATTGAATTTGTGTGCCAAAAAGACCTCCCACATGTTTGGATTTGGGTAATCTTAACCTAATTCCTAGTTGATATTTATGTAACAACATGGAAAACATTCCAAAATTTCAAAACAAGAACAGTAATGGAAAGTACAATGGAGTCGACTGATAGAGCTTATTGATCACCTTTGGGAAAGATCCATTTACATTTAGTTTTGTATAAGAAGCAATTTTTTTGTTCAACAACTCTACAGATATTGAGTTTATCAGTGGTAATTAGAACGTCAGTCCAGCAAGTGCAGGGAGAATAATCAAAATTTCTTCATTTTAGAAAATTTGAGATTATACTTGGAAGGCCAGAGGATTAAGGTACAGCTCACAAAGATTAGTGATCTAACATCATAAAAAACAAAACGCAGAAATTGTGATTTCACAAAAAAAAATATTGACATCTCTAAGTAGTATAATGACTTCAAACTGTGGGGTGTGTGTTAAAAATTGGGCAATTTATCAGCAAAAAGGAATTTAAGGGGCATTAAAGGGACATTTTGTGAAGGTATTAACTTAAGGACCGTATAAATTAATGCAAAAAGGTGATCGTGCATTTAAGTACACCAGACAAAAAAATTAAGCAAAATTAAGCCTCTTGATATTATATGTTAAAATTTGGTTTAGAGGACACTGCAACTAAAAAGACATGCAAATAAAGAAAGTATTGAAGAAAATTAATAATGGAGATAAAAGACCAAATTCAAAGGAATCAATGAATGGAACAACACCAAAGTCTTCAAAATAGTTGCAATCGAATGTGACGGTGAAACTAACATAGAAAAATCCCCTTGCTTGAGAAGTCACAAATTCTACTGCCCTGACCTCTAGTTGGAGCTCACTGGTCTTGGGACTGGCAGGTCATTTTGCCCAACATGAAAGTCATCTCTAAGTTTGAGGAAGATGAAGATAGCAAATACGAAATGGGCCATAGATTTTTTTACTCATGGGAGACTATTAAGGCTAGCAAACACAACGCAAGGTTTTATATATGCCTAATTCCCAAGAAATGTAGCTCCAATAATTTGAAAGATAATACGTCAATCAGTATGCTTACAAGTCTCAACATGAGAAAAAGAGCTATCCTATTAAGATTGACCTTGAGAAAGCATAACTTCATGTAAAGGAAGATAGGTAGATGGGAATGATTCGTTCAAATGTATTAAATTCCTAGACATTATCCAGTTATACAATAAAAATTAAGCTTGTGTTTTCCTCTAGAATATAGGGCAAACGCAAAGTTCTTCATAAGCTAACCTTTCAAAGGAACATGAGCAAGTCAATATTACGAAAACTTCTAATTTCCATACACTTACTCTTCTTTCTTCATATGAGAAAATATCACTGATCCTCGAAGATGCACCTTTGAATTCTCAACTAACTCGCCAAATTCTTCCTACAACTCACATCCACTTTACCACAAGGAAGAAAGAAGTTGAAGATTAAACTTTTCAATTTGAATTTTGTTAAAGGGAAGTTACATAGAAAATAATCAAATCCAAAACATTTTATTGTTACAGGCTTTTATCTCCGAATTGTCGTCCCCCTCTGTTCGAGAGTTGTCTCTTAGTTCTCTTGTACAATATCTTTCTCGAAACAAATTAACATGACAAAATTGGATTTATTTATTCTACTGCCGTCACTAAGATTGAAAAGCATAATCAATTGCGAAGCCGCATCCATTGGAAGGAAATTAGAAACAGTGAACCCTTAAATAAGCAAATAACATAAATAAAATGTGAACAAATTAGATCCAATACCTACCTGTCTCGAAGCCTGAAATATCTGTGACATTTGATGTGACTGATTGGTCCTGTCGCCTAGGAAGCAAAGTAAAAGTTGGTTTTTCCTTCCTACTTGCAATTCTCACGTTCTCCTTAACAATATACTGCACATCAATTAGAAAGAAAAAGGTATGAGAAGAACATGAGCAGCAATTACAAAACGACAAATGACTAAGAAAAGAATGTTGCCATTCCCTATTCAAGACTCAAATACCATGTAAGAAGCTATATGTCACAAAACATTAGGTCAATTGATAAAGTCGTCTCGTAATACAATTTTTTTATAATCTTTCCTGTTTGTGTGACATTTTTTTTAAAACCAGCTGAAATTATTCACATATAACATCCAGAAAATTAATTTATCAAGGTACCAGTACAAAAGATAATTTATCAACTTATTCCATCCATAAATTAGGTCTTAACAAATAAATAATTTGAAAGTAGCACACTGGATATTATATTGTATATTTTGAATGTTTTATTGCATATTTAAATGAATCCACAAACACCTACATTCTTACATCCAATATAAATAACTTTAGGTTTCACATCAATATTGTAGAATTACCTTCTTCTTCTCAGACCCTCGCTTTGTAGCACTGGATCCAGGATTCCTAAGAGATGCTGCACGAGCTCTTCTAACTTTCCCAGGCACAGAAGAGCCCTATTATTGAAAAAGTTCAATCAGTCATCTTCAGAAAGAACATCATTTTTCTAACTTGTATATCTTGCTCACAGACAAATGTAACCAAATTGTACCGCATTAGATACTTTTTCTGATAAAAAAAATCTGACTTATGTAATGGTCTATTACCCCAAAGTAATTTCACTTCAAGTACATCTACAACAAATTTAATTGAGTTACTAAATTAAGGTAATCAAAATATGAGTCTCCTGGAGGCAACTTCAATCACCATACAAATAAACCGAGTCAACATTTTGAAAGAAGCAGTAATTTCAAACTTTTACTCCCCAAAAGCAGGACATTCTCCCAGTGAGAAATAGGGAATGCTAGAATGGGAATTATCTCAGAAAAAAAACAAATACATTAATCAAATACCCAAAGCAAATATCATGCAAAAGGAACATAGGAGCTTTAATTCAATGACATGTGAGAAAATCATAAGATATTAAATACTTTGGTAAGCCAACTCATTTTTCATGCTAACTAATCAACTATTCGAGAGTACTTTAAGGGACTTTTGTTAAGCAATTTCTTCCAACATGTGAAAAAACAAGAATTGCTATTCCAGGCCATATAACTTCACACATCTCAAATTCTCAATAATATCCACAGTAAAATGAGACAATTTAAGTATTTGAATAATCACAAATGCAGTATACAGTACACAACAGTGTGATGCCCATCGGAATATATATAGTTGTAAATCAAAACCACTGTAAAAAATCTTCCATTAGACAGTTTAAAAGAACCCCACCATAAGAGAAATTCTAGTTAAGGTAGAAATTGATAAGATGAGAAGTATCATTAAGATCTGGAGGGTTTGGGAAATCCAACCCACCTTTTGGTGTCATACTTGAATTACCAAGTTGTTTTTATATTTTGCAATATAAGTTATGAAAGAACAATTTATAAAATTACCTGAATTCCAATCTCCACTCGTTTGTTACGAACAAATTCCATTAAAGGAGTAACGATAATATTTTCTTTTGTAGTACCTGTAGAACACAATGGGCAGATATTTACTAAATACAAAAGCACAAGCATCAGTTATTGTCTAGATATGCAGCATAAAAATGGCTACTAAAATTCATGTTTTTGCCTACTATGAGGCTAGATTTCTTTAAAAAGAGAAGGTAAGAAAATACAACAAAAGAATATGTTTTTACCTACTTCCAGAAAGTTACTATGAAGACCTAATCATTGTTTCTTTGTTGGTTCAGCTCAAGTACAAATTATAATGATTTGAATGAGTAATCAGAGAAAATATTTGAGCCTATATAATGTCAGTTAAGGGAATAACTAACCAGCTTGCTCAGCTTCTTTTCTTTCAAGCTGTATTTCTGCACTAGGAAGATTCTCAATAGGTTTTGCAACTACTTTTAGGAACTCCAAATAATCAGGATCTACCAAGTAGAAAACAAGTTACATTCCATGTATCTATTCAAATAATGGACAAATATCTAGCAATGCAACTACCTTTGTATATGGTCCCTTCACGTCCATCTTTTTTGGTAGAAGATTTCGGTACACATTGTGAAGGTGCATATTCAACTATTGTCTTGTACTGGGTGCCTGTATTGATAGGTACATATTACACTCATAACCATCCAACTTTTTTATTAAAAATGAAAAAAAAACCTATGTTCAAACAAAGACAAGGACGGCCAGCAATCTGAATTCCATCCTCAATGAATAAAAATCAGGTTAAGTTTGACAATAATATAAAACCCTTTTTCTGGACTAGATAGATACATAATGAAATGAGATATTTTTAAAGGCTTTAATTCTCTTCATCAGTATCTTTAATTATATTTAATTCTATGCTTTAATTCAGTGGAAAATTTATAGCTTCACCATGTATGGAACATATTCATTTGGGATTTGTTGTGCCTAAAAAAGAAAAACAGAATTACATCTCGCAAACAACCACATCACAAGCATCAACCTAAGACAGATAGCAATAAACACATAAAATGTTTCACATCTCTAATGAACTGATATGAAGAAGCAAAAAAAGATCGTCTACTAAAAGCACAGCGACACTAATGCTATAATTGATCATCAGTAAGTAAAAATATATTTCAAAGTACCCTTCTCGTTGACAAACACATGTCCACCAAAAAATTCTGAAAACTCTAAGACGTCTTCAGCAGTCACAAAGTCAATGTAGGCTCGAGAATGAATCTGATGTTTGGGGCTGGAAATTCATCAAAACAACACTTCAGTAAGTGTAGCTCCTCAACTGTCTAATTCAGTAGAAAAACGAACTTCAAACCACAGTTGATCTCTCTCTATGCACCGTATTAAACCAAACAATTCGCTTAAAAAAAAGAAATTTACATCAAACCTTGACTACATGAGTAGATAGCGTCCAACAGATTGACAATTCATAATCCGTAACCAAACATTAAATTATAAAGAAAGTAGTCAAATGAAAACCTAACCTATTCTTCCCGGGACGAAAAGAAATCCAATTGTAGCGTCCAGCGAATCGATCATCAATATGTTGGACGAGATCGGACAGAGTGAGAGATGGTGGGAGATGCCTAACCACCACCTTGGTCTTTTCAGCGGGCTCCTTCATCTGAAACAAAAGAATTATCAGCGAAGTCGGACGAAGACTCGCTTCTGCTGCTCCTTGCGAAGGAAAATTTGGGGATTTGGGGTTAAGACACAATTGGAGACGGGAGACGAAAAGGGAAAGAATGAGGCGATGACAATCCAGTATTCGCGAGTTTCTACGTATACGGTATATACACGGTTGGGCCCACGGAGACTGAATTGGGCCTTGAAAAGCAATATCCTTTTACAAATTACAACTCTTAATTAAACTAATAATCTTGTAACATAACTTATGTTTATTGTTATATATTAGGGTAAATATCAATTAGCCCCATGTACTTTGGAAGTACTTGCATCCATCAACTTGTAGTTTAAAATTTATCAAAAAGGTCATTGTACTATTTAATAATTGCAACAGATACCGTCTCGTGACGGTTCCGTTAAAACCTGACATGTGCATCTCACGTGTCAATTTGTGTCGACCCAATGAAATTACTTGTGTCGACCCATAGTGTCTTGTGTCGACCCTTAATGCTTTGTGTCGACCCCTGTTCAAAACAGAAGCTTAGTCTTTCATAATTTGTGTCGACCTAATCAAATTTCTTGTGTCTACCCATAGTGTCTTGTGTTGACTCTTAATGCTTTGTGTCGACCCCTTAGTGCTTGGTTAACGGAACCGTCACGAGACAGTATCTGTTGCAATTATTAAATAGTACAAGGGCCTTTTTGACGAGTTTTAAACTACAAGGTGATGGCTGCAAGTACTTCCAAAGTACAAAGGGTTAATTGATATTTACCCTATATATTATTAAATTTAATATTTGAGCATAATAAGAGTTAATTTAATTTAATATATTTTGTTTTATTTTAATTTGCAGAAATATTTAAAAACAGACTAAATTTAATAATAATCAGCACATATTATTATCTACTTGTTCCGGTATTTTTTTTAAGTTAACGTTTCAATAAAAAAATATTTTATATATCAAATATTATTAAATTTTTTACAACACTATATGATAATATTTAATTAATAAAAATATTCATTAAATATTAAATTTTAGAGTGTGAATTTTATTGATTTTTTTCAAAATTCAGAATTTTTTTTTTATTTTAATTTTTTAATTTTTTAATTTTTTAATTTTTTAATTTTTTAATAAATTCTATTTATCGGCTAATTAATTATACAACGAACGCGGAATGAGCCGACTCTCCGGACCCACATATATCTCAATCAACATTCAACCCTACCGTTTCTGTCTACCTTGCAAATCCTACCCATTCTCTCTCTCTCTCTCTTTCTCTCTGCCATCCGGGAATTGGAAATATTGTGATTTCGTGCGGACTAAGCTTCGTTTTGTCTCGATTCCTGTATGAATCTAGTTCTCTTGGTTTGATCTTGTTCTTTCAATTCAATAGCCCCTTTCGTTCAATTATTACACTGTGATTTCAGAATTTCTTTTTTCTTTTGGTCGTGAACTTGGTGAAGTTATTACGTTGTCATCATCTATGTTATTGAATTGGATGGTTTTGTGCTCAAAGCCCCGTGCTTTTGTTTTTCTCTAGGGGCGATTTTTGTTTTGCTGTGGAAGCGACGGTAAGGGTTCTCCACTCTTATTAACTTGTCTGTTATTGTTTAAGTTAGGGTTAGGCTTTTTGATTCTTTGGGGGTGGGGGGTTTCCCTTGATCTACGTTCTCCATCATCTTCTGAAAAAGAAAAGGAGAGGCCGAAGTATGGATTGTTCAATTATAACGCCAGGCTGGAGATGCTAAGCTATTTCAGAAAATTAGTCGCAATTTCCTAGTTTTTATAGGTTTCATAGTCTGTAGATGTGTAATTCTCATATTTTCCAGGACCAATGCTATGAAAAAAAAAATTCTTGGATTTTTATTGGTTTTTGCAGTGTCTCAAAATGTGATGTATTTATTCCATAAGTAATTGGCTTTTCGTTTTCTTCTTGGAAATAGTGTTTTTGATGTCTTTGTTTGTGAAGTAAATTTAATTATTGGTGAATTTCAGTGAAAGAGTTTTCTAGTTGACACATGTTCAGCCGAATCAGAACAATGATAGCTGGTCAAGTTGATAATTTTCCCACGGGAACTAATGGTGGTGGTGATGGTGATATGTGGCGTTATGTTTTTTTTAAAATTAGGAAGTTTTGGAGAAGTCTACAGTCTACTATTCAAAGGAATATCATTACGCTAGATTAGAGTTGGTGTTTTTTTTTAAGTTTGTCGAATTTAACATCATAGAGAGTTATCTAAATTTGTGTTGGTGTTATGGAGACTTGGGGATCATTCCTATACAGATGGCTGCTTCATGGTGGGACTATGTATTGAATATTCACTTCTTTTGTTTATTTGTATCTTGTTATAAACTTGAACTTTAAATGGCAACTATAAAACATCATGTTTGACGTCACAGCTTCTTCGAATGGGTTGTCAGACACAACATATCATCACCAGTTTTCTTCACAAAAATGCTTTGTGCTTTGTGTTTGGTTGGAATGAACCATAGTATAGTGTCAGGTTTTTGTGTTTATTGTGATTTATAACATTCTGACTCAACCTTCACTGCAACTCTGATGCATAGAGTGTGATCTTATAAATGGGAGGAAGTCTAATTGACGATGATTGGGAACTTACATCATCATCCAATGGTGCTCGAACTGTTGTTCTAGTTGGGCGCACTGGTAATGGAAAAAGTGCAACTGGCAATAGTATTCTAGGAAGAAAAGCATTCAAGTCAAGGGCAAGTTCCTCTGGGGTTACAAGCACATGTGAGTTGCAAAGTACTGTTTTGGAAGATGGCCAAACTATCAGTGTAATTGACACTCCTGGTATGTATGCTTGTCCTAATTTCTACTTTGTATAGTCTATTTTCTGACCGCATTTTTGATAGGATCAATAACGATTCTTTGCATTATTGAATACTAAAACGTACAAAAGTACAAACATGAGTGATTTCGAAGACTTTCAAACCTCCATGCATTACACTTGATCACTTCTCTAATGATATCTCTTTCTATTCTTTCTCTACTTTATTTAATACCCCACTAGTAATTAACCTCATTTAATTACAATTAACGTCTATCAACTATCTCTAACTTCTGTTAACTCTTATCAACTTGTACTAACTGTTTATCACTAGTCACAATATATTCCTATCAATCTTCTGTTATTTTATTTTAGTCATAAAAGCAGAACTAATGCTAAGAAATTGTTGCAGGGTTGTTTGATTTTTCTGCAGAATCTGATTTTATTGGGAAGGAAATTGTCAAATGTATTGATTTGGCGAAGGACGGGATTCATGCCATTCTCATTGTTTTCTCAGTGAGGACGCGTTTTTCACAAGAAGAAGAAGCTGCACTTCGCAGCCTGCAAACTTTATTTGGAAGCAAAATTATTGATTATATGATTGTAGTTTTTACTGGAGGTGATGAGCTTGAAGATAATGATGAGACATTGGATGAATATTTGGGTCGAGAGTGTCCCACCCCATTGAAGGTTTTGTTTTGAGTCCACTTTTCAGTCATGATTTTTTCCTAGACAATGAGATTCACATTGAAGAATATTTTATCGTTTGAATTAAAAGTTTAAACTATGATACAGGATATCCTAAGCTTGTGTAAAAATCGATGTGTCCTTTTTGATAACAAGACTAGAGATGATATGAAGAAGGCTGAACAATTACAGCTGCTTCTTTCCCTTGTCAATGGAGTTCTAATTCAAAATAGTGGACAACCCTATAGCGATGAGTTATTCGCGGAAGTGAAGGTTTTGTTCTTATGATGATTTATTTAGTTAATCATTACTTCATTATGCTCGTTTCTATGAAAGATCGAGATGACCATTCAATTTGCAGAAAGGGGCCATTAAATTCCATGATCAACAAGCAGAGGTTGATGCTTTGAAGGGCTACTCGAAGAGGGAAATATTGGAATTGAAAGAGCAAATGCAACGCTCATATGATGAGCAACTTAATCGAATTACTCACATGGTATTTTATTGGTGCCTTACTCTTTGATATAGTAACTATCACATTTTTCATTTGTTGACGACGCGATAGTGGATGTGTATATGCTGGGAAAATAAGGCTAGGTTAAAATCATTGATCGATTATCATTGTGATAGAGCCTATCTAATGCACTAAAAAAACAACACAAAGAGCACAAATAAAACATAAAAGAATAAGATCAACACAAAAAACATAAATCGAAATAGAATGATGAAGTCTCTGCTCTCTCCCACGTTTTTCCTTTGGTGGGCAATTGATGAAGTCTCTGCTCTCCCCCAAGTTTTTCCTTGGATATCCTTACAAAACTGGACTTAACATAAAAGAAATAACTTAATCATATTGCCTTTACTAAAATTCTGATAACAGTACGTGCTTTTACCACATCATTGGGTTCTTATATTTGTAAAATAGATTGAATTTGAGTAGTTGTTAACCACTAGTGACAGTTATTTGACTAGTATTAACTTGATATTTGGAGATTTACGTGATTTATGCTTGTACAAGTTTTTTAGGGGCAAGAAGATGCAAGTATTTTGTGTTTAGATGACAAAATCATAGTTAGAATTAATGGCTTGAGATCACGAGTCGGCATTATTTGTTTACTTTTCATGTTTTATGTATTACAGGTTGAGTTTAAACTGAAGGAGACAACTCGTCTGCTGGAGCAGCGATTGGCTGAAGAACAATCCGCGCGGCTGAAAGCGGAAGAGAGTGCACAAAGAGCTCAAAAGGAATCGAAAGAAGAAATTCGCAAGCTTCAAGAACACCTTGAGAAGGCACAGGAAGAGCTCCGCAAGCATGGCGAGAATCGTTGCACCATTTTATAACAAAATCAACTCCAATCGCCGGTAATTTGCTTTATAATTGTCGAACGAAAGAACAATAACTATTACTGGAATCGTTGGTATTTTATTTTGATTCGAGTATATGCATGCATGTATGAAAACGTGATGTGTTCTTGGAAGAGTTTGATCAAAGCCTCAATAAAGGACTACACCATTGCATATTATTTCATCAATGCTTACGAGCATCTTCGAATATTATATAATATTTGTGTTTTTCTAGATAACACAGTCTCCTAAAAACAATACATATATGTCTTAAATTATAGCATAGAAATCCACATGACGATCACACCAAGGAAATCTCTTTATTTTGGATACTCAGTTCACCCAACACTCCCAAATTTCACCTGCATCACTCCAAAGAACACATTACCATGGATTAATATTATATGATAAGCTTTTATTCTGTTGATGTTTTTTGAAATATAGAAAATAAAATTATTCAACGTGAAAGGTTCGTCGATACCCGAGATGGAGAATCTTTTTGTCTTGATGATGGAATGATGCAGATCCGGGTTCAACCATATCCGAAGTGAAGAAATTTCGAGAAGCTAGTGCATGGATGGCATTCAATTCTTGCCCGGATACCATGCTTGTCTGTTGAAATCTTTCAACCTCTGCAATCTTAAATTCCACAAAAAGAAAAAACAGAACATAAGCTGAGAAAATCAGATGGCACAAACCTAGTATCCCTTTACACCATTATTTAAAACGTGTAGCGACAGCTATAGGAGATGGAAAATCAACTGAAGAAATTCATCTATTAAAATCTCAAATTGTATGCAGAGAAATATTCAAATAATATTTTAAAATCATGATTAAAAGATAATTATATTCCAAAATTCTATAATAAATGCAACATCATCTATATATACCTTTGTTCGAAGATAAACATTCTCATTCTCCATCTCAATCTCCTGTTAGTTGACAATGCTCAGAACGCACAATTCGATAAGCTCAGAGAAAACCAATCAAATAAAAGAAGAAATAAATTAATACGGATAAAAAAAATGCTACCCTTTTCTGCAAGTATTCAATTTCTGCAAGCAGCATTTCATGCTGTTGAAAGAAAAATAAAATAAAATTAAAAATTAATAAAAAAAAAAAAGAGTTTTGAGCATTGAGGATTGAAAAAGGGAGATCTCGATAACCTTTTTGGATCTGATTCGAGTCATGCCTCTTTCAAGCCGATTTTCAAGCTGTTTCAGTTCTTTCACTGTCAATGAGCTCAAGGAATCGCCCATCAAGTGCCTGCAAAACCTCAAAACTTGAAGACGTATAATTGAAAGCTATGAACACATTATTTCTGTAAATAAACAAAGTTTATTTATCTCGTGGACAATTTTCTCCTCAACTAGTCATCGTACCAAAAACAGAACTTTCTCAAGCGGTCTAAAACGCTAATTCGTACAAATGTATGCGAACTAGACATGTAGCGGATACGGCTTTTATTCGTACAAGTGTCAGTTCAAGCGTGGAAGAGGATCGATCCGCCTACCAACTTACCAGTAATAAAAATTAGCAATATTGGATTTTATAGTATAGGTATGTTTTTAATGACATGATTTATTTGAGCGTTTGTATTTATCATTTTGAAACATTGATCATCTCAGTCATATAAATTGACGGTCGACCCTTGCCTATCTTTGCTTGTAACGTTGATTTGACCGTTGAGGATATATGTTTGTTATAAACTAGAATAATGAAATATGTGAAGATTCGAAATCCTTGAACAGAACCCCAAACATGATGGATTGCTGTTGTTATCTACCCGAATACAATGAGACATTCTTAGGTGTGTCAATAAATATTTAAGGTTGTCTCACCACTTCATCATCCTATTCTTCTTTTTACGAAAAAAGATGCGCATATCCGAATATATGTGCATATCCGAATATATGTGCGTATCAAATGATGGTATGTGATTGCTATTTGAGAATTTGGATCAAGTATGCTATAATCATTTCATGATATTGATTCATATCTCATATCATAACGACATATATAGAAGTGGCGTGGTGGGAGTTGCATGATATTATAGTTTTAAGGATTAGATTTCTATTCTAGGTTTCATTAGGGTGTTTTACAAAGTCTTGCCTAGAAATATAAAATTAGAGATTGAAGAAATTTATTACCTGTTAGAATTTTGCATCATCTGTATTTGTTGTCGCAGCTTTGCAGATTCTTGCTGGTAATACTGCAGTGTTGATCCCACGGGTTAAACAAAGCAAGAACTTCAAAAATATATAAAAATAATAATTCGTAGACTTTTTTCATCATTTTTATTTCGTTCAACTACTGTACATAATACAAACATTATATAAATAACAATAAAAATAAAAATAAATAAAATAACAACACTTAGACTGTGTATTTCTAAAGCTCTCATAATAACTTCTGATCTTTCGTTATTAAATCGACTATAATTTCTTCCACCGTACTCGGAATAATCTGAAACTTGAACCATTATAAACTAGACATTCAGAACATATAAATCTACCGGTCACTAATTCTATTTATACTACATTGAATGATACACAATATATGTATATATAATCTTTCTACAAAGTATCAATTTAGAACTTTCTTAGATAGATTTTGAAAGCTAATTTATAATATCTGCAACCAAATTTCTTCAAAAATATTGTTTTTGAAACAATCTAGAGATGAACATTGAACTTACTTGAGTGTTAAGTTCTGTAGTGGAGCTGGTAGTGGAGCTATCAGAGTTTGCTTTCTTGTACCTTTCTATGGTGGACTTCACACTGCATATCATTTTCAGTTCTCAATGGTTCAGTTAAAAATAACCAAAAAGGCGAAATGTAAAACAGATATTGTCGGAATGGGATTTCAAACAAATACGTGGCTCGAATGGAGCAGTGAAATATGAATATTGGAACTGCCAAACTAGATGATTGGATTTAGGAAGAGAGTTTGGCATAGAGATGGAAATGGAGAGTCAGAGAAGAAAGAGAAAGAGAGAGAGAGAGAGAGATCTCCCTAATATTATACTAGGACAGACTAAAGATTCTGACATTTGGTTTTGCACTCAAACGAAGAGTGACCATGCTCAGAAGTTAGAAGTAAAATACTAAATTTAGCTATGCACTTTCAGGCATGCAATACAGCTTCTGTAACTTCTAAGTATGGTCTCTCTCTCTCTCTCTCTCTCTCTCTCTCTCTCTCTCTCTCACTCTCTCTTATCTTCTCTCTGCATGCAAGTTGAGAAAAAACTCTATTCAGTGAAAGATTCTAATGGTACCACCTTAAAAATGCTGCTCTACTTTAATGAAAAACAGAAGGAGAAGTAGCAGATAAATGACTCGGTTAGAAAGTAAAATCTAGTTTTTAAATTCCATGGAGATATCTACCCTTTTTGGAACTCGTGTTCTTTATAAGACCCTCCTCCCCATGTTTTTCAAACAATAGTAAATGCTACTCATTTTGAGCTTCCTTCAAGAACATAATTGGGACAGAACCAATCAAACATATTCAACTATGTGTCAAAAGACATCAAGATTGCCATGGTTAAAATTCACATTTCGAGATCATTAACATCAGGAGCAACTGTTAGGGACTTCTAGGGTTATCAAAGTTTCTTGGGCTGTTTATAAGATGAGAGAGAGAGTAAGAGAGAGAATCAGAAATCTACTTAGAAAGATCAAGATCGTAATTGTTTCTGTTGGAAGTTTTTCCAAATTTTCTATGTCAATCTGGGCATTGTTTATTCCACTTGGATTATTATTTCTGCATGAAAATCTCAGAATAGAGTGACAGAATATTTGATTATCTAAAATAAAGTACACAAGTTTTCACCGAAGAAACCAGGCTGCAGCTAGGATACAAAGGTCATCAGGATACAACGACCTTTAGACTTTTAGGGTTTGAAAACACTGTTCATCAGTCTCTCTCCCACTCTCTGACTAAACGAAACTGAAGTAGAAGATGGAAACTTAACGAATCAACGTTCACAAATTTACAGCCTTGTTTCTTCATAACTGAAAGTGGAAGCTAAGAACTGTCAATTTTTGTTGCTCAGATACGAGTTTCACGACAAAAACAAAGAAAAAAATGACACAGAAGATCATAAAAAATTGATTCTTCATCGTTGTGAAAAGTTTAGGTTAAATATGGAGAAGTACCTGTTGTTTGAATATTCATAGAGGCGACCGCGGCTGGAGAAGACGATGAGAGAAACTTCAGCATCACAGAGAACTGAAAGCTCATAAGCTTTCTTCAAAAGACCATTTCTTCGCTTGCAGAATGTGACCTGGCGATTGGTCGTGTTTTCAATCCTCTTAATCTCTATTTTTCCTCTCCCCATTTCTGCTGAAACCCTGCTCAGATTAGTTCCTGTCGAGCAATATGCTTTAGATACAGTTTCATTAGGGTACCCATTACAAAATTCTAGGTTATATTGGTTGATTTGGTGGCAGAAAAAAAGAATCTTCTCAAACACCCATGATCAAACAGCTGAAAAGGTTTCTATCATACAGGAGATACATTCAAAGATGCATAAATTTTCTTCTTTTCTCTCTCATCAAACAACAGCCATGACGGCTAAAAGATCGTCAGAACACTAGATGAAAACCTAGTCTATTATCATTTTCTTATAGATCTGGGTTTAGAAAACGAAAATTATGAAGTGAAACTAAAAAAAGATTACACTTTCAATCAAAAACCGAAGATAATTCTCTTTGAGCAAACGAAAATGCTAGATGTAAACGCAAACGAAAGTATGATCATAAACGAAAACAACACCATGAATCATAATTAAAAACAAGAACCAAACGAACTAAAGACCAGTAAAGTACAAAAAGATCGGAAAAAAGAGACGAAAACGAAGAGAAAAATATAGGGTAAACAGATCTTGATGTAAGGAAACAGAAGATTCTCATGTCTGGAGAACCAGATCTAAGAAATAAAAAACTGTATGCTGTAAAGGAAAGTAGGGTGGAAGAAGAGATTAAAGACCGAACAAAATTTCTTTAAAAGATGAACCACAAACACCTTGCTTTGAATCACTCTCCGACCACCTTCAGCTTTCGGAAAATTTCTAATCCCAAAGAAACCCGAAAGATCTTACCCAGCGTAGTTCATTTCTCTCTCTTTCTCTCTCTCTCTCTCTCTCCTACAGATAACTCTGCCAATCTCTGCAGAGAAAAAGAAACAGAGAGTTATGTGGATGAAAATGACACGAGGAAGGTTCTTACCTGAAACAGATAGAAGGCTATGCAGTTATGGCTAAATCAACCAGCTCTGCTGGTGCAAGTTCGCACCATTTTCAGCAAACTTTTCTTCACTCGTTATTTGTTAGGGCATTATAATATGTAAGGAAAAGACTGTTATGTCCCTGGAGAATCTATTGTCCTAGAAGCATATCAATCGTGATAGGGAAATTGATATGCTCACGTCACACAAATTAGGTTATGGTTTGGATCCGAAGATCATTAAGGTGGACTTAGGATAATGAGCGTTCAAAAATCATCTCGATCGAACCTAAGTCTTCATGATGTCTTTTTCGGAAAACATTATTCTCGTCGGGTTTAATTATTTATCGTTATTTCCTATTTTCTAATTATTTCTTTAATTATTATTTTAATTAAGTTAGATGTTCAGCTTGATCTTTTTATATTTAATTAGGTTAGAGAGTTAGTTTGGTCTTTTTATATTTAATCACGTTAATTATTAGGTCAAGAAAATCTATTTGAAGGGTGAATAAGTCATCAGTAAAAATTAAGCATTTTCTTTCTTTAGTTAATTTTTTCTCTTTCTATTTCTTTCAATTGATTCTCTAATGAAAGGAAAATGAGTGGTTACTCGTTCTAGAGATAAACTCTCGGACGAGGATCCTAACAAATACGAGTTCAAATTGATCGATTCTAGCTCGAACTGTTTTGCAACGTTTAAGCCTAAGAACACCTCTCGAATTCGCTACAAATCAAATGTCGTTCTCTCATCTCCCATTGATATTCAAGTTACAAGATCAAAAGCCCCTTTTTCGGGTGATCAAAAACTCTTAAATCTTCAAAAGTACTTCATAAAATACTTAGATTATACGAGGGGGTCTATAATTTTTCATCAGAAAATGGTAATTTCCGGTGCATGGAGTTGATTAGACAGTGTGTTTCACCAATTTGGAATGCAACATAAATTAGGCCTTGAATAAAGAACAAAGGGTTTGGATAGATCACATATTATACTTAGTCAAATAAAGACCAACTCTCCTAGCTTTCAAGCTGTGACAATTATAACTGGTTTAAACGTAATCTAATAAGGTTTATCTTCATTTAAGACATACAAAACTTTAACCAAACATACGGGTATAGACATCGATACATCGTACACTTATACGTTTGAAAAATAAATGATACGTAGTAAATACAAGTTAGTTGAGTGCGTAGAAATGGTGGTGATGTGTTATTATTAGGTCGAGGAGCAATATGGGGTATGCCCACCTTTTCTTTTAGCCTCAAGCGACGTTGATTTTCATCTCAATTAGTGTTTTAGGTTTGGAATTTCAGTCTTAAATGGTACGTTTTCCCTTCAAATAGGTTGTTTCCAATAAAACCCTTCTTTCTCAAAATAGAAATCTTTCTTTGGGGTGGTCCAAATCTCTCTCTCTCTCTCTCTCTCTCTCTCTCTCTCTCTCTCTCTCTTCCTCCTGTTTTGTCGACAGAGATAAAAAGCTCCAATTAATCTATCTTTTTAACTTTAATTAAACAATATTTAGCCACTAATCTTGAAATCTAACCAAGAGATTTCTCCGACAGGAAGCGTAGGCTACTATTTTGAAGCCAGCCGGCCTGAATATAGGTACAACTTATCGTTCCAAGAGGTTGTTGTTGCCAAATTATACCCTTTGAAAGATTCTTTTATACACCATTACAATATCCAATTTCTAGGTAAGAAATTAGACAGCCTAATTGTCCAGATTCCAATGCTAACTTGCTCCTTTCATCACTCCCCCTAAGGTTGCAGTGTCTCTAATTCGCCGATGATTGCTCGAGAACTTCGTTATGACTTTTTCTATGATGTCTCGATGTCTGGTTTTGATGCATTGTCACGAGTTTTGAGCCAAGTAGGTCGTCATATAGACTCGACTAAAGGAAAGAACAAATATGTAGCAAGGGATAAGAGTAGAAGTAATACTCAAGGCTAAGATGGTTCTATAGATTTCCAAGCAAGTCTAACAATAAAGAAGTCATTTAAAGAACTCTAGTTACAAGAATAAGAAATTCTCTACATTAAATATTTCATATGAACACTAAAATAGCGAAGTGGAGATCTACCTCGAGACATATGTTTAATCCTTAATGCCGAGCTCGACCTCGAGTTCATCGTCATCTTCAAAGAGCTTAAGTAGGCGGGCGTGTGATTCTTCTCTCTTCTTCTTTTGCCACAGCTTGAAAAGAAAGAATGAAAAAGCCATGACAGCGACCACCCCAAGGCATATAATGATTACATTAATTACCATTGATCGACCCCGATGACTTGCAGCGTTATTTGCAGCTTCAGAACTTGACAGGTCATTGGCCAATCCTTTGGGGGAAAAGGAAATTACTATGTCATTGCATTGAACAATTGATCTTCTTCGTTTTTATAAGAGAATGAAATTATAATAAAAATGTATCCTCTAAAAGAATATAAAACGACAATGTCAACGAGTGACAGAAAAGCCTCTGAGCCTCTGATACACACAAATTGAATGGATACTTTCAAAACAACATTATTCCTAAATGTTATAAAAGGCAATACAATCAACATATTTTATCATCAGAAACCAAGTGTTTAATTGTCTGGTGAAATTGCCAAAAAGTAAGAAATTTTTGTCGCACGCCAATCTAAACATCTTATTAGTTGAGTCAAATACATATAAGAGAAATTCAAGAGGTGATGAGAGGCGAGTGAGTATGATGAAATCAAACTTCTAACTCTTTAAAACAGAGAACTCCCAAGTTAAAATATTCCAACAGAGTGTTAGTGAAAGTTAGCTCATTCAAAGTATAAACTTGTCTGCCATGCACATATTGAGTCATCTACATCCTTCAAACAATGCAATTAATGCAAATTGAAGACCAGTATTGAAACTGCTAGAGGGAAGGGAATTGGAATAAGCAAAATAGTTTTTCACACCTATTTACTAATCATAAGTAAATAGCATAATTTTTCAAGTTTTGCACACATTGAAAATATAGTTCCTCTTAAATAGTAAGAATTTCAACTGACTAAGTTAAATTGTTAACAACGTGAAGAATTGTTTTTTTGAATAAAGTGAAACACTTGACTAGAATTTAAATCTTGAGATCAGAGACAATAACATTAGTTACCTGCAAAGAAATGACGAGAAAGGGAGCACAAGAGGATGATAAATTTGATTGAACACTGGTTTTGAAACCTGCCCATCTCCTCCTCTCCAGTCTACACCAGTTGAAAAAGTTTTTTGTATGATTAG
The DNA here is from genome assembly GCA_003255005.1 of Begonia fuchsioides. Classification (NCBI taxonomy): domain Eukaryota; kingdom Viridiplantae; phylum Streptophyta; class Magnoliopsida; order Cucurbitales; family Begoniaceae; genus Begonia; species Begonia fuchsioides. Next base: position 542,249 of record QAOC01040521.1, on the reverse strand, counting down.
ATTCAACCCCAATATATCTTTCAGAATTTATTGAAGAATTTGACAGGAAAATAAGGTTAGAGAATCAAAAAATAAATAAAAGTTTTTGCCTTCAGGTGGTTCACCTGCAAGAAGGCGATCAAACAAGTTTGGTGGACAACCGAGAAAACTTTATTATTGGTGCATATTTCAGAGTGGATAAGAAATCCAAGCAAACAATCAAATTTAAAAATAAGCACCACGATCCTATTGCAGAACCAAACAATCTAGAAATAAATACAGCAGAATGGAAACAAAAACGTTAAAGGAACAAGTGTGATCTGCGTGTGGGTGAAACTGAGACCAACCTACATCAGAGAAGCTAAAAATGAATTCTTTTGAAATCTGAAAAACATGAAACGATGGGGAACTTTTCCTGTCCATGAAACAGTAGTAATTAAAGTAAAGCAGACGACTCAAAATTAAGCAAAGAGACATTAATAAAAACGAAAAACCGTGAGATCAGTGCGAGAAGAACTCATCACAGACACAGCCTTCACATGGAAACATTCATAACAAACAAAATCAATTCACGAGCAAAGACATCAAGGATGAATCATATACCAATAAGGCAATCAGGCGACAAAATTAAAATAAAACCCTACTAGATTGAAATAAATAGTTCAGAAGAAGCTAACAACATACGAGCAATTGAAGATTACAGCAACCCAGCACGAAAATAAAATTTATGCCTCCGTGATCAGAATAAGAACCGAGGCAGGAGACAGAGGATAACGGGCACAAAGGAACCGAATTTAAAACGAGACGAAGATGCCGAAGACAGAAAACGAATCTTCGGCGTAAACTATTGGGAGCTCAGCATCAAAATATACTCCGACCTTCGATCAAATTGGGATTAATTGCAATTTGCAAGGGCGAATCCCTGAACATCAGATTTTACAGAGAAAACAAGTAGAAAGGTCAACAAGAGGGGGCGAAAGATCAAGTAGGGGTAGATAGGGCTGGAGTGGGCCGGGCCGTGATGGGCTAATCTTTATTGGGCTGCAATGGGGCGGGATGGCTGGGCTTTATTGGGCCGACATCTCTTACTGGGCTAACCGTTCTTTAAAAAAGAACAAACCACGATGATCGTGTGCTTACAATAATAATACTGTCTTAAAACTATATATTATTATTCATAGTCAGACGATTGAATTTACATTCAACGTTACGAACGAACCAGACAGAAGTCTCGGAAAAAACGGATCAGGTGTAGCTCAAATACGCCCGAGTATATGTTAAATTCGATTAAGTCGAGTACATGCGGCGGAAAAGAAAGAGTTTCATCACTTCAACAACTCGGGTTTTGACTCTCTGATCTTATCGTCAAATTTGCATGCTTTCGGCTGCGCATAGGGTTGTCGACCGAAAAAATTCTATTAATGGCAAGCGAGCACTTGTTGCACGGATTCTCGGAAAGACACTTGTTATTAAGCCTTTAACATTCACGACACGAGCTTTTAGTCGAACACTAGACATTGGGGGGTTGTTTTGTTAGTGAAGTATAGTTTAAGAGCGATTTCATCAATGAAATTTGTTCGTCGGTTGTTAATGATCTCGTCGTTTATGGTCTCACATATCTCGGAAAGTGTAATGTTCTTCCGAGATTTCGTGTGGGATTGGTAGACATGCAAATGGTTCGGTTCGGCTAGTGTCATATTTCGAACCGAATTGGTAATAGATTTTTACTAAAAACTAACATCATATCCAACCCTGATTTTCGGAACCATATCAAATTTTGGGTGGGTTGGAATTTGATTCGGTTTTTATTTTATTTTTAAATATAAATAAAACATCAATCAAACCTCAATCGTAGGAAAAAACCAAAATTTTTGGGTGGGTTAAATTGGGTTTCTTATTCTTTTAACATATAATTATTATAATTTTAAAAGTTCAAATCATTTTTCATTATTATAATTGTTTTGTCTTATAATTCTGAATCCGATCTAAAACATGAATTTCAGAACATAATTCCAACATAAAGTCAATAGTTTCAAAGAAAAAAATACCAAAACGGACCAAAATCGATCATTTCTACCGGTCGAAGCAGTTTGGTCCACCCCAACGATGATTAGAAAGATGTCCGCACGAGTATGGCTCAGTTGGCTCAGAAATAATAGATTTGGTACAAAGAGCCTAGGTTTGATGCATGCGTTGTCCTAGTATGGGAGTTGTTACCCTTAATGTTGTGGTAGCTCTTTAAGATATCAGGTCAAGACTTCTTATTTCTGGGCTGTTAAGTCACTGTGATTTAACTTTATCACAAATTATCGGGTCGAGGTACGAGAACTCTGGAGACGAGGGATTTTGCTTTTTAGTATAAAGAAAGGAAGAAAAAACGAGAGTGACGAGAGAAGTGACGAGAGTTCCAATCTGTTGGGAAGCAAAGAATAAAATATTCAGAATATTTTGAATCTTAACTTAAACATCACCATGTTCTGATGCTGTACTGCCAAACTATGCTGATGATGCGTCCAATTCGTAGCCCATAACTTGGATTATCATTTCCATTTTTTTAATTTTATTTGCTGTCGCGCAGATCTTTATTCATATCATGCAGATTAATGCTAATGGGTAGCTAAATCTCACATCATCTGACGCCTTTCTGCGGTCTGTTGATTGATTTCCGCCATTAGAGGCAGTAGCTTGCAGCTTCTCTTCTTTTTGGCCATTTTAAGGATTCAGTTTGCATGTTTTTCTTATCAGTTCATGAAAAAACCAGACGATTGTTGAAGAAATTGCAGTTCTTGCTCGAGTCATCTGTTTTGAAGTTCTAGTTTTTGTGAATAGAGACATGGAGTGAAGAAAGAAATCTCATGTATAAACTAGAAAAACAGAACAATATTTCAACTCAGTATTTATCTATGGATTCAAGAAAGAAATCAAAGGTTAAACCATCAGAGAATTCACAAAAAAATCTTCGAGCTATCATACATGGAGTAATCTTCAATGATGTTATGCACAAAAATCTACATATTTTTCTCTACGATGATCAACAATTGAAAAGGATAGAGAAAACATTATGCTGCTATCGGCCAAGTTTTCTCTGCATTACCGCAAGGCTGTAGTAATAGGAACGAGCCAATCGCTTCTCGAATCTGTCGAGATTTAATCTAACATTTTGATCGTCGAGATAGATCTTCTTCGTGTATTCCCAGCCCTTGTCTGTAACGCTAGTCGGATCGAGAAGAACCCGATCATTATGATCGTATTTGTCGAATAAAGAACTTTCCTGAGGAAGAATTCCATACCCAATGTACTTCAAACCAAGCCTCCGAGCCGGCTCTCCATAGTAATTCTCAGCTGCCCATTCGGTTCCGAGGGGTATGATTTGGATAAAAACCGATCCGGGTCTCAAAAATAGAAAGTGAGTCATTGCAGCGCCATGCACGCCAATCATAACATCGCTCGAATTAAGCGCTTGATAAATTTTTGCCAATTCTGTCGTCGGGTTAGGCTTCAAAATTTCGACAAAGAATCCCATTCTTTCACCCATCTTCACCAATTCGTTCTCGTTTAGAATAGCCCTTGATCCATTTCTAGATAAAATCACCAATTTCGGCTTAGAAGACAATTTATCTTTGAGATTCTCTTGCTGTTCCACTTCTTCTTGAACAAGACCTTTGATTCGAGGACTATAAGCACGGTCCAAAAGATCTCGAAAATCTCCAATGCTCGTATTGTCTTTCATCAACGAGGAGTCTACAGAGAGCTCGTCGTGGATCCTCAGCCCAACAATGGCTTCCGGAAAGCAATGAGTCCGTTTATCTCGACTGAAATCAACGGCTTCATAGTCGGAGAGATGGGAAAGAATATCTCCATATTTCGAAACCCACCAGTCATGATATTCCAATATAACGAAAACAACTTTCTTGTTCAAATGCCGAGAAGTAATGAATAGTGGTATGATCCCATCATTAAATTCGTGATAAACGTTACCAGTGTAGCCTCCGGTCGAGAAGAATATGGCCGGAACATCATGTCGAACATCGCATCTGTGGAGAACATTCGAATTCTCTGCCTTTCTCACGAGATTTAGTTCGTCAATAGTATCCATTACACTTGTTTCCCATTTTCGTGTATAAGGCTTGAGCTTCTCGTGTTGCAGTTCATCAACTTCTTTGTCTACGTTTTCCGAGCTGTAAAGGAAGACCGAAGAGGATGAAGAATGTGTTCTTACATCCCCTTTCATAATACATATATCCGATCGAATGCTGCTTCTATCGCAGCATATAGTACCTGCAGAAATCGATGAAGAGAATCGGATGAGAACGTGGAAAGATTTGGTAGAACACCATTAGGGATACACAACCAAAAAAAACTACTCTTTTTGTATTTTCTGTTTTTTAAGGTTTTACCTAGTTCTATCCTTGACTATCATGGTTTAATGGAGATATTACTTCAACTAACCAAAAGTTCATCACAGTGCAAAGTATTATGTTATGAGTTAAACAATCTTAACTTTAGATCCATTTCAGTAAGTGTCTCCAAGCTACCAGAAGGAAAAATTTGGACAAGCACAACAGTATGATTTAGCCTTACATTTAAAGAAGAAACAAGGTATTAAACGAGAGACAAATAACTGTGTTGTAGAGAGAGAGAGAGAGTTCCGACCGTTGGGAACTGAAGAGCAAGGGGAAGAACTTAGGTCTGTATCAGCAACACGAGGATTCTTGTCCAAACCAAATGAATCTGGAAAAAGAAGGTAGATGGCATTAGCAAATTAAAAAAACAGAGAAAAACAGAAAAAATAGGCAAGAATCAAGGGAGGAAAGAGCTTACAGAAGGTGAAAATGGAGGAAGTGCTAAAGAGATAAGGCCCAAAAGCAAAGCTGCAAAAGAGAAGAAAGGCGCAGAGAAAAGAAAGATATTTGGGTTTCGCTCTCTTGCAATAAAATCCAGAGTCTGCAAACTCCATAATAAGGCCTTGGGACTCTGCATCTCCCTTCTTCCATGGTTGATAGCGCTGGTAGTGCACCATGTTTCAAACCAAGCTTCGATTTTTATGTTTTTTCCTGGGTTTCCCTGTTGCTTTGCGATATCAGCTTTATGAACTGGCTCCCTTTGAACACAACCCAAGACAGAACCAAAGAGATAGAAAGAGGTGGTGAAATAGAGATGAAAACGAAGAAATGGAAGAGGGTATTTCTCTCTGAAACAATGGTCTCTCAAATATTCTCTGCCAGAGAGGGAGAGATGGTGGGCCTTCAGAAGCAGCCGTAGACAGAGAGGCAGCTTGAAAAAGGAGAGGGTCTTCTTTCAAATGCCCAAATCCATCGTCCCATGTCCTCGAAGCATAGATTAATCACGATGATTCAACCGTCTAATAAATCATAAATGTTATTACAGGAACTAAATTTATTTCGAAAGATTAAACTCACACAAAAAGAAGAGTAGGTCTTCAATGACTAGCAAGAGGAGAGAGAGATTCAAAGCGAAGTAGTCAAAGAAAGACTATTCAGCAATCGGGCCAAGTTCTTGGCGAGGATGGAGTCTCTGTTTCGCCATTTCCTTCTGGTTTCTAGATTAAAAGTTAATCAGAATTTCCTGTCAATCCGTGTCGAAGAACGTTGAAAATGGAGCTCTTTTCAAAATCTTGGATTCCAAGTAGCCGTCACTCCCACGCCTGCCTTTAACGCGTGTTCCCCTCTCCTAAACCATCTCACCGGAGATGATTTAATAAGTAATTTTATGTGTACTCATTTAAAATATTATATTTTCATATTCATTGATTAATATTTTATAATTAAATTATTTTAAATAACTTTTTAACATAATTTTTAATATATTATTATTTAATTGAATAAATTTAAATAATAAATAACTATTATATTTTTATTTATTAAATATATTTAAATTAATCTAATCAAGTAATAATATATTATAATATATAATAACAAAATATGATAAAAAATAATTTTAGACTAACTCTTATTTAATATATAAAAATAAAATAAATGAGGTTACTTTTATTTCCTATTCACGTCATGATAAAATGAATATATGTGTAATATAGACTGATATAAAAGATATATTGATTTATTTTTATAAATTATAATTTTAATTATGACAATATTTATTTTACATGTCACTGTATATTTTAAAATAAAAAAGCAAATTTTTATTCTATTACCATATCTACATCGCATCATATTTATTAGTTATTATATGATACACCCGTAGTTATTTTGAACATCATACATATGTTTAAATAAGAAGTTAAGTTGAAAAATCGTTTCAACGACAAAAATATATAGTTTTTATAATTATTTTGCATGTTATTGTCCAACTGTTCAATAATTTATGTGCAAGACTCTTAATAGATTGGGTATAATTCAGTTGACTCAGAGATTGTAAATTGAGTACAAGAACTTAGGTTCGACGTTTGCGTTGTTCTAGTGTGTGAGTTGTTACCTCCAATGTTGGGGTAGCTCCTTGGGATATCATGTAAAGGCCTTATATCTCTGGGCTACTGAGTCACCGTAATTTAACCCCCTCACAAACTGTCGGGCCAGGGTGTTAGTGCCCTAAGGACGAGAAATTTTGTCTTTTGGTACAAGAAAGCAACTTCAATAAAAAAATTACAAAAATTAAAAAATAACTCAAATATAATGAATTTTTAATAATTATTAATTTAGAAAAAAATGGAGGAAAGCAATACATCACATGTTAAATGTCAGAAAAGCATATGGGTATGAATTATGATTCAAATATTCCTTTACTTTATTATTATGATAATAATAATAATAATAATTATTATTATTATTATTTCGTTTGCAATTGTGATGCCACGTGCTACAATACTTAGTCCCTTAATTGTATGATAATTATAATTATTTTCAATTGACTTAGTCAAAGCGTGACAGATATTAACTCAAAAAATACACCAAAATTTCAATTATGTGTAGGGACGAACTATCATCTAAGTTGCATTTTCTCGACACTCTAGTTTCGATGTTTATACTTGACGAGGCTCAATTAACAGTTTAAAGAAAAGGGTTATCGAACAAATTCGAACACGGCAAACCAAAAAGTCCCCCGGAGGCGATATTCTCGTGATCGGTTTGAGAAAAGACGAGCATGGCAACCCGGAAAGTGAGCCGGAAATCAAAGGGTTGAGAGAAGAGGACAAAGAAGACGTTTGTTTGTGACGGGGAAGAGCTTATCCATTGCAGGGTTTATTCGAGACCCTCCGGATCTGGTCGTCAAACGACAAGCTGTATTACAGCTAACCATGTTCTTCGTTGGGATAGGAGCAATCAAACAAAGAAAGTATCCAGATTCCCGTGTACACTTGTTTTCTCATTTTTGTAGAATAATTATTTTAATTATTATTTTTTATTTTTAAAACCACGAAAAGAAAAAAAAAACAGTGAAAAACAACAGCATCCCACGATCTAGCTGTCGATAATAGCGTGTGCATGTCTTTCTAAACAAGGGGGAATGCTTAACCTTTTCTTTAATAACAAATTTACATAGAATATTATTGGATTCCAATCCTCGAGGATGAATCGACCGATCTTCGAAGAAACTTCGTTATTTTATGATTTATGACAAAAGATGTATAATTGTAAATTATGGTAGGGTTGGCACCGTGGGTTCGGGTCGGTTTTTTGGCAAAAAAATAATCGATCCGGTGGATCGGTTATTTGGTTTAGATAACTGATCCATACCTGATCTTAAATGAAAACCGATCTTGAACCGATCCATTTTTCGGTTCGGTTTTGGGTCGGTTTCGAGTAATACTCATTATGTTGGACTCGGTTTGGCTTCGGGTCATGACCAGTTTTCGTGTCGGGTCATGACCGGTTTTGTGTCGGGTCATCAACCAAAATCAATTCTAATTCCAAACAATATCATAAACTAATTAAAAATTTTAATTCTAATTTTACGAAATTCAATTCTAGTTCCAAACATCTAACAATATATACAAATATAATCAAATTCAATTACAAAACCAAACAATATATTCAAATATCAATTAATGTCTGATGGCATCTGTGGGTTCTGGTCGGTTTTTTAATGAAACTGCAGTTGCTGTTTGATTTTACCAACTAAACAAATCGATCTTGGTTCTCAATTATATAAAGTCGTGGAATAGGGTCCGGGTCACAATTTCGATGGTCAAAAGCGTGAAAACTTAACCTCATATATGTATATCTCACCGAATCGACCTAAAAGATGGTTAAAACTAAACAAAAAAGTAAAAATCCTTATACCTAAAAGGCAAAATTTCTCGTCCTCAGGGCCCCCACACCCTGTCCCGACAGTTTGTGAGGGAGTTAAATCACAGTGACTCAGCGGCCCAGAGATAAGAGGACTTTATCTGATATCCCAAGGAGCTACTCCAACATTGATTGTATGATGCGTGAACCCTAGGCAAACCTGAATTTCTTATTGCAGTATAATAAAAATTGTATATTTTTAAAATTTTGGACACTTCGGGTCACGATTATGGACCGCATATGAATAAGATTTAACTTTTATTATTTATAATAATCTTTGGACTATTGGGTCATTTGTCAAGAAGCTGGATTTTAATAATCTAGGTGACAATTTTAAGATTTGCAACCTGGATTTGATTTATAGATTTTCACCCGCGTTAAACATCGTTAGTAATCCCGACGAGCATTGCATCATATGAAAACACATTCCCGAATCAAAACTAAATCATAAGTACGAAATAGCTAGTGACCGTGTCCCTAAATTAAACGGAATATTACCCGCTCTGCGATTAAAAAGGTGTAAAATTAATATATATGTCACATAACATCTTGACGTGTTATAATGCAAGACATTAGAAGAGTTAAACTACCGGATTATGGCCGTGCTGAGAGCATAATCAAAATAATTATAGTGATACTTAGACGATAAATTGTTGAATACGCAATAAAACGTGCAAAAACAATTATGGGATTTACAAAATAAAATTGTATTTTTGGTTAGAATAAAACTTGCAAAAAACCCTGAAAATAAAATAAATCTATAGCCATGTTTAAAGGCCCAAAATTCACGATGAATCAAAAGAACTATGCTGTAAATTTGGAAATATAAATTTATCCATTTATTGTGGTTGGATTGTTTACTGCCTAAAATAGTTAATTAAACTTTAAATTTGATTAATTAACTAAATTACTCAAACAATATGGAGCCATTGCCAAATTCATCTTCGATTATAATTTTGTTAACGATCTTTGTCAATTTAGAGCCTTTAATCGCTCGCAAATCTTTATCAGTCCTTAGCTCTTTTGGTTGCTCGCCAGCCAGTCGTAACTCTCAATTAACAGAAGTTTAATTTTCAAGTAGACATATCAAACTCGAGTTAAATATTTAATTTTAGCGTTGAGTATGTTGCATGAAAAATAAAAAATAAAATTGAACGATCGGTCAAACGAAAAACTCATTCATCGTAACACGTATTAAACACATCAAACGTTGAGATAATAAGATTAGGTCATAAACTAAACTGTTTCGACGGCTCACTGATTGCGTAAACATTTCAGGGTTCCACACTTACAAGTCTCTTTATTCATGGAAAAAGAAAAAGAAACACGAGAAGAATAAGGTGGTTTTTAATGTTGGCAACTGTCGGTCGATGTGTTGCCGACGGCGTTGTCCACACTAGGGTTTGCTGGTATATCAGCTCGTCTTTATTCTACTGCAAACCCTAGTCGACAAACGTGTGAATCCGGTCAACGTCGTTCATCGGACAATCCAAAGTCCAGATTTTCTTGGCAGACAATTATGGTTTCGACAAATTCCTTTTGAATAACCAGTCTGCCGACATAGTTGAAATACCCACTTCGAATAGACATTGAACGAGGTTCAGTTTTATTTATTTCTTTCTCTTTCGCATTTTCTGGTTTCGTCCAGGAATTTAATGCCTTTTTAAGTGGTCCAATTTCAATTTGATGACAGTAAACGTTTTCCTTAATTTTAAGTAGTTTACTAGAAATGTGTACACAAGTCAAATCGAACTTTGAAAGTCTTTCCGTTTGAACCCTAAATCTTTTTTTAAATAAATGAAGACGTGGATCGGTTTTTATCGAACCAAAATTATGATAATTTGATATCCATGTCGATGTTTATTTCATTCTAGAAAAATAAGAATTACTATCCCGTTAACGGTCGTGATTCACGACGCGTAAATATTTGTCTGATTTCTTCGTTTAATGTCGCTTTCTAAAAGTCTCGATCGATTTTTTTTCTTAAGTTTACTGATTCCATTTTAACAAAACGTGAAATGGACAATACTTGTGCCTTGCATTATTTGATCCTCTATTATTGAAAATCCGTTTCAAATTCTCAAGGAAGAAACCTCGATTCTTCGGTTGAACTTCAAACGAGCTTCTATTCACCACGCGAGTTATCTTGCAAGGAATAAATTACTTTGACTCTTGGTTTTCGATGTAAACACATGAATTTGAATACGAGTTTAGGTGATACGTCTCAATTGACTCTTGCTTTTCGATGATGGTCACGGATGTTTGGACTAGTCGAAACACGTTGAAATTGACATAGTTTAATATTTCTCTAAAGTCCTCTAACATCGCTAAAATAAACAAATTTGTACCCTTTTTTTGGCAATTCAAGTGTTCTCAAAGTGGCATGAAACTTCTTCCCATTGTCTAGATGATGCTTCTTTTATTTGTTTTTGAGTGAATTTTCAATGTTTTAGAGGTCTGCATGTTGAGAATTACGAGTATATCAGACCTGAGACTCGAGACCAGTGATCCGTATATTTTTTTAATGCTCATTGACCCTCTAGTTTCTTGTGTATTGTCTGAGCTTTTGAGCTTCACTTTGTAGGCATTCGGAATTACTTCATTGCACCAATAATCAAATTAGAATTTTATACAATTTATGATTTATTTTAACTTAAATAAAATACAATTAATTAGTTATTTTTTCATATTATTTTGGAGGAAAGCTAGATAGAAAAATGAAGAAAATTATGAGAATGATAAATAATGAGAGAAACGAAAGCAATCATGTGTGACCCCGCAATTTACTTAACTGTTCGTGCATTTTCCAATAAATTTTTGACTTCATCGCTAGAGATCGAACATAATTCAACATTCGTGAACTTGAACTAATTGCTACATGTTTATCGATTTCTCCACAAGGAAAACACATATTTAAAGCTTAAAAAGTATGCCTAATTAGGTTAAATTTTTCTATTCTCGAGTAATTACTTTTTAAGTGGGTTCGAGTTTCACAGACAAAGACCTTCGATCATTATTGAACTTAGATCTTTCCACACACCTGATTGAACCACCGGCATTCACGAAAGAGCAACGCCAGTGAAATGCGACGAACGTTATATCGATAACAATATACGTCAAAAAAGAAAAAGAATAAAAAGAAAGAAACATTACACCAAGAGTTGATAAGAATTAAACGATGTTTTAGCTTATCCTTCCAATTTCCATCCAAGGTGGACCCTTTGTTGGAGAAATATTTTAGCTTATCCTTGAGTATATATTTAATTATTTTCGTGATTTTAATTTGATTTTTGCTAACAAAGCAAATACGTATATATATATCTTATTCCTGACAAAACAAAAGAAAAGGTTGTCCCGTTCCCATTTCTAGCTTCTTAAAATTTAACCTAGTTCTTCTGGTTCACGTCTCTCCAGACCCCAGCTGATGCTATCTAAACAGACGGCGAGTTTGGCCCTGTCGACAGCAAATACTAGCCATTGAATATTATAGCTATTTGTTTCGGTCACCGTGCATGAATAAAACAAATGGCTTACGTAAGAGCAAACGCAGATGAGAGAGAGAGAGAGAAATTGCACAGTTTCTAAAAAAGGAAAGAAAGCAGCCACCTCTTACCAGGGTTTGGAGCGCAACTGCGTCTGTTTTAGGGCAGATGATAGCTCGATTTATCTAGTACGTGTCAAGGTTCTATTGCCTTATACTGTGCTATACTTATCCATTGACTGGTTTGAATAGTCCATTTTAATCCATTTTCTTGTTGTATTAGGCCATTCTTTTTTTATTGTATACCTGTGTGGATGTACAAATATGGATACCAATAAATTAAAAGCAGATTATTTTTTAATAGAAATATATATTTACGTGTCTATATATATATATAATAATTTAAAAAACACTTTATTTTTTTGTTGGCAAGCACGAGCTGAAATAGAAATTGCGCTAGTACATGAACGTCCAAAAGATTCCGGCGCATTCAAAGTTCTATAAAAACCATCGACCATCACATGATAGTCGTCGTCTTCGAGAATTGTTCATTCCCCACCACAAAGCCAGACCGAAACTCAAGAATTGTCCAAATGGGTTGTCTCCAGATGACTCGAAAGCTTCAAGAATCGGGTGAAAATGGCGGAAATCGAGCTCGAACTGTGGTTCTGATGGTGCCACTACCAGCTCAAGGTCATCTCAATCAGCTTCTCCATTACTCTCGTCTCATTCTAAGCTATAATATCCCCGTCCATTACGTTGGATCTCCTTCTCATAATCGCCAAGCCAGGGCTCGAGTTCATGGTTTGGATTCTGAAGCCCTAGAAACCATTCGCTTTCATGATTTCTCTCTCCCAGCCTTTCTCTCTCCTCCTCCAGACCCGACTTCTCAGAACAAGTTTCCCTCTCATCTTCAGCCTCTTTTCAACGCCTCCGCTCACCTCCGACGGCCCGTTTCTGAGCTCTTAAAATCGCTTGCGAAGGAATATTCGAGAGTGGTTGTGATTCATGATTCTCTTATGGCTTCTGTCGTTCAAGAAGTTCAGTTTATTTCCAATGCCGAGGCTTATAATTTTCACAGTGTTTCTGCTTTTGCTATTTTGATGTACAGTTTGGATAGAATCGAAAGCCCTTTAGAGTTAAAGAAATACTTTGAGGCTTTCCGAATCGATCCCGACAAGATTCCGTCTCTCGAAGATTGCTTCACTCCTGAATTTTTCGATTTTGTTCTCGCTCAGCACAATCTCCATACGTTTAATTCAGGAAATATTTATAATTCCAGCCGAGCGATTGAGAAGCCTTTCATGAATTCTTTGGAGAGTATTAAGAGCAAACTGAAACACTGGGCGATTGGACCATTCAATCCGGTTAAAACGTTCAAAGAATCAAGCTCGAAAAGCCGCCATTTTTGTCTGCAATGGCTTGACAAACAAGCTCCAAGATCAGTCATTTACGTGTCTTTTGGGACAACAACGGCCATGGAGGACAGACAGATTGAGGAGCTAGCAATTGGGTTGGAGAAGAGCAAGCAAAAGTTCATCTGGGTACTGAGAGATGCTGATTCAGGAGATGTCTCAAACGGAGGGAGTTCAAGAAAAGTTAAGCTTCCAAATGGGTTCGAGGAGAGAGTGAGAGAGAACGGGATTATAGAGAGAGAATGGGCTCCACAGCTTGAAATTTTAGGACATGAAGCTACAGGAGGGTTTATGAGTCACTGTGGGTGGAATTCATGCATGGAGAGCATGTCCATGGGAGTGCCCTTAGCCGCCTGGCCGATGCATTCGGATCAGCCACGAAACACCTTTCTGGTGGCGGAGCTTCTCCGAGTTGGAGTCGTCGTGAAAGATTGGGAGAAAAGAGCTGAGCTTGTGAGATCGGAAAGTGTTGAAAAGGCTGTGAAAACCCTAATGGCATCAGAGGAAGGAGATGAAATAAGGAAGAGGGCAGCAGCGAATGGCGGCTCTCTCCGGCGAGCAGTGGAAGCCGGCGGAGTTTCTAGATTGGAATTGGACTCTTTCATTGCTCACATCACCCGGCCATATTGATTCGCATAAAATAATGTTGTCACTTAAAACTTTATGATTTAAATCACGTGTCTTCTCAAATGTTTACTTAAACACTTGATCTAGGGTTTGTGACAATATTCTTAGTAACAAAACACGACATGCCACTCATAGTTTGGTCAAAATGACAAGAATTCAACTAGCAATAATCATCAACATAAATTAGATCTTGCCTCGGTTTTAAGAACCCTAATTCGGGCAAGACAATTTCTTTTAGTTTTCCTCATTTAATTTTTGTGGACACCTTCAAAAATAACCCACAAAAAAGCAAATAATTGGAGTGTTGCATCGCTTTCCTTTTAGATAAATTAAGGACCACAAAAAAAAGTTCGATCACATGTACAAAACGTTTATTCGAGTTTGAGTTTCGGTATTGTTCGAGTTTCGGTATTGTTCGAGTTTCTCACGTCGAAAAGATTAATGTGCGGTATAAATGCTACTATTGAATTATTACATTGGACCACCTAAATAATTTGTATCGATTAATACTACAATATATTTAATTTATCAATTAACACCTTAAAATTTAGATCATTATGAACAGACACTCGAGTCTCTTTTTACAAATTTAAGACCATGCGTCTGTTCACAAATGCATTTTTCTTTTCTTGAAAATGACATTTTAACTGATTAATCAGTTGTTTTATGAGCATTTTTTCGAGACTTTTTTTCTACAATTGAAGTATGGGAACGAGTTCTAGCTGGTACTAATTTCATATTCTTTCTTATTATCTTGAACATTATTGTAATTATTTTTTCATTACTGTTAAGATGTAGCCATAATTAGTTTATCCATCGCTTTTAAGATGCATCTTTGCAAGACTCACTCGAGCTATTTTAGCCAAATTAAGAGTAGTCTTCGATAACAAAACCCTTGACGTTGTTAATCATCTTAATCAAGAGCGAGTGATTAAGATGATTAACAACCCGTTAAGAACACTTTGAGGGACGCGACGTTGTTAAAAATACTTATATTTTAATGTATTAATTAATAAAATTAAAAGTTAAATTAAGAAATATCGTTAATTACTGCAAGTATTCGTAATTAGCATATAATAAACGGATTAGGAAAGAACTTTCAAAAAGCGGATGAAGATGACTGAAGCTCAAACAGCCGAAAGAAATTTATCAGAAATTGTTGATTGCGAAACTTGGTTTCAGTTGGGAACATAGATAGAATGCCGAGGGTTGGCCCTGCGTTGTCCGTGGCTCGCAAAGCTCTGCAAAATCTCGAATTCGTCAACATCTTACAGTCCGAGATCGGTCACGAGCTTTCCTCTAATCGCTTTCAGGTATCTAATCTTTCTACTTTCGATTTAATTTATTGATTTCGCTTGAGCGAGCAAACACGAATTCGTTTGCTAGTTTCATTCGTTTTGGGGAAATTTATCCTCATTTCGGCTTCTTTTGGGGAATTTATTCCAGTAGCTCTCTTTTTTTTTTTGTGAACTGTATCACCGCAGAATATTGAATCCGGTTCTTTGGGAACTCAAAGATGTTCTAGATTGATTCTTCTTTTCTTCTTCACTTCTATTTTGTTTGTTCATTCTTTTAGTACTGTTTGTTATTCACTGAATCGATCAGATTTGACCTCACCACTGTAAATGCTTATGTTTTTCAGATAATTATGGCGGCGATTAAATCCCTTGATGAGCCAAATGGGTCAAGCAAAACAACCATTTTGAAACATTTGGAGTCGATTTACGGCGAACTACCTGATGCCCACAAAATATATCTTTCCGAGTTTCTCACTGTGCTCGAAAACAATGGCCATCTTGTTTTTGTCAGAAAGAAGTATAGTAAAGCCGATCCAAACGCCCCGCCGCAGACCGGCCTCCGAAATCCAAAACTGGCATCCAATGTCTGAAAGCCAGAGATCCCATAGCCCCTGTTTCTCAACCAAGAAGGTCTCCGCCAGAAGTGGCCGTCCGTCGAAACGCAACCGAGATGGCACTTCGTCGCCGCCGGCAGGCGAACCTGAGATTTCCAGTGAGAAAGAGATCCCAATGAGGAGTCTTCGTGCTCGGAGATCTCTTAAATATTTCAATCGATACGGCAGTGTATGCAAATTTTGAAGTTTATAGAAATGCTTTAACATAGCACATCAATTCCACAGTAAGTACTCAACTTAGAAACTTAGTTCGATTAAAAAATAAATCAAATTTACACAAAAAAAAAAACGAGCCAACGGAAGTGGTATAAGAGATGCCGAGTGCTGACGTTCTCTTGGCGATCTGTGGGAAGAAAACCCTTTGGGTTCGTCAATTTCTGCGAAGATGGAAGCGAAACCAGCTGAAATCGGCAGCAGCAAGATGCTTGGAGGGTTCAACAAAAGATATCAGCATTTCAGCCATACTCTGGGGTGTTCAATGACCTTCCATGTTTACTTTCCCCCCTCTTCTTCTTCGTCCCAGAAGTTTCGTGTAAGTTCTTTCTTTTTCTCAATCAATTTACTAATCCCATTTTCTATTGTGCTCTATGATGTTGCCCCTCGGAGTAAAATCTGGGTCTTGTGATGAGTTGTGCTTTCTTCCACTCTCCGATGTTTGCTGATTTCCATGTTCAACAACTTTTATTGCTTTTTATTTTCTCATAACTGAATGATTTTCCATGTTAAATATGAGGGTTTCTAGAGGGTGAATGATTTGGTGCAAAACCCCTCTTCGTAAAATAATTAGGGATTGAACCTTGTCGCGGGAGGTACGAGACCCACCCACCATATATGGCTCTCCAATCGAAGATTCAAACTTGTTCTTCGAAGTCATCTTATAATGTTTCATATCCAAACACATAACCTTATAAGCCTTATTTTGATTGAGTAATGTACATTTAGAAGTTGATAGAGAATTTTCAATCGAAATTAACAGGTTCCTTGCTTAAAACAATCATAAAAGAATAATGTGGATTATTTTTGCTTAAATGATAAAGTCATCAACTAAATTATGATTTCTTAGTTACTATTTTCATTTCATCTTCGTTGTGAGGATTCATCAAACAGTATAAACGCTGGTAATGGAAGTTGAAGGTTTTTTTTGTCATTGTTGAGCAGGTTTTGTACTGGCTCTGGCCTTACCTGCCCTGACGAAAATTTCATCGTGAAGTCTGGAGCTCAACGTATTGCTTCTAGTGAGGGTGTTGCTCTCATATGTCCCGATACATCGCCAAGTAAGGGACCTTTTGTATGACTTGAATTAATGTTATTATATGCCTGATTGACTGATTTTTAAATGTGTAGCTAAATGGCGGATACATGTAGTGAAATTAAACTAATCAGCTCAATATATGTGGCGCTCATATTCAAACTCTTCCTAGTTTTGATTGCTAAAGATTATGGCGTTTAATTATTTAATTCATGATGAATACGGTACCTATTTTGTGTAACATCCAACATTTTAATTTTCTCTTTGTGGAGGAGCAAGAACAAATAAGAAAAAGTAAAATGAAGAACAAAGTTTTTAATTACTTCAAAAGACAAAATGTTTGTTTTCAGGTTGTTTTCCGGGATTTCGATGTGTTTTCTCGCTTCTGATTGTTTTCACTTTTTATCTTTTACAAATCGATAATATAAATACACGCGATCATATGTGGGTAATCAAATAAATACGTTTACAAATGGCTTTGAAGTAGGCCATGAATGAAAGGATATTTAGATGAAGTATGATTAATTGATGGATTAAGGAGAGAGAAAGAACACATAGATTACAGAATTAGGGAGAGATGGAGAAAATAATATAAAATATATTTATTAAATAATTAATAATTTTCTTTAGTTTGATTCAATTGTGATGAGAACTATTTATAGAGGCCAAATTACAATGAAAGAACTTTAAAAGTAAGTCCAAATCTAAATAATATTAGTACAGAAGCCTCTTCTTCTAAGATATTCACTGGCTGTCGTGATTTGCATTTCTGACTCTTGTTTAATTTATTTTTTGTTTATTTACAGGAGGTCTCAATGTAGAAGGAGAGGCAGACAGCTGGGATTTTGGTGTTGGTATGAATTATTGGATGCTTTTGATGTGATAGAGATCATCATTCTACTTTTTCATTGATTCCAAATTGTTTCATCCTTATGAGTAACAATTTCTGATCGTCGAATGCGATGACAAATTAAAGTATTCGACACAAATTCTTGAAAACAGTCTCGGATTATCTGTTTAGAGGCCTAGATTAAAATCCTTGATGTGACTGAGCTCGATATCTCTTGCAGGCGCTGGATTTTATCTCAATGCAACTCGAGAAAAATGGAAGAACTGGCAAATGTATGATTATATAGTGAAAGAGTTGCCGAAAGTAGTTGAGGAGAATTTCCCCATGCTTGACAATCTATGACAATCTATCTAAAAGACCTGGACAAGTACAAGGTAGTTTCGTTTTCATCAATTACAGTCTTTGAACATCCACGAATTCACCTGAATTTTAATTTCCTATTGATTTTCAGTCTGTATCGGCATTTTCGCCTATCGGGAATCCTATAAACTGTCCTTGGGGTCAGAAAGCTTTCACCAACTATCTAGGGGACAAGAAAGCTGATTGGGAGGTAAGTGGTTTCAAAATCTTTTAAGCTTGGATAAGCTTGCCTTGTTTCAAAGTTTCGAGACGTGTTTGCTAATATTCTGATTGATCAGGTAAACCCAGATGCTAATTAATGCGTGTTCATGATGATTATATCAGCTTGGCATAAGATAACTATCAAAACAAGAACTGACAAATCAATCCGATCGACTAGTCAAACCGATAAACTAACTATTTGAGTAGGATGAGATCGACTAGTCAAACTGACTATTTAGGTCGGATCAGATCAACTTTTGATTTTTAAAAAATCGATATGAACCCAAATCGAGTCTAACTTAAAAATTTAGGTCAGATTTAGTTCTGATTGATGATCGATTAGATTGACTTTAGATCTAATTTTACAAAGACCGATCAGTCAAATCGAGTTGGTTAACCAATCAAATACAAAATTTGAGAATAAATAATTAAATTTTTAGTTTGTTTTGTTTAGTTTGTTCGAATCTATTTTGGGTCAAAACTCGACCTGCACTTCCCTAGTTGACCCCTAGTTTGATGGCTTGGTATTGTGTCGTTGAGTTGGTTTTGTTTGGTAGGGAAAGGATGACAGGTTCTTGAAGGATCAGCTGCTTCCAGGAGCCCCTCCTCCTGCGGCTCCACCCATCCCCACCTTCGTCCAGGTAGGCTTCCTCTTGCATGACGTTCCTTGGCTTTCCAACCGGTTTGTTTTGTATTAAAATGTGTTCAATTTTCTAGAGTCATTTACTTATGATACTCCGGTGAACTCACATAACCGTCGATTCTTCCATTTCTAGATAAAGCTTGAAATCGATACAATGGTTAGAAATCGTGATTAAACACTTGATTAAATGAGAAATTCGATATATATATATATATATACACACACGTACGACTAATTTACCGATAATTACATAGTAGGACGCTGTGACAAATGAACTCGTTAATATTAGTAGACGTGTCATGCACCAATGTCTCTAGTATCATAGTTTTGAATGATGCCCACAACTACTCCATCGATTATACCCACTTCTATTTTTTAAATACCTAAATTAAATATGACGTCATAATATACTTTTTCGTAAATTATTTCCAATAAATGTTAGTGGTTGGATTTAATGATTAAAAAATAAAGAGTGGGAGTGGGGACGGGAAAAGTCGAAATTAGATAGAATAGGAAGTCAAGTCGCCGCGTGGAAAAGTACATTAGTACGATGGCAACTCGTAATTATTGTTCGATTTGAGGCTAAACTTATACTTTTGATATTACATATGGCCTCTTGCGCCAAGCATTAATGGCGTCTTCAAAGTCAAAGTCTCTTCTTCTTCCCTCGAACGAGAATGTCTGGTTACGGTCATCAGAAACCCGGCCACGGCTACGGTTACGGCCAGGCACCGACGGGATACGGTGCCCCGCAACAAACCCAGAATCCCTACGCTCCGGTGGCGACACCGTACGGAACAGCGTCGGCGCCTTACGCGGCCCCCCCACCTGGAGGTAAGCCCTCGTCTGACAAACCTCAATACCAGCCTCAATCTTACGGGGGAGGGGGTTCCGGTTATCCGCCGCCGCCGGCTTACGGCAGCCCTTTCGCGGCGCTGATGCCGTCTACGTTCCCGCCGGGAACGGATCCGAGTATCGTTGCTTGCTTTCAGCATGCTGATCAAGATGGTAGTGGGTTAATCGACGATAAGGAGTTGCAGAGGGCTCTTTCTTCTTATAGCCAGAGCTTCAGCCTCAGGACTGTTCATCTACTCATGTATAATTTCACCAATACCAACGTTCGGAAGATCGGTGATCTCTCTTTCTCCCTCCATCTCCGCGCATCCGTTTTTGAAATTTAGCTTTTACGGTTTAGTTTCATTTTTGTACCAATTTAGTATCTGAGAGCTAACCTGGGATATTCTCTGATTTGAGATGAACTCTTCATAGTTGCTCATCGTCATTGTTAACGCCATTCTTGCAAAGTCAATCATGTCCATATCATGTCAATGATTTTGCTGTCCTGTCTTTCCTTTCTCAGATTGCCACTTGACATGATCTTAATACGTGTGCCTGTCGATGTAGACTAAGAAAAATCAACATGGGACCCTTTATCAAGAACTATATATTAGTTCATGCTTCTCAGATCATAATTTTTTTTTATTTTTCCCCATTTGTCTTCAGGTCCCAAGGAGTTTACTGCACTGTTTTATGGTCTTCAGAGCTGGAGGGTAAGCTTCAAAGTTAGATTTTATGAACCCCAAGAGTTTGATTGATGTTCTAATATAATGCTGGGATTGGTTCAGGCTATTTTCGAGAGATTCGACCGGGACCGAAGTGGAAAAATTGATTATTCTGAGTTGAACGAAGCACTTCTGAGTTTAGGATTTTCAGTCTCCCCTGTGGTTTTGGATTTGCTGGTGGCTAAGTTCGATAAAAGCGGAGGAAAAAACCGAGCCGTCGAATATGATAACTTCATCGAGTAACCTTCGATTATCTCCTTTTAATCCAACACAAAAAGAGTTGATTAATTTTGAGTTTAATTTTCTTATTTCTGAAATTGCAGGTGCTGTCTTACTGTAAAGGTGAGCATCATAGAATTTTTTTTTCATAAGCTAAAATTTAAGAATAATGTAATCTATGAACGCTTAACGATCGGTGCAGGGGCTGACGGAGAAATTCAAGGAGAAGGACACGTCGTACTCGGGTTCTGCGACTTTCAGTTACGAGAACTTTATGCTTACCGTCTTGCCATTCCTGGTTGCTTGAAGCGCAAGTATTTGTCTTTGAAATTCCGGGTTTGTGTTTGGTTTTATGAATCGTGTTTTAGGCCAGAATTTGTTGGATTGTTGTTGTTGTTGTTGTTGTTGTTGCCCTCATCTGTGTTTCTTAGCTTTAGCTGCGATACATTGCTACGTGGGATTAATATCGTGCCTTGTAAACGTATATCGACTATTCGAGTGTTCATAAAAAAATGCAATGTGTTTTATGTGCTATGGTTAATGGGAAAGGGAGGTTGTTGATGGGTGTTGTTTGGATAATGGTAGAACTTAAAAACCTAAATCGAACCATTCATATCTCGTCAGCAACTCTCGTCGAGACCTGACTATCCAGCAAAGCAATTTTTCATGTGTCTCACTATGAGTGAGCACGGATCGATCCAACTTGATTTTATTTTAAAATAGAATTAAAACCGGAATTACAATTTTGGATTTCTGAAACCGGTAACAGAACGAACTATTCTAGTTCTGATTTTAACTCGATTTTATTGTATATTGAAAAAAAATTATATATATATTATATTTTGATCAGATTTTAAATTATTATGCAAATTTATAACTAATCGTAGAATTTATATCAAATTTTATTAGAGTTTTAATCAAATTTTAATCGATTTTAAAACTCTTTTAACTCATGATCCTAGTTTAGTTTCAAGATTTTTACTTTGAAAATCGACTCATAAATAAAAAAATGTTTAAAAATTAAAATTAATATTAAATTAAAAACTGATAATTTTGATCAGGTTTATGATTTTAGTCGGGTTTTACTCATCTCTAAGTGTCATATCTTAGACGCGGCCTCCGCCACCCCCTATTCTTCAATGTGGATAAACATAATTGGTTTTACAATAATCATATACTACAAATTTAATTTTGAAACCATTGCGTAACCAAATCACCTTGAATTGAATAAGCTAAAATTGAAATTCAGTATCAAAAGTGAACAATCAATTTGAAATTTAGTTTTATGACACAAACTTTGAGATTCATTGAGGTTAAATATGAGTTCTTATTTCTACACATATGCCATTGCAATTTTCCACAAGAAATCTAAAAGAATGTTGATGTTTCTATTTAAAAACAAAACAAAACTTGGGACAGCTCAGGTTTTCGTTTAGCTGCCATCACTATATAGAATTAAAATATACCTCCTCTTTCACTAGCTTTTGGCTGGAAGGACCAGATTTCTCCTTCCTGTGTTTTGACAGAGAGCTTAAAATCACTGCAAAGGAATTCTCATGGGACAGAAACTAAGAGGAGAGAGAGAGAGAGAGAGTAAGTTGGATACCGATCGATCGCCAGATAGTTCGATTGAAGGTCTGGCGTGGATCATTCGAGTCTTCATTTGCAACGGTGAAAATTTTTTGAGTCATTTTGAGAGGGAACTCCTGTAATTACCACCTTTGGCTTTGACCAGACTTTGTCCATGTCTTCCAGTAGTCATTAGAGCCTTGCCTTTGCGAGCTTTTGGCATTCGACGGGCTTCTGTTGCTACTTTTCTCACTCTTCTTTGCAGCTTTTCTCTTTTCCTCTTCAAGATCATATTGCGCTCGCTGTTACACGGATACGTTAGACCAAGATTAATAGGCTCAAAAGTAATTATTTTATAAGCAAATTCTGAAAAATGCAAGTGCCCAAGATTACTACTAGCAAACTAAGTAGAAAATATTCATTCGAGTTCGAGCTTGTGCCTGGTTACCGTTGCTTTAATCACTCATTTTCTCTACAATTTTCAATTCCGCTTAAATCCTCTCTCGTCTTTACAAGTCATAATCCAAGTCTGCTACATCAATCAAAACTGATGAATAACCAAACAGCACCAGGATATGCCATTTTCATTCTAAGAGGTTAGTGAGTGTTATCTGCTTGTGGGGAATAATATTGTAATAATCATAGTTATGAAAATAAAAAATATTTATTGTAGAAAATAAATAAATGGCATGGCATGACTTGAAGCGGACATGTAGAAATACTCTCATGAGTTTCTCAAGATCAGAACTCTATAACAAAAAATATTTAGCGTAGGATTACTCATTTTAAGTTTTATGGCTGCAAACCTTGTCGGGGTTGGAGAGCACAGCATGCGACTCTCCAATTATCTTAAATAGCTTGTCAGCATCCTTTTGAACATCATTGGAGATTTCTTTCCAGATTTGCACTTCATTTCCGCTCTCACTTCTTACAATAAATTGGCCAACCTAATATGAGTTCATAAAAAGAAATTTGGAATCACTAATGTAAAAACAAAATCGGCTTGAGTGAAAATGAAATGAAATGAAAGCACCAACCTTGTCGGGGTGATGTCTGAGTGCTGCCTTTCTATATGCTTTTTTTATATCAGAGGCCGTGTCAGATGGTTTTACTCCCCTGAGAGAAAAAAGGCAAAAAAATTGGTATTATCTTTTATCTTCATCTTGTGACATTGTGCTCTGGTTTAGAAATCTAGGCTAGTGAACTAGGCATAAAATTTCCAAAATCCTGTTTAGCACAGTCAATTAATAGAATATTTTTATTATGAACTATAACGAAAGAAACACACATGGTCCTTTCCATTATTCAAATTCGATGCTTTTTTCCTACCAAACATAATTAAGGAAGTGTAAAAAAACTTTAAGAAAGGACAAAGATACACGAATACTTAAAAATTCTTAACTTACAGGATGAGATAAAAATCCAAGGGAACTCCATTCTTAGCTTCTTCTTCCATCAAAGGGAGACGCTTGCAAGCTTTTCTCAATTCGACATTGATGGTGGATCTGTTTGGTGCGCTAGATTGTTTTCCATTGTCATTAGATTGATTTTCCAGAATGATGTTAAGTTTCTGGAGGTCATTAACTGCTTGTTCATAATCTCTGATCATCTCGTGCAAATTGGCCCGTTTGGAAATCGCCTGTGAAATGACAGAAGCAACATTATGAGAAATAGAAGGTTTGGTACAATCATAGTTTATCTATAACAAATAAATCATGATGGAACCTATGAGAACACTATGCACAAATAAGATTTACGAAAATGCCTATATGCATGAATCTAAACCCACCAATATAGTGTATTGTGAAAGGAGAAGAACTTATCAAGTCTTATCTCATCCTGGTCAGCATAGAGTGATAGAGGAGAATGATTATATGAGAATAAAATTAGAGGCTTGGCATCTTACCAAAAGGGATGAAGATCATTAATTGTAAATAGGTGTTTTGTTAAAAGAAGATAGATCATGAGATACGCTACTAGCTTGTCAAGTTGCCAAAAGTTCTACTCAAATGTATGAAGTGGATTATTGTAGTATTTTCTCTCATGTTGCTAAACTCAAATCTTAAGTTATTTATCACTTTTGACAACTATCCATCATTGGTCTTTACATCAATTAGATACAAAAATGTCTCAACTTAGAATCATACGTTAAATCATTCCAATTTTCGTTTACCTTGAAGGAGATATTGGACAACAGTAAGGCATCAATCAATATAAACATTGAAGTTGGCCATGAAATTTAGTACCTCCATTATGTGAGGATTTGTTGTTTAACGTTCATAATTGTTAGAGCGTGTACTTAGATCCTAACTACTTCTCAATCCATGTGCAACATTTTAACATCTCAATCAGAATCTTCAATGAAAAACCTAATTGGCCTATTTTCTAACCAACTGATAATAGGTAAATAAGTTATGAAAGAAAACCTTTATATAATTTTCATCAAGGGCTATGGCAAGACTGCAATCTGCAATTGCATCAACAATTTGCCGCAAGGCTTGGTAAGCAGCAGCACGATTACAAAGACAAATTGCTGAAAAAGAGCGTGACTGACGATTCATTGATAAAGCAGCAGTGTAATACTCTATTGCTTCATCAAATTTTCCGGATCGAAATGCATCATTCCCCTTATTCTGTCATGTAAATGTAGGTTTGAATCATATTAAGGCCGTCAGTTTACAAAGGATTAATAAAGAACTTAATCTTCATCCGTATGGAGACTAGAAAAGCCATAGAGATAGGAAAAATTTGGACAACATAAAATCTTTATATAGTGAACAAATAATTAAATGATTATAAACTAGCGTTAGTAGCTTGAAATTTTAGATTAATGGTCCTATAAATGATATAATTACCTCTTTAAAAATTAAAACATCCACACATGTGAATAATTATATTTTAGGCTATATTAAGAACTAATTCGAGACTTCTCAGGGCAATTCCTATTAATATTCTATCACAACATCCTGAACAAATTACTCCTCCTTCACTTTCTCCAACAAATCTCATAGAGTCAAAGCTTCTTTGATATTAAATAGTGCACCTAGAATGCTATATAAAATTTAATGTGATGATATTTACGGCTTCAGACTTGAGTTTTGACCTTACAAGTTGTATAAAGCAGACAGCAGAAGGTTACAGGATACATGGAAATGGTCAGCTTAATTGTAGAAATTGTATGGATCTTTCCAGAGTTTTAGTATCTAGACGGCTAGAAAGGCAATATTACAATAAAACTTGTGCTTAGACTTACTGGAAACTAAATTAACCAAATTTGTCTGCATTTAGTATAAATTCAAGTCCCTAAACAGTAATTTTAATTGCAGGCTTTAATGCATTATATCTTAAAAGGAAGAACCTTAATATAAACAAGATTGTAGGTCCATCTCACACAACTACACTATAAATATTCATAGGGGGCCGAAGTCATTAGGACAAGAAAAGTACCTTGTTCTCCAAAAGTCCATGTATTGTATCTGTTAGCACAAATGTGGATTGCAAATGCTTCATTCTAGACCTTGTATGATTAAAAATTAGCATCAATTCCCTTGGAGAGGAAAAATAATAGAAATCAACTTACAACAAACTGGATTCATAATATTTTTGCAATACCTATCTTCAGTCAGTTCCATTTGCCTTAGTTTCTCAAGAGAATCAAGAGCGGCGTCAAATCTCCCTAAATAGAAGTTGGACTTGGATATTAAACAAAATCTCCACAATTTGATCAATGTGTCACTTGAAACATCTGTATTTGCAGCGCTGCTAGAATTATTTTGAGCAAAATGAAAAGTTCGCTCACATAGTTCAATCACCTCTTCATACTTTTGCAACTGCATTAGATTAAAAGAAAATAGCAAGTATTAAACCTGGAGCACAAAAAACAAAATGAGTAGATCAGTAAATCAAATACCCACTAACCATATACAGAGACTCTGCCTTCAGTTCAAGTAGCTTTTCCGAGTACAAACTAATTGCCAAAGCCTCCTCAATATTATCTAAAGCACTAAAAGTTGCTTCAGATGTTCTCTGTTCTAAAAGTTTCTCCGTACATTTAACTTTGTCAGCCACTTTCTGCAACGAAAACTCTCAAATATAACCCAAACAAATCGATTACAATCAATCCCCTCTCCCACTTGAATATGTGGTCAAGGTGAAATGCATGCTCCGAGAAGATAAATAATGTTTATCAAAATTCATATTCGTCAAATTGTAGAGAAACTTACACAGCTGAGAATTTGCATGATTAGAAATGCTCTTAAGGATTTGGTTAACGTCCAAAAAAGATTGGGATAGTTTACTGCTTAAGGTTCATTCCCTTGTATAGCTATCTAGTTATTATTGTTTTACATAGTACTTTCCACAAACCAATAATATCTTCCCATTACTCCTCAAAAAACAAAACACAGAAATTCTAACTAGGATCGCTCATGCAAAGTAGTTAACAAAAGAAAAACCTAGGGACAAGAAAAAGAAGGCATCGCACAGATAATTGGCAATCAGAGAAAGAACTTTCACATCATCATTTTCAATACAATAATAGCCAGCTCAAAAAAATTCTCTAGCAGCCAAAGCTAACAAAGAAAGATCATATTGTTTTCTGGGGAGTTTTTTCATGACAAGAAACAATTCAAATTTTAAATAATTTAAATGACAACCCACGATATGAAGACAAGAATGGTGCATAGATGCAATTTCATAGGACCTGGAACATTAGAAAGTGACTAGATCATACATCGGAACTATGCAGATTTTAAAGTTAACCCAAAAAATATTGTAGTTCAGTTGCATTCATTCAAATGCTTCCTTTTCAGTAAATAGCAAGTAATTCACTGCATTTACCTTCTCAAAATTGTACTAACCATGGAAATTACTAGAAAGTTGAATAATCTGTCTGATTAGTTACACAAGATGGTTTTGATAAACCACCAATTTGAATGGTTTATGCTAGGAAAATGAGAAAATTAATTTATGTGAAATAATCTACAACAATCAGAAGAAAAAAAGAATTGCATAAACCACACAACTTCACAGAAAAAAAAAAAGTAATACCTTTGCTCGTTGTAAGCCATCTGCAGCTTCAATCATTATTCTTCTATCAAGACAAATTACCGCTCCTGATTCTAAGCAACTATTATAGTTCTCCAATGCATTCTCCACCTCTCCAAGAAGAAGATGGCAGCTGCAAAGAAATAGATAACAACCTCATCTAGGATTTAGAGAAGATAATACCCAAACATTATAAAAAACAAATTCCAACAAGTAGGAATTATTTAGTTGTATTATATGAAAGTGCAACTGAAGAAGTATTTCAACTTAGCAAGTATTATCATAAAATCAGTCACATAATTGTGAAAGCATGCATATATTTTTCTCAAGTGCAAGGTAAAACTAAATGAAAAACATTTCATTTGCAAATTGAGTACATCAAAATATTGATAGCAAAGACACCCTAAACTCTTAACATTAAAAGAAGATAGCAACCGTGGCGGTAAAAGAGGATTCTGATAAGAATAGCAAGACAAAATTAGTTTAACACTTATATTTTTATAAATACGTAAAAATATAGTACTTCTAAGATCTGATATCCCTCCCTAGAAGAGGCTCTGAGTTCCTCCTTATTATCCAACTGAAATTCACAGATAACTGCTTTTTCAATCCTCCTTTCCCTTATTTAATGTCTGATTCAAACTAGAGACTACCATTGATTTAAAATGTAAACTATCGTTTGTTTAAAATAAAAGCTACCCAACACTATAAATAAATGTTACTTAATATATACTTAAAACCATAAATTATTTCCATTTTTAACAGATTCTCACCTATTTTCTTGAGCTACAAAGTTAAATATTTTCCAAAAAAATGAAAAATGTCAAATAATGCCTGAATTAGTTTTAAAAAGGACAAAAATAAATATACATATATCAATGATAAATAGCTCCTTACTTGGCAGCTCTCAATTGAACTTTCAAAAAGTTGGAGTCTAGATTGATTGCCATCTGGCAATCCCCCAAAGCTTCTCTAATTCTTCCAAGACCCATTCTTGCTGCGGCACGATTACTAAAACACAGCAAAACAGGCTTAAGGCATAATTCCATGCTCTCATTAGATGGGACACAGACTATTCCCTGCGTGTAGAAATTCTCAGCCTCTGAAAGATCCCCCACTTTATAAGCTTGGTTCCCTCTGAGACAGCATATATAAATAAAAGATGAAACAGCCATTGAACATAAGTAACATAAAAAATAAAGGGGGAGAAGCTAAAGAATCTGTAAGGCTGTTATGATTGCAATACCTGAGTCGCCACTTATCGCATATCTCTCGAATCATATTCGAGGAAGAGAATTGTCGAATTTTCAATTGCTCTTCTTCTTCCAATTTATTCACCGTTTTAGGACTGTCAGCAAGTGGTAGAAATTGAGCAGACGGCTCCTTATTTAAATCTGAATTCATATTTGAACTGTGAACAGCCTTCTTTCTGTAATTCTTTCTATGTTGACGCTTTTTTGCTGATTGAGTACCTTCAGTAGGAGACGCTGAAGAAAATTTGAAATTCTGCTCATTCAAATTATCCAAACCTGAAGAAAACCGAATAGGCGGTCTACTTATGTTTTCTTTCTCTTCTGTATCTGAGATGAAACTTACTCTTTTTCCAATGGTTCCTACTTCAGCAGTATTGTTGCTGCACTGTTGCTCACATTCAAAAAAGCAAGCTTTATGGACATAATCATTCCTAGAACTTTCTTCAAACTTGTCAGATTTCTGAAAACTGGCATCTTTTGCTATATCTCCTCTCTCATCATCCAGATTTTCATTCTTTTTGTCATTAGAACCAGAAATAGAGCCATTAAACAAGTGGAAGGAGTCATCTGACGTCATGAAATCTTCTCTAACAGATTTATCAACAGCTGCACTTACCTCGTAGGGAGAGCAACTCATAGGCGAAAAAAGTTCATGAGAGTCGGAATGCAGCTGGCAATTTCCTCCATTAAGCACTTCATTTTTCTCCAGCCATTGATTTCTCAAAAGGGGCCGCTTCACTTTGTCCCTTGATTTCCTAGAATTTTTTTTAATAGATTTATTCTTGACACTACAAGTCGGGTTAGGTAGCAGGTTTTCTTTAAGGCTTAAAGAGTCACAAGGTGTAAATTTTATATCTGTAACTGGCCTCTCTAACTTCTCATGACTGTTCAGAGAACTATTATTATCCTTCTCCTCACCTCTATTATCTTGAGATTGAATACCATGTGACGAATTTGAAGATGTCGATTTTGTGTTGGGTTGGGTTTCTTGATTACCATGATGTTGAGGAAATTGAGGCAAATCACATCTCTCTCTGTGTCTTGCCTGAAATACAAACTGGGAACTAGAATCTGTCTGTGATAGGTTAAAATCACTTCCAAATGCAAAATTGCACTTGACATTACTTTGAGAATCCATTCTACCTGTCTTATTGATCTCATCAAAAGGAATGTTTAAGCCTTGGTTTTGATGAGTTAAGCTTACATTACCATTCAAGGAGCCATGAGAGTTGGAATTAATATCAGCATGGGAAGATTTGCTCTCTTCTGAACATGTATCATTTAGATCACAGATATTTCCAGCATCACTGATATTCAGTTTCCTAAATTCTTCACGAAGCCAAAATGCAAACTTCAGTTTCGAAGAATCATTTGCAGCCTCGTTACCTCCCTCTACACAATTAGGAGTAGAATCAGTATGGGATCCTGTATTACATGGATGAGTCTCTCTAACAATGTTAAATCTTCCTGAAACTTTACCAATCAACTTTGTCTTGCTCATATGCTTAGGACCCATCGATTTATTTGGACTGGAACTTTTATTGTCACCGCATCCAAATACGAAAGTGATTTTACCTTGATCATCTTTAGCGATTTCAGTTCCATCTGAAGGAGGTTTTATAACATTACTTTTCACATTCACAGAGTCCACACTGCCATCTACTTCAACCTTGGCGTCAATGTTAGAAACAACTTGTCCTTGATTTTTTATGGGGTTTTCAGCTTCAAAGTTTAAATTTGATGCTGAACTGAAACAACCAGATTTAAACACAAATACGGAATCATGTGATTCATCCAACTTACCTTTATTTTCAGTATTCAAATTTTGGTCATAACAAGAACCTGACTTGCGCAAGCTGTCTCCTGATTCTCTCTTTTCCAAATTTTCCCTCAGACCACTTTGATTAGGGTCAAATGTAGAATCATCCTTCTCTACGGCACTTTTACATGGGGTTTCCATTCTTCCACTACAAGAATCCAGTTCTTCTGAATGCACTGATGACGGAATTCTCTGATTAGCACCAAACACAAATGCCAAATCAGACTTACTTCTACTTCCTATATTGGTCTCTGAGGGATGACTCTTGTCCTTGAATTCTCTATCTTCCCTTCTTTCAGAATTCAAATAGGAATGCTCAGTCTGCGATTTGGACTCTAGCTCAAGGTCAGATTCTGAAGTTCCATCTGAACAACTGTACTCGTCTTTGAAGCCATAACTTGAAGTCGGTTTACAGTCTTTAGCACCAAAGACGAAGCAGACATTCTCAATCTTACTTCCATCAGAATTCCAAACGAAATCACCCTGATTACTAGAACTAAAGGGGTTGAAACCCGTACCGACATCCCGCGAAGCAGCTCTAGACCTCACCAGCTTCTTCACCTTCGCAAGTCTTGGTCGAGACCGGGCCGATCGAAGCAGTGATGGAGCAGAAGTAGAGCCGCATTCAGTCGAAAATTCACGGAATAAGTTTAAACCCTGCTGACTCATTGACGATTCGCTCGAAGAAGATGCAGCGAAACTAAAATAAGATGAAAGGACAAGCGATTCAGTTCTAACGGTAGGGTTGCTGAGCGTGGACTGCTTGAACACGAAGTCAGCGATCGGAGGTCGAACTTCAATCGTCGCCGACGGGAGTTCACAGGCGAAGGAGAATTGAAATAAAATTAAGATTTAATCAGCGGGAGTTAGGGCTTTATAAAGAGGAGCTCAACGTACAAATTTTTGAATTGTAAATGTTTTATCAAATATCAACCAAATTGAAAAAATAATAATTAAATATTTATAAATATTTTAATTATATGTTAATCTTGTTTAACCCAAGCATAATTAAATATTAATTTTTTAATATTCAAAAATTAAAAAAAAATCAATTTTTTTAAAGAAGAGAATTCCAGATGCCCAAATTAATGATATGAATGAGTCATAAGCTTTGAAATATTAACCTCCCGTTTAATTAAGGCCTAAGAAGAGATTATAAGCTAATTAATTCACAATTATTAGGCTGTGTGGCTTTGAAATTTGTGAAGGGGCCAGAAGGTTCCAGAAGGGTCATAAGAAGGAAATGGCTTTTTGGAAGATTCTATGGCCAGGAGCAAGAATCGCCATTGGGTCGTAGGCTGATTTTCTCTTCGAAAACACCTCCCATTTTGCCCCAAAATGAGCTCTCCACTCTTCCTGGGTTCTGTAATGGGGTAAATACTGTTTATAGCCACCAATTTCTGCCTCGCAGAGGTCCAAAACTCTGTCGTTTTGGGCTAGAATATGCTCCAAACCATCTCTCCCTGTCGAAGATGGCGCTGCGGAGGATAAGAACGCCACCAGGTAGAAAACGTCTTCTTCTGGCGTGGCCAGAGAAGTTCTGTTGTTGAACCTGCGTGGCCCAAGTGAAAAAAAAAACAGCTTTTTTAGCAATTTTGAATGGTTTTTTTCAACTTTTTTGAGAAAATTGCGGGATCTTACTTGGATTTGCCAACTGGGTAGATGAGAATTGGCCCATTGCTTCTGTCTGTGAGTATTTTTCCAAAGACCTGATCTGCAAAAGTATGAATTTTGGTTTTGGGAATGAGGAGATTCAGCCATGGATGAGGAACTTCCGATGATCCTTTTGCTCTCAGCTTCTTCTCAGACACGTGCACTCTATCGAGGAAATCCACGTAAGAGACTTCTGACAGGAAGAGAGTGGACGAAATATAGCTCAATTCCGACAACAAGCTCTCAACCTTCTGCATCACAGCAAGCTCCAATCTTCAATTTCAGAAAAAAAAATAGGAGGTTTTGAGTGTAAATTCATACCTTGTTCGTCGCATCGGTTTCGTCTGGGTTGAAGTACTTGGCGATTTCTAGACAGTATAGAGTTCTTCCATCCGAAACGAACTGGCTAGCTCGAAGAGGGTCTCTTGGATTGAAAGAAGATCTCCAATTATTCAGCAGACCGGTTCGGTTTATGATCACAAATCCTTCGACATAATCAACTGAATCCTTGGACGATATCAGATGTTCTTGGTCGGCTGTGAAGGTGGAGAAGTCCGAGTATAATGCTCTTATCCATTTCACCTAATTTTAAAAGAAAAAATCACAATTAAATGTTGAAAAAGAGTTGTGGGAACTGGGAAGAGAATAGTTTTTTTGTTTTTTTATACCATTTTTGGCGCTTTTGCTAGAGAAATTCGGGCTCGGGTTATGATCCCGAACTGGCCGAGTCCTCCAAGAACAGCAAAGAAAAGGTCTGAATTCTGCTTCTCAGAACAGATTACAATATCTCCCTTTCCTAAAACAATCACGAGGTTTATGAATTAAAAAACAGTTTTAGTTACTTTTAAAAATCGTTTTTCAAAAGAGAAAAAGAGAACGGGTAAGCTGAGAATCCATATACCTGTGACAACCTCCAACTGATGAACATTGTTGATCTGGGGTCCATGGCGAAAAGCTTGCCCACTGATACCAGCATTCGATAAGGTCCCTCCAACACTAAGATGAAGATAATCTGTCCAAGATTTCGGGGTTAACCCATGTTTAAGACATTCATGGAGGACATTAATCCACAACTCTCCTCCTGAAACATCAACGTATGATGTCTCTCCTCGGAAAATCTCCATTTCTGGTCTGTCAAGCGACTCCATGTTTATGACTAAACCTTGGTGAGCTTGAGCTTGGCCTTGGAGGGAGTGGCCATGGCCTCTAGCTGCAACTTTCAAAGAAGAAGAACCCATTTTAAAAACATGTTTTACTGCGGTTGAAATATCGGAAACAGATTTCGGGTGTAGAACTGCCATGGGAGGGAAATGGTAAATGTTTCCAAAATCTGCAGCAGCAAAGTTATTGCCTTCGAAGCTCAAATGGCCGTCAAAGGTTAGTGTTTCTAGCGAAGAAGAAGAAGAAGAAGGAACAATTTCCAATGGTTTTGACTGAGTTGGTGGAAGAAAGATGTTTTGAAAAATGCTGGTTTTCTCTCGTACGCAGCTCATGAATAAAATCATGAACAGTTTAAGGAAGATGATGTTTTGTTTGATGAAGCTAGACGGCGACGAGCTCCCCATATCTCTCTTCCCCTCAACTGCATAAGCTTAGATAGAGAGAGAGAGAGAAAGCTAGAGAGAGATAGAGAGAGAGGGGCTTGAAGGAGAGGCATAGAAGAGAGTTGAGAATGAGAGGAAGGAGAGAGAATTTAAAGAGGGAATTTGGGCGGCATAGTCAAACACAAAATGGTCAATCTTTTCTTCTTCTGTTTTTTCACTGCACTGCAGATGTTTCTTTTGAACGATCCCTTTCTTCAAAAGTTCATCCATTTTCTTCAATCTTCAACACTAGTATTTCTGCACGATCTGGCTGTAAAAACCATTACCCACTGTAAATAAAAGCTTTAAAAGCTACATATAATGAAAAAGAAGATGAAGATGAAGACTTCTCCCCCATCCCTGTGATCTTTTATTTCCATTTACTGTCCAAGTCCTTTTTTTACCCATTCAAGCAAAGATTTTTATTCTGTTTATGGACATGTTTCTTCTTTAGGCACCCCAAAAATCTGACCAAATCTGCGTTGCAGAGACCGATGCAGAAAGCTGTTCTAGAGTGATCTAAGGACTGGCCCCTACTCAGTGTTCTTTCTCTCTTCTTCGTTTCTTTTTTCTAATTTGAAGCTCATAAAGCTGAGTAGCTATGGAGATCTCACAACTTAGAAAGAATTGAGAAACGACCCATAATTGAAGCCTTGGAAGAGATTTGCTCTTCCCTGAATCGAAAGTAGGGGCCTGTTTGGAGATGGAAATAGGAAAAACGATGGAAGTGGTGGCAGAGATGATGGGAGTTTGAACAAAGGAAACACTAAAATAGACTGAATAATTTTAATAGCCCTGGATATTTTGGTTCCAGGATAGGGACATCCCTATCACGATTTAGCTTTATTTGTTTCAGTGCATTGAATTTTCGTTCAATGATTTGACTTTTTTAATTAAGCCATTTATGCAATAATTTATATTTATATTATTAATATTTTCTGTCTCCACCTCCAACGTGGGTTACACTATCAAGTATATAAATAATAATTATTTAAACGTGACATTTAGACCTATGTTTTCTTGCCTAGTGAAACTGCAATGTCTTGTCTTTGGAATTGGGTGTTATTTTTGTCAAAAATTTCAACTTTATTTTGATGCGATGCGTCGCACGTGTAATTACTTTGAGATTTAATATAAAATATGTGAAAAATGAAATTCAAATAGGTTTTTTTTAATAAAAAAAACTAAATATATGAGACAATTTTGTTGGTAGACGTTAATTTATTGAGAGTATTTATAACGTACGACCCTATAAATCTATTTTTTTGTTTTTGTTTTTTTTGTTATCCATACAGACATAACTCAGTTGGCTCAGAGATAATAGATTGGGTACAAGAACCTAGGTTCGACGTTTGCGTTGTCCTAGTGTGAGAGTTGTTACCCTCAATGTTGTGGTAGGCTCCTTGAGATATCAGATAAAGGCTTCTTATCTCTGGGCCGCTGAGTCACCGTGATTTAACTTCATCACAAACTGTCGGGCCGAGGTGTGTGGCCCTGGGGGCGAGAGATTTCGCCTTTTTTGGATACAAGATCTATTTTTTTGTTGACGCTCTAAATTTTTAATTATATCAATTAACACCTCAAAAGTGTATTTTCAGACGTCGTCTTAAAATTTTCAATCTTATCAATTGATATATCAAACTCTATGCACATTTTCAAATGACACATTCAAATTTACAGTTAATCGATAAATTCAATCAACTTAAATTGAACTAAACGGTATATGTTGATAATTGTGTCAACTTTGAGGTATCAATTGATAAATTAAAATTTTAAGATGACAGCTGAAAAATATCATATTTTTAAATGCTAATTGATACAATTAAATATTTATGGTATTGCTAGAAAAACACTTCTATGTACAGAGTGTCTATCAAAAATTCTTATTTATTAATCCCAACACTCTTAAAATTGGGAACCTAATTTTCCAAACCCTTTTAATGATCTACTTATTCTTTACCTATGAATGAAAATGTAAATATCATTTTACGAAAAATTTCAAACCCATAAGAATTGAGCATAAAAACCGATACTTTGCACTAATTCCCCAAAAATTGCGTTTTTTGAAGAGCCCCTTTGAAAATGCTACTCGATTGTTCTTTTTTACCGTGTTAATTTTCAAATTAAAAGATCTTATCATAACATGTGTTCTGTTAAAATCTTCCAAATCATGAACTCAGATCTTCATGTCTCTAAAAAGAGGCAGGAAAAAAGATTAAAACTTTGCGATTGTTATGATTTGGTCTCGTTTTATAGCGGGTAATAATGAAAACCCGTTTAATAAAGTGGGTGAGATGCTCGCTATGAGGCGACCAAGCAATAATACAAATACTTAGATTATAATAGTGAAGTTAGGCAAATCGAATTATTATATAATTTTCTTTTTTTTTAATCATACCATATCTCAAAGCATAAGATCTTATGACTCCTCTAGCATTACTAATCAATTGCTCGACATATCGGGCTTCTGACACGGCGAGACAAATTCTTCTGTTAATCGAAGTCAATAGAGAACGATGTTAACCGAACTAACTAAGAATGTTTAATCAAGAATCGTTGATTTTATTTGAAAACAATTTTCAAATCCATGGTCGAAGAATAGAACAGACGCTCGTAGATGGTTGACTTTCGGAGTTTCGCTTGCTCCTTTCATATGATCACGGAGAATCGTGATAGAACCATGGTTATGCGAGAATATTCGTACATTTATTAATCAATTTTTAATCTAGTCAACATAATATTTTAGATTCATTTAAGATGACTTAGTTTGGGAGGAAATAGTCCATATTATTTTTAATTTATATATATAAATATTATTTTTCAAAATTGTTTGCATTGACTTGTTTTTAAAGTCAAAATGAGTTTTTTTTTTACTATAATTTTTAAAAACATTATAATTTTTAACTATAATTTAGCAAATTATGTCTTCTTTATTCTTGTAATTTATAGGCTACAACGGATCTTAATTCATTGTTTTATGAACAAATTATAACCTAAGAATGGTTCGAATTATAGTGTCACATTGAACAAATGTCGATATGTTTATTTTGACGTGACCGAGCACTTCCCAAAAAGGGAAAGAATGTGATTCCTTTTGGAACGTGAAATAAAGCTAGTGGGATCGGAGCGACACAAAAGAAAGGGTGGTCTAGTTTAGAGGTCTTGGAAGTAGGATAAGAGGGAGACACATGATGATCATGACATCCAAAACCATGTTTTGAACACAATCCTTGGATAATGTCGCGAAATTATCGAACGAAAATATGAAAAAATACAATTATTTTACGCGTCAATTTTAAAGTATGAAAAATATGGAGCAAATGCGCTATAGGGTTTGCCCTTTTCGGCAAAGATAGTAAAAATGGTTGGGAGAAACTTAACACCAAAGACCTTATCGATGCTCACCAATATTTCACGAGCATGATGAATCTCTCTCTCTCCCTCTTTCTATTTGTTGAACATTTAGAAGTAAAAAAGGCATTTATTTTAACGAATAATTACACATTATATGTATATACTGATCTTTATCGTGTCATTTTCGATGCGCACAAGCCCACTTACTCGTCCATTTCATCGTGCCTTCAAATCAAACTCGTGATTTATAATTTGCTAATTTGAGGAAAAAGATTTGAAAATTAAAAAAAAAACAAACAAACCCACTTCCATACCCGACATATAGATCGAGAAACTCATGTATTGGCATGTAATTAATCACTCTATATTTTAGTTATTTATGAAATTTTGAGCAATAATGGAGGAAAATGAAGACAAAAACATGTGATTTTTATTAAAAAAATAAATAAATAATTTGGATTTTCTGAGTGGAAACACGAGATCCATTGTCAAATCATTAAAAAGAGGAAATCTTTGTGGAGCCAAAATAAGTGACAAATCCACTTGTGTTCTTGATCGGGTCTGAAAATTGAAATGATAGAGAATGCTACACCAATGTTGTCATTTTCATTCTTAATTTCCCCAAAAGATTAATTTAATATTCCTTACTTAGAAAAATACTTTTAAGCCTGTGATAGTCGTCACATATATTATATGCCATATCATAAGAAAAATACCATACCCTAAATTTCAAATTTTCTTAAATGTTTTCGGAATATCATGGGAACGTTTTATAACATCCTTAAAGACCTCAAATAATACATTATTATCCGTTTTACACTACATTGACGCGATAAGATCTTCAATAGATCATATGCCAAAAATCGTCACTAATTTAGATGATAGCCGGGCTACATCGCTATCGTTGGCTTTTTATCTTTCCACAAAAAGCAAATGCAAGATAATAAGTCCATTTGCTGAAATCGTTCTAAATAGTTTATCGAACTCAAGTGGATTATCATCTAACGATTCTCGATCATCCTTATTGCAGATGTGGTCATTCAGATAATATTCGGACAATATTTAATCCTAATATTATTTTTATTATTTAAAATAAAACAAATTGTAGAAGTGATTTAGACATGATGAGACTAGCCAAAAGTAGAAGCAAATGGTCGTGAAATGAAAATCAGATTTGGAAAATTAATTCAAACATGAAATAATCTTACTCTTAAATATAACATCAATAACCTGAGTGGACCAACAAGAGTGTCTCATACCATACAAGGAATCGGAACCCACCCGCGGTGAACCTAAGCTTGCCACGTGGACAGTCTTTCAGTTGTTCCAAAGACTACAGGAAGAAAGAATTGTGAGTAAAGGTAGAATAATCAACAATAGTCAGAGAAAATATCACAGTTCAGCTTCACATCGAGTCTACTCTCTAGCTTCCGAGTTTGATCCTAAGTACTCGAACCAAACGTGGGTTCATGGTATAAATTCAAAACCTGTAAATGAGTTTATAATATATGTAAAGCAAACAACAAATTGTTCCACGTTCTAAGCAAATTTCATCTCAAAGTTTGTGACAGTAATGCTGTAAATAACCCTTAATTTACTTTACATTTCCCGCTTACCAATATGGATCTTGTGCCACATTTCGATTTCAATCGTGATAAATCATGTCACGTTCTGATGTCTCCTCTAATCTGCAGCCTTTTATTCAAATATATGATTACCAGAAAGTAAAAACATCCTTTGAGTAACACGAATTTCATGGTACTGCGAACAAGTTCCGAACAACTTGAATAATAATCTGATTGTGATCTCTGTGATTATGAAACCGCATTTGGAGATTGCTTCGATTTTTTTGGTGGCGGGTTTCCTCCGGAAATCATCACATATGAATAGAAGCATAGCATTGCAGCACTGAGGACACAATAATAATTAACAAAGAAGATGTTATGATTATTAAAATTTCAACATTGATTCTCTTTCAAATAAATAAATAAAACCAAATAATAGAATATCACATGTATTTCATACCTAATGACAGCAAAGAAGCCTGTCGGGAATATCTTTTTTGTCTACCACCAAACAATATTTTCAAGTTAAAACCAAAAACGTTCATGGTCAACAAGCACAAACTATCAAAGATGAATGCAGTACCAATAAGTAAGTTTGATAGTAGTTCCAGAACACTGCAGCTGTAGCCACTGCAATGGAGATGATTACCAAATTTATTGCATATTATATTATCCTTTTCTTTAGAACTTTCTGAGATCTGAAGTGTTATTACCTGATTGGCCGAGAATATATGGTATACTTGACTTTCCTTGTCTCCAGATCTTCAAGCTAAATGTACTCAAGGCCAGTAAGGCGCCTCCTAAGATCACATTGCTTAGAGTTGCTAGGTTTCTCACAAAAATAAAGCTGAGGATGCCCCCACTTAGAACAAGTCCACCTAAGACAAACTTCATCGAATTAACATAAACACAGCATAATAATATGTTCTTCAACAATAAAATTTACTTAATCTACGACAGGCATATACAGGATCCACAAAGTCAAGATAAATCCTGTGGTTTCTATTCAACCAAATAAAACTTAATCTGAGAAATGTCTGAAAATGCAAGTATAATAAAAAACAGTATATACAAAATAAAAGTGAAATACTAGGAAGGCACGTATTACATATATTTGACAACATAAACAAATAGGATAATCCAGTCGAGGAAATTTCCTATGGAGCCAACACATGACAGATAATGGTCCAAAATGACAACATTTTGCCTTAAGGGATCATCTTTGATTAGCATTCTAATTTGTATCTTGACTCCTGCAATCATAATTGATACTTGAAAGTGATTTAGGAAATCAAGTCCACTGACACCAACCATATAAAAGGATATAAGTGATAATACCCATTTCTTTATCTCTGAGACATACTTGCATCTAATAATTTATATATATTATACATGAAATGAAAAAAACATGTCTTGACTAATCGACCAGCATTGATAGTCATCAAAATATTCAATGCTTCAACAAATTTGAGGTTCATTTAACCAAAAACAAAGAACAATTACCAAAAGGTATCCCAAAACAAAAGTCATGGATTTTAGCTGCCTTTTTCTTCTCTCCGACTGTTTGTTCTGATTCTGTATGACCTGTACCCAACTTTCCATCGCCAGATTCTTCTGCAACTGTATAAGACTCAACTGTTCCTTCTTCATATTTTGATGCACCAGCGACATAAGTTGAAATCTTGACCCGCGAATTCGAATCTAAATTGCACCTTACAAGGCTCAAAGCAGTTGCGCACTAGATACAAAAGCAATAAAAGAATCACACCAATGTTCCAGATTCAAGATAATTTAACAAACACAGAATGTGTAATCAAGCAAATAAATATGTATATAAACCATATAATCATTTCATCATCACCATTACATATACTCATTTGTAAAATGCAAATTAAACAATAGATTGATTTAGATATTTTCCTTATTTTATTTGGACTCCATAGTGAATCAGCTGCAAGGGTAGATTTAGATAAATTAAGAGCCGGACAGTGGACATCAACTTAAGTCAAGTAAAGTGCAAGCATTTGTTTATCAGTTAATTTTAGTGAATTTCTCAATCAATTATATTCATGCTCGTCAATAAGTTTTATTTGCATTAAATAATCATTTCAGCACAGCCATATAAACACACAATATGAATGACAAAGTTGCACAAAACATACAATGTCCCTAATAACTTCCTTCAAAATCAGAAAATTGTAAGTGGTTGCTTCATTAATTTATAGACACATTGTCATGATCTCTTCTTCACACCCCAGCCCCTCTCACTATAAAAAAAATCATTTACCCTGTGCCTCCAGCCTTTTCATTCATAAGTAGAAGTCCAAGCTGACATTATTATCTATATTGCCACTCTAATCTTAACTCCTACTTTACCTTCTTATATCATGCGGATAAGGAGGAATAAAAATCTCTTTGAGGAAATCAATGTACTTCTTTAAAACTTAAATAAGATTATGTTTTTAAGATAAATTACCCTTTTTTCTAAAGACTGATGAAGTTAGAAACAACTAACTTATACGCTAACCACTCATTATAGTGTTAATTCAAACGTCTGATTCAAGTTTCTAAGAGCTCTTAGTAAAATGGTGCTTCTGGAGTGCCATGACATGCGTGTGAGGGCATTTAGAAGTCTTAAAAACGCTGAAGCATGTAATGAAAAATTTCAATTGCCATGGGATGAAAAAAAACGTTGCGAGCTATGTTTCCAAGAGTTCAGTTTGTCAATGTAATAAGCATAAGCACACTTTCTTCGGGCATAGACTTACCAAGAGGCTACATACTTAAAAAGGGTGGAACTCAATCTAAGTCTTCGGGCATAAACTTACCAAATATTCACATTTTTTACCACTCTCTCATCCCTTCATAGCCCCTCAGGTGGCAGAGGTTTTTACTGTCGAGTTCGATAGCAAAAGATTACAAGTATTCAATGGAATCTCAATGAATAAACCATCAAATGGATCAGTCCAAACTTGAAAGTGAAGTTACTGCAAATCACCCCATAATTGGCAAGTACGAGAGTTTTACCAGATTCCCTCCAGTGTTCAATAACCAGGTAGAAGATGATATAAAAAAAATTATTAGAACGAAATCAAACAGCCGAGCAATCAAGACAATGAAATCAAGCACCTGGGGGAGTCGAAGAAATGGGCGAGAGCTAGAGAATGAGCGTGGGCGCCGAGATCGAAGGCTTTGATTGGCAACGGAGAAGAAGGAAAGCTGCGAGATCGTCTCCGCCATCTCGAGAAAACACGGGTTGGGGTTTTGACCAGAACTTACTCAGAATTTCCAGAAAGACATCAACTTTATTACTTGCAGCAAGAAAAAAGATGTTCTTTTCAATTTTTTGCGTGATCGACGGCATGATCTCTAAATGTTTATCATCGCAATTAGTCAAAAGTTACCATCCAGGGTTCCAATTTCGAATAAAAAAATGCAAACCGTTGGCTCCAATTTTGGTTTAGAGATGCATCCAGGCCGAACCGGCATTGTCTAACCTCTTTTTGGAAGATCCGGTTCAACCAAACCCATGGAGTGAGTATCGTAGCAGTAGTAAATTAGTGATGGCCAAATCATTAGCACAAGCATAGTGAGTGACGCTAACTCTAATTAAGATTATTAAATAAATAAAAAGAAATAATATTTTAGAGTAATCTTTTGTTTTTAATTTTTATTTAATTCTCCAAGCCTTCACCTTCTTCCATTTCCATCTGTCTCTCTGTCCTTTTCTCTCTCTCTCTCTCTCTCTCTCTCTCTCTCTCTACACTCCCACAGTCCCACTCACCCTCAGCATACCCCTCTCCCGTTTCGCTCTTCTTCTTTCCCCCTTCAATGGCTCTCTCTTGATTCTTGTTTCTCCTGTTCCAGGATTCAGAATCTGAACTACCCTTCTGTGATCTGTTTGTTAAACATCCATTTTATTCATACTTATCTTGCTCTATACTTCTCCCCGAGATTTTCGCCGCTCTAAACTAACCCTCTATCTCCTTCAATGATTCTGTAACAGCTCCATCCCCTGCCAGAGTTTCTCTCGTTCTCCTCCATCTCAGATTATCCTCTAGATTTGGTCGAAATGTTGCTCTGGTCTTCCGTTTCCTTTGCTTTGAATGCGGGTTGATTTCTGATGGGAGGAATTCGTAGATTCGGAATCGCCTCTCTCTTATCATTTCCGCGGTCAATTTAT
Organism: Begonia fuchsioides; assembly: GCA_003255005.1. NCBI lineage: Eukaryota > Viridiplantae > Streptophyta > Magnoliopsida > Cucurbitales > Begoniaceae > Begonia > Begonia fuchsioides. The sequence continues at coordinate 499,462 of QAOC01040521.1, read as the reverse complement.
TGACAAGATTTTGGGTTATGTTGCCAAGTTGGGTCGGATCAGGTAACCATTTGCCTCTCCAGAACTCGCCTTTATCTTTTTCCCTGCAAATTTCCACCTGCATTGCTTTGAATTCGACCCGCTTGGCTTTAACCATCGCTGCTCTTTTCAAGTTAGCTACTTTATTTCTGAGATTCCCCGAAGTGTTTAATCGTTGAGAGCCTTCTCAGGGAAGGCTCAAAAAGGAAAAAAGTAACTTCTAGGGGAGCAAGGGTTGCAACGGTTGAGTAGTTTAGCCTATAAGATCTTCGTTCTGTGCTATATTTTCATCCCAGTTTTCAGATATCCTTGCCTAGTTTGTTCACTGGTTGCTTGAATCTGCTTGTTTTCCACTGGAGCTCTGAGCTGAATTCGATCCTCGGAAGCATCGATGGGGCTTCTTAGAAGTCTCGGGATGCTCTTAATTCAATCTTGGCTCTTGTCTTTCTCTCAAATAAAGGCTCAACCGGTTCCTTCCAGATCTTCGAGAAGCGAAGCAGAAGCTCTCGATGCAATTCTCCAAGAATATGCTTACAAGGCGCTTCCACGACCAAGGACCGGGACTCAGTACAATGCCGAAGTCCCCTTGAGCTTGACCGGGATAAAAATAAGTGCAATGAGGCTGAGGAGAGGTAGTTTGAGGAAATGGGGTGTGAGAATGTACAATGAGTTTGAGATTCCTGTAGGCGTTGTTGTCCAGCCTTATGTGGAGAGGCTTGTTTTGGTGTACCAAAATTTGGGCAATTGGTCTGATGAATATTACCCACCATTACCTGGCTACACTTATTTGGCGCCGGTTTTGGGTCTTCTCGCATACAACGGGTCTGATCTAACTGCAACGAATTTGCCGGAGTTGGATCTCCGGGCAACGGTCGAACCCATCACAGTCAAATTTGAGAACGTGAAGCCAGCTCCTAATGGAAAAGTTGCCAAGTGTATTTGGTTCGATTTGCAGGGAATGACGAATCTTAGCAACTTGATGTCTGGCGATGAATGTTCGACTATCCAGCAGGGGCATTTCTCGATTGTGGTGGAGTCGCCCGAGGCTGCTCCTCCTCCACCCGAGCAGGTGCCTGCAAATAGAGGTAGCAATTCAAAAGTGTGGGTGATAATTGGATCCCTATTAGGTGGAGCATTTTTGGTGGTGCTTATGGTGCTCCTCTTTCTCTGGGCTAAGAAATACAGGCAAAGGAAGAAAGTGAAACAGATGGAGAGAGCAGCCGAAGTGGGAGAAGCCCTTCGAATTACCTCGGTTGGCGAGATGAAAGCCCCGACGGCAATGGGGACTAGAACGCAGCCACTGATCGAGACCGAATACGTCCCCTGAGGTAATAATAATCCTTCATTTTTGCAAGCTTTGACAAGCTCTTTCACCTATTCTTTGTGTTGGTGTGCGGTAAATAGATTTGGCCTGTAAACCCCCCCGGCGTTCTCTCATACTTCAATTCTGCATGTACCAAAAAGTGATTCTATTGTCTTGACTTTGTTTCTCCGATTGAAAAGGTAATAAAAATCCTTGTGATGGGGCTGCATCCCACTTTTGCCTGCACTAATCAGAAAAGCACCAAGGACAGTTATTTTAGTGGGAAAAGAAGTTAACTTTGAACATAAAATAAACCCAAAAAAGTGGTAGAGCCAAACATACAGCTGTTAGATCAGCAGGTGCATAGCCAGTTGCCGACAGAACAGAACCGTGGAACACAGACATGGGCTCGAGTATCATCTCCCTCTACAGTAGATCCACGTGTTAAAATGGAAGCAATATAATAATCAGGCTGTTTGATTTTTTAATCCCTGTGGAAAAGGAAGTGAAAGTCCAGCTGCCTTGTGTACATACACAATGGATTAATCAAGAGGATATTAAGTTCATTACTTCACCTCACACTTCATAACATAGCACCTAAATCACCCAGCAGCCTGCCAAAATCTCCGACCTGGAAGCCGAAACCTAAAAGAGGATTACCCCAGCTTTTGATCATTTGATTCTCAATAATTTTACTATAATTTGATTTGAATGAACCCTTAACTCCTATTTGGGAGAAGAGGTCTTTTACTAAGGGTGACACAAATCCATTTCAGTTTAAAATACATAGCAGTATAGAATGCATTAGGGGTGGACAAAATCATGTCAGAAATGTAAATTGAACTAGAACGGTCAATTTTAATATGATTTTAGTTCTATTTTTTTAAAAACCGTGACTTATGGGTCGATGCCGGTTTTAGAAGCAAAGGCCCGTGAAACCGAAATCGAGACTGTGGGTCAAAAAGTTTTAAAATCAAATAAAACTTGACCAAATCCTAATAAAATCTGATATAAATCTTAAATTGATTATAAACTCGCTTAATTACTTAAAACTCGACCAAAACTGTCGATTTCGGTGCTTGTTCCAAAAATCTAAAAATGTGATTTACCGTTTCAGTTCTATTTCACTATAAAATCGGTCAGAACCCGCCTTTGACCACCCCTGCACAATAAATAGTCAAATTGATGTGAAGGGTCACGTACCTCTTTAACTGTATTCATATTATTCACTACGTCGCAAATCCATGCTTCTTGCACGAAAGACTGCAGCTACAGGTATCCCACATTCAATAGACAACACAGTACTTAAAGTAGAAATAGAGAAACTGTCTCAGACTGTTTCCATGTCACTCACAAAATAAAAATCATCAAAGATGTATCTTGATGCTTCATCAGTTTTGCCTTGAAATCCAATGATTGCAACTTTCCTCCATTGATAGTATCCAAGCAAAGCTTCCGGAACCCTACAAAAATGGTAACAAAGCTTTAAACAAATTATATTTCTACGAATTTTCTTAGCAAAGGATTCAGTCTAAACACGAAAAAAACAATTTTTTTCTCAAAATTTCAGTGTTAGGTTGAAGCACAAAGATTATTCAACTTATTATTTATTGCAACCAAAGGTACATATATGGGTCAGGACCTAGGTAATTTTTTGGTTTTCAACACTCCACTCAACTCTGACTAGGAAAGTTTACAGTGCAGTTAATCAAGATATCAGTCCTAGGAGATCTGAAGGACCTTTCGATTGCTTATAGCCGCAGGGTAAAAGTTCCATGATTAAGACCTCACTGACGATCATCAGCATTTGAGATTAGCGAAATTGAAATATATTCTTATATTTCGTTACCTAATATGCTGGCAGGAGATAAGCCCAAAAACTCATCACTAACTCCAATAATAACTGTCTTAATGATTTATTATAAAATAGCAGGCATGGAAAAAGAAATAATCAAATTGCAGTCCAATATCCAGGTTAATGCAAAATAAGCAATTCACTTGCCATTTATGTGCATGTCACAATGCTTATTCTACAAACATTCAATGCCCACAATAACAAAATGGAAGCAACAATTGAGCTATGCATCTATAGATAGAAATCTTGATTCGTATTTTTTTTAATATCATTCTTTTGTATATCAAAACTATTAAGTTAATGGAAAAATTATTATGTGCTCTAGAAAGTGGTAAAGAGCAACTCAATGTAACTCATTAATTCATAGTAGCAGTTCTCACACATGTCGTCGACTTTTATATTTTATCCTTCACATATTTCTCGTAAAATCTTGATCTCTCACAGATTGCTACACTTGTAAGTTCAAATTCTCATTACCAAGTGGCGAGGAAGGCATAAGAAAAAGAGTTAAAAGTACCATGACAAGGTGGCAAGATACAAGGTAGAACCATGACTGGAAGAAAATTGTTTGCTTTTACTGTCAGAAGTCAAAGAACAAAATTTTTCAAAGCAGGAAGTTCAAATGAGAGCAGAATAATGACAGAAAACTTATGAAATAAGGGTAGGTATAGTATACTTGCAAGCATATTTATAAGGCATGTTGGTTTCGTTAGTGAATTGAATTCCATGGTATTATGGTTCTCATTGGGTCGTAAACACAATTGAATTATGGAATTTCGGAATTAAAAATTAAATGGCTTTGATGTGAAAACTTGTTTCTCTGCAGTAACCTTTTAGAAGAAATTAACATGGTATAACAAAGAACTATTTATAGCTAGAGAGAAGGAATACATGGAGCGTATGCGGAAAAGAGTTTAATAGGCTCATAGATATTGGTGCAAAACTTCATGGATTATATGATGACTATGGATCATAATTCTAACATAGTTCAGAATTGCAACAAAGATTTGGCTGATTCCTTTGAAACCGATCAGTTATAAAGCTTCTGGGCATGGAGAATAATTCATCAGAAAATAACGAAGTTGTGGCTATTTCAAGAGTGTTACATAGATTCCTTTTTTAATTATTTTTTTACAACCACAGTATTTAGTTTAACAATTGTTGTTGATTAATATAATTGAGATTACTAGATAAGAACTTGGTGTATCTCATTATTTCCTCGTGAATTTTCTAGCCAGAGCACGAAACCATGGTTTATAAGTTCTTCATATTTGAGGTGTTCTATTGCTTAGCCGAAATGGCTGGATGGTTTACAAAATTACACAGAGGAGAAACGAAAAAGTTTATTTGCAGTGCCAATATTAATTGTTCATCCCCAATAGATACATGTTTATTCACGAAACCAAATGTTTTAATTTCGAAATAGTCAAGAAATTAATCCATAGACTTGATTGACAATGTCAAAGCAATGCAACTACAAAAGAATGCTATAGTTCTAATACTTTCCGAACACTAATTACAATTGAAATTAATCAAAGAGCATATAAGGGATAGAAGGAGAGCTTGAAGAATTACCAAAAGAGAGAAGGCTAATTAATTATGAGAAGCAGCAGATAGCTTCTCCAAAAGTCCCTTGTCCCTTCGTTCCATAGCTACGTCCCAAACATCGTTGCCGATGTGCTTCGGCTGCGCATATAAAAAATTCAATGCCTAAATGACTGCGGCAGAGAATAAAGAGAGGAGAAAAATAGAGTACATCGATCGAGTAGGTTAAAATTAGAATAAAGACGATGGAATTACACGGCCATGAGCGGCTTTGTGGATGTAAAACTGAGAATTTCCCATGATGCACAGCATTCCAGCAATGATTCCAAGAGGAAGTGCTGCTTCCAACCAAATCCATGCCATCGTGAATTTCAGGTCGATCGAACCAAGGAGACGATGCCTTCTGAATCACAACCTGAAAAGTGATTTCTACACCGCAGCAGAGAGATCGGCCTTCAAGCGATTTGGACTTCAGGCTTTCTTTAATCAAGCAAATGTCGTAGGCAGACCAAGCCCGAAATGTTTTAGTAGTCGACTTAATTTATTTGATGATTATCCTTCAAAGAAATTGAATGAAACCCAATAAGCCCATTGATTTGGCTTCGGAAAACGTCGAAAAAAAAAAAGATGGCAAATTGAACGTGTGGATAAGTTCTGGAAAGCCGAGGTTACGTGGGGAGACAGCACCCATTGCAAGGAAAGCCATTTCTCGAGAGTTGGAAATGGCTTCTCTGCTATGCCCAACTGCAGGTACATTCCAGAACAATCCCCGCATTAAATACTTCTCCTCTTTCAATCCCAGTTCACCCAGTAATCTCTACTTTTTCACGAATGGTTTCACAAGGAACCCTGGAAAAATTCATTCATTCTTCGGCAACATTGCCGATTATTTGGTCGATAACTCTTTGCATCTGGACCAACTTCCGGTTCTTCAATCCGGGTATCTTCAATTTCAGAGAGCGACCGGGGAGTTATCGGATGCTCAGAAATGGAGCCTCGTCGTTCTTTCGGCGCTGACGTGGAGTTACCTCACGGCGAGGCCGGGTGTGCTCGTTGGCGCCATTGATAACTATCTTCTGGCTCCATTGCAGACGGGAATCGACACTTTGACCGGAAAAAGAAACTTAAGCAGGGCTGATTTTGTGATCGGAGAAAAACTGGGAGAAGGGTCTTTTGGTGTCGTGTATTCTGCCCTAATAGTTCCTAAAAACGTGAGTAGTGAAGAGAAAGTACAGTTAAAAGGAAGAAACAGAGCCTCAGATTCCGATGGGAAGTTCAAAGAGGTTATTTTGAAGAAGGTAATTCACTGTTTGAACATGATCCTGCATCCAAATCTGCTTTGGGTTTTGACTTATAATTACTCAAACGAATAAAGAAGATAAAATTATGCAGGTGAAGGTTGGGATTGAAGGAGCTGAGAGATTCGGGGATTACGAGGAGTGGTTCAATTACAGGCTCTCCAGAGCAGCACCCGAGACATGCGCCCAATTCCTCGGAAGCTTTATCGCCGACAAAACAAGCTCTCAATTCACACGCGGCGGCAAATGGCTCGTTTGGGAATTCGAGGTAGCAATTCCGAAAACCGTTCTCCAGCACCAGCATGTTTTATGTTCATACTCTAATTTGCAGATGTGTTCATTTTGGACAGGGAGATCGAACTCTTGGAGATTCCATGAAAGACCGAAGCTTTCCGAGGAACTTAGAATCCTTAATGTTCGGAAGCGTATTACAAACAGTAGAAGATGTCGGGAGAAATGCTCTAATCATCAAGCAAATAATGCGGCAAATCGTTACTTCGCTGAAGAAAATTCACGACACCGGGATCGTTCACCGGGATGTAAAGCCAGCCAATTTAGTCGTAACCAAGAAAGGACAGATAAAGCTCATAGATTTCGGAGCAGCAGCCGACCTTCGGATAGGCAAGAACTACGTTCCGAACCTCACATTGCTCGATCCCGACTATTGCCCTCCCGAGCTATATGTGCTTCCTGAAGAAACACCCAGTCCTCCTCTCGAGCCTGTGGCTGCATTACTTTCTCCGATCATTTGGCAGGTGAGAAGATCATCTACCCTTTTGTGAGATTCAAAAGATTTTCAGTTCTACTCATTGGAATGCATATTATCAGGGAATACAAATTATCTAAAGGTGTCAATCGAATCAGATCGACTCGTCGTATCATATCAGTTTTTAATTTTAAAAATTTGATATGAATCTAAACGGAAATCTCTAAAATTTTGGGTTGAATTTAGTTTAGATCGAATATATGATCATTTTGAGTTCAGATCCAATTTTATGAGAACCAACCCGTCGGATCGAGTCGACTAGTTGATCAAATTTAAAATTTGTAAAGAAACAATTGATTTTTAGTTGGTTTGAATTGATAACTCGATATTTGAATTTTACAAAACCGAACGTGAACATGAATAAAAACCAACTTGATTATCCATTTTGTTTTAGTTTAGATACATTTTCTATTAAAACCGGATAAGTGGTTGAAGACTTGAGCTTATAATTCTTAATTGTTGTCGCAGCTGAACAGCCCTGATCTATTCGACATGTACTCGGCTGGAATAGTGCTGCTGCAGATGGCAATACCGAGCTTGAGGACCACGGCGGGGCTGAAAAACTTTAATTTGGAAATTAAGAAATATGGATATGATCTGAATAAATGGAGGGATGGAACTAGGACGAGGCCTGATCTAACGATACTGAACCTGGACTCGGGTCGAGGCTGGGATTTGGCGACAAAGCTCGTGTGCGAGAGAGGAGGTCGCTCGTCGGCTGCAGCCGCCCTGAGGCATCCTTATTTCTTGCTAGGCAGAGACCAGGCAGCTGCAGTGCTGTCCAAACTAAGCATTGGGAAAAAATGATCTATAATTTTTCTACTTTTACCACTTGGCTTTCAATCGAGGTTCGGAGCTTTTATCATCGTCCCATCTCGGGAATATATTCATACGATTTCGTCAAAAATTTGAAGAACCAAACATCGACCGCACTAGATATCACCAAAGTACAAATACTAAGTTTACTTTCTTAGCATATCATCTTATTGTTTAAGCTGACGTGTTTGGTTGTTATTCGTTTGGTTAAAGTGTACTACAATTAAAACAATGATTTATAATATTTATCGTATTAATCACAGCTAGATACGTCAGCATGTACAATAAAAATATATAATAAAAAAGTAAATTTAATATTATCTCGATATCATAATCATAGTCACCTTCCATCAATTATACTAAAAAAATCAGATATCCAGAGTAGAGTAAGGTCAATAGGTCTGCAACTATATATCCACAAAAGCCATACCCTGGATGAAACAACCATGAAATGCAGCTAAGATTGAGTAGAATCTGCAGCAAAGCCTATCTTTTTTTGGAGCTCTGGTTTGTTTGCTCCCACAAGTTTGTCAACCTGCTGTCCATTTCTCAGGAAGAAAATTGTTGGAGTGGCTTTGATTTCCCAAGAAGAACTGAACTCCTGTTAAAACAAACAAAACTCGTCATTGAGCTTCTCCCATGGCGTCTCCACAAAAGCAAGCCTGAGTTTTGGTTTCGTAGCTGGGATGATTTAAACTTTGCTACTCACCGGCAGTTCATCGACATCAACTAGGAGGAACATCAAAGACGGGTATTGCTCGGATAACTCTCCGAAGAATGGCGCCATCATCTTACAAGGACCACACCATGTTGCACTGAAGTTTGCAATGACCTGTTGTCACAAAAAGCATGTAAGGAAGAAGCCCCAACCTTAGTCATGTTTATAATTTGCATCATACAAGCTAGGGGTGGGCAAAATCGGATTGGAATCGCAAATTGAACCGGAACTGCCATTTTTAATTCAGTCTTAGTTTTAATTTTTAAAAAACCGTGATCTATGTGTTCGTTCTGGTTTTTAGGAGTAAAAAACCGTTAAATCAGAACTGGAACCGTGAGTCAAAAAATTCTAAAATCGAATAAAACTCAAATCAAATTTTAATAAAGTTTGATATAAATCCTAAAATTGGTTATAAACTCGTCTAATTACTTAGAACTCGACCCAAATATAGCAAAAAATATATTTTATTATTATATTTTAAATTTTTTTAAATATAAAATAAAATTGGGTTAAAACAAGAACGGAACCGTGAGTTCCGGTTCCAATTCTATTTAGGTATAAAACCAGGCCGGACCGCCCGTGCCCACCCCTAATACAACAAGTCGATTATATGTTCAATTGGTACAGAAATGATACTCATCCATCGTGACAAAGAGATATAAGCATAAAATCACCGTGACGGTTAGACACTTTTTGTGAGTGTTTTTTTCAAGCAGTGTAACGATGACACTCGGAAATGGATTTCGGACCTAAATCAATTAAAACATACCATTTTTCCGTCTCTAGTAGCTTCTGCCAACTTCTGATCCCAACTTTCTTTGGTTGTGATGAGATGCACATTCCCAGCAGCAAACTTCATATGATGATCAGATTCATCATCGTCATCTTCATCGTAAAGAGGCTACAGAATCAAGAGGGTCACGAATCCTTACATTAGTTTTACCCTCTTAAAACAAAAAATAAAGCAGGGTAGTGGTGGAAATGCCAGCAAGAAAAGAGTCACAGAACAAGATTGAGAGAGTTCATTGTCATCATAACTAGCAAGTTTCAGTCATAAATTCTGCGACCAGTATTCTTTTGAGGAATAACATGCTTCATTAAACTACATTCATTTCTTAAAGAAACCATGTATCAATTCTATCAAAAACAGCAAACCAGGCCGCATGAAGTTCAAAGAAGAATTGTCATGTTTTTTTAAGGTTGCAAAGTTCATCTTACAACATAATCAGAATCAAAATCAGAATCAGTAAAAAAAAATAGTCAGAAGATCTTCCATGGCTGTAGAAAAAGCTCTTACCTTAGTAAAACAAAGTCCCATTTTCATACGTCAGATCACCAACTCATTTACACTCCTGCGTATCACGGGAACACCCCGACGTTAAGAAAAAACTTGTATAAATGACAATATACTCAACTCACGACTGCATCAAAACTGACACTATCTTGAAAATCACGGAAGAAAGATCAATTTTGTGAAAGGAACTCATCTTTAAGGTTCACATATTTGAGAAGGAAGAAAGGCAACAAGGGTGGTCTCATATTATCTCCGGGGAAGGTGTTTCGTTGGATCAGTCTGAGTCGTGGAGCCACGGACATTGAAAGACTTAGTTTTTCTCTGTTCGTGGTTTTGTTTTTATGAAATTCATATTTTCATAAAAACGAGGGAAAGGATTGTAGAAATGTTGAATTCAAGCAATCGACACAGAAAGTCAGATTTATTACAGTGTTCATGAAAATTTAGTTAAATCTAGAATTCTAGTTGAATAATTATGGGCCATCGTTGTTGAAGCTCAAATAATAGATGAAAAGGAAGAGGATCCCTTGTTTGCCGAGAACAATGCATGGTCTATGCATTTAGGTTCAAAGACAATCGCCCAAGTTTCGATCGAAAAGATGAACAGTAGGAGAGATGGCTAGGGCCAGTTCATCCCAACGAGAGCGATGAACGAGAGAGGGACAAAAACAACAAAAAAACAAACACAGAAATTCGGCAGAAAATCAGAAAAGTCACAAAAAGGAGGGTGGATCACCTATGGCGGACAGACAGAGCAATAGCAGCGACAAAGAATGATCGTCTTCTTCCGCGGGTTCGCAGGAGCAACAATGGAGAACAAGACAGAAAAGCAATCGAAGAATTAGAACCAGACAGGCAGGTGGTTGAAGAAACCACAGCCTCGAAACCGAGACGAAGGGGGAAACGTCTTCCCTCGATCTGCGGGGTCGCTTGGACCCATTTCTTTCTATTTATATTCATTCGAGCGCATAAAACGAAAACCAGACAACATCGACAGTCAAATCAAAATCAGTTAAGATTCCATCACCAAATATAGATGCCAATGGAACATCAACGGTAACGAAAGGGCTTTCTAAGGTGAGCGCATTTTCCGACGACTCCATTCCACAGCTTCTGCAAAAGAAAGCAAAATAAAGACGATAGCAAAGAAAGCAAATCATGGGCTGTGGTTCAAATGCAACACAGAAGAGGAATCAATGCATGGATTCACTGAAACAATCGACCAAGTTATGAACACACCAAATTCAGAAATTCAATTCACACTGTTTTTTGTTAGATAAGATCTCCATCCTCTGGTGAAATAAATGAAGGATCCGATTCAACGGTCTACAACTCATTAGACTTGTTTTCGTCTGACGATGGCCGAGCTCCCGAACCAGGGGACCTGATTTCCTCCATTTTCCTAACAACTTCATCCATCGAGGGTCTCATGTCCGGCATTCTCGCAACGCATGCCATGGCTATTTGAAGCATCTGGACCAGCTCCTCTTCGATGTTCTGATGCTTGATCAGCTCGACATCAAACACCTCGGACGTCCATTCCTCTCGAACCACAGACTGGACCCACCTTGGAAGGTCGACTATATCGTCCCGCCCCGGGGATTGAGCTGGTGCTTTCCCAGTCAGCATTTCCAGAAGAACAACTCCGAAACTGTAGACATCAGACTTTTGAGTCGACTTCCGAGTTTCAACTACCTCGGGAGCTCGATAACCACCGGTTCTAGAGGGGATATTCGGGTAGTTCATCAATGGAGTTAGCCCGAAATCTGAAATCCCACCATTCTGATCTTGGGTTAGAAGAATGTTCGAGGATTTTATGTTGCCATGTACAAGTTTCCCCCCGCTGGCGGAATGGATATGTGCTATGCCTCTCGCACATCCGAGTGAAATCTTAATTCTCGATTCCCAATCCGGCGCTGTATTTCCTGCATTAAGTAAAACAGAGAATCATAATTTCTATTCTATGCAGAGTTCATGCTACAAGCAACATCGAAGATTGCAGGAGAAAATCGTACCGTGCAGCAATGCAGAGAAGCTTCCAGCAGCAATGTAATCATAAACCAAAAGCTTTTCATCCTTGGAATAGTAGTAAGCACGAAGAGGCACGACATTCGGGAGCTGACCGACCGTCCCCACGATCTCCATTTGCTGCTCGAATTCCTTTTTACCAACCATCACTTCTTTCAATCTCTTCACAACGACGGTCGTACCCTCCTCCAAGATTGCTTTGTAAGTAGTCCCGTAAGTCCCCTTTCCCAGGACCTCAGCCGATGCTCTCAACAAATCCTCGAGATCGAAGTTAAAACTACACCCTTCGAAGAAAACCAACTTGTTCTTCTCGGCCTCTTGTACCCCGCTCCCAAAGTCCTCCTTAAGCTTTTCATTCCTTTTACCCTTTCCTTTTACAACAGCATTATCGTGGCGATCTAGGTTTCTCTTCTTCAAGCAGAAAATTATTATCATCAGAGCAATGAGAAAGAGCACTACAGCACCCCCAACAGCAATGGCGATTATAATTGCAATACTAAGTCTGTTTCTATGTTTCTGTTTGTATGTGGATGGGGGAGGAGGAAGAGGAGAAGGCGAGGGCACAAGTGACAAGCACGAGTTAAGCGGAGCTCCGCACAACATTAAATTCCCAACAAATGACGAAGTGGGAAACGTTTGTAGTGCAGAAGGAATCGAACCATTTAGGTGGTTGTAACTCAAGTTCAAGCGTTTAAGAGCTGGGGTGGTGATGTCAGGAACAGGGCCAGTAAGAGAGTTGTTTTGAAGACCAAGGCTCGTGAGAAACGTTAAATTTTGAATCGACAAAGGAATAGATCCAGTGAGAGAATTAAACGACAAATCAAGAACGATTAGCTGAGAAGACAAGGAAGAAGGAATTTCACCAGAAAAGCTATTATGCTGGAGATAAATGTACTGAAGAGAGGGGAGGGATAGAACATCAGACGGAAGAGTTCCGATTAGACGATTCGATCGAAGGCTGAGAATTCCAAGAGAACTCAACTTCCCGAGAGTGTTGGCCGGGACTTGGCCATAAAGGCCAGTAGCAGGGAGTCTTAGAGCAAATACAGCGGACCGGTCTGCAGTGCAAGTGACTCCAACCCAACTGCATACCGATGCAGAAGAAGTCCAGTTAACTCGTCGACTATGAGGAACCGAGGCAGCAAAGGCAAGAAGAGCTTGTTCGTCCGAATCTAAACTAGATCTTATATTAGGGAGGGACATAAGGAGTAAGAGAAGAGGTAGAGCTGAAATCACTGACTGTGGCTTCATAGTCTGTTACTTTGAAGAGGTTTTAGATGCTTCAACCCCCTGCAAAATGAAACTTCTTCGTCAGACATTCTAGATCAAGAACTGTTATATTTACACTCAAAGATTACAATGCTAGTATTTTGACGACATTTCAGTAATTTGTTGATTCTCGTAGCGTATCCGTATTAATATTTATGTTTTACGACAGTAATTTTATCGATGAGTAGATGACACAAAAGCACCATGTCAAGAATCAAAGCATCCCCTTCTTGAAACCAACCAACATCCAAAAGAAACAAAAGATGCTAAATATACGAAAATGGGCAACAACCAGAGAAATTGAGGTTAAAAATTCATTGATGACCAGCAAAGTCTACTGTATTTCTACCCGATCCAAAGCCCAAAGAAAGAAAGATAATCAAAATCGTGTAAGATCCAAAGGGTTGAAACAGACACTGCCAGAAATGATCATAAGAAATCGTAGATGACTGTTATGCAGTATCAAGGTATTTGCTCTTCCAATCAGGAAAAATTGATCCATAGATGAATTGAAATCCAGAAAGAAAGACGAACATGAATATTTCAGCACCTCCTTTACCACCGTGAGGAAAAAAAACAAGACTCTTCCGAGCGTCGAACTTTGCATGATAATTTTTCAATACAGTCATGGAATCTTCGGTATTGGAAATGTAAAGCTCACCGATGAAAAAGGTGATAAAAAGTAACAAAAGAAAAAAAAAAGCACTAAAGCATGCTATGGAGTATGCAGATAGAAAATGGCTTTTTCAGCTTTTCTAAATTGACATTTTCGAAGATAAAGATGCCCAAAAACTTAAAATGCTAAAAGATGAATAATTTACCGGAAGCATTTGCATAGATCTAGCCTAAATCGTTGACCCAGAAGAACAAGTGAAGCAGAAATCAATTGCGAGGCAACGAGTGACAGACCCAGTAGTGAAGTATAATTTAACCAAGACGAAGAAATTGCTTCACATTGATCGCCATTGACTCGCTAAGGTACCCAGCAAGTAAGATTGGTAAAGATGAAGAACATTAGAACACACTCTTAAGGATTCCAACACACACAAATACTCAAACCTTTTTCTCAAGATCTAAAAGACAGAAGCATCCAAAAACAGCGCAGATTCACAAGACTTCATACGAAAACAAACAAAGAAAATAAAAACGAAAAGGGAAGTAGGAAGCAGGAGAGAAAGAACAGGCACCTGAAATCAGGAGGAAAGGGAGCCAAGAAAAGGGTACATTGTAGGAGCAGTGATCTACACTCTAATGGAGTCTAGAAGCAGAAAAGCGTTGCAGAGAAGGAAATCTTGAGGACGACGGCAGGAAAATAGAGTTAGTACCTACTCTATACGCCCTCTGCGCGCACACCCAAACGGAGTAGTTGGACCTCTAGAATCAGTAGCCAGTAGTCTCTCAAGCTTCCACCTTTTTCTCCTCGTGGGTCCAGCTCCAGACTTCGCACCAGAATGAGATTCTCGGATCTCGATGCCGACCCAGATAAGGATCCGAAACTTCAGACTCGGATTGGGTGGATTTGTGTGGGAAAAGAACAGCCATTGGTAAAGGGTAGAAGTAATAAAAAACGAGCAAGTGGGCAACGGGTGTGAGCTGTCTCACTTCAATTCTGCAACTCTTGGAAACCGACCATGCCACCCTGGTTTCCCTTCGTCTCAGATTGTCTCTCTGTCATTTGATTTTTTCATGGGTTTTCTGTAACTTCAACTGTACGCCAAGTGTTTGATGTTGGGTGTGTAGGTGAACGAACTGCTAACTCCAAAAGAAGATAAAAATAGACGCAGTCAAACCAACTTCACCCACAAAATTCATTACCTTTTGGAGAGTAATCGTCTTTTAGCGCTTCTCGCTTTTGGTCTTTGTTAGTTTGGAAGATCCCTCGAATTCAACACTACCAATTGACCCTTTCTGTTGATTTTTTCGATGTTTACAATCGGATTAATCCCGAGTAGATTTTGGCTCGGATCACTTTTCTAGTCAATTTTGGCTTGATATGAACACGACCGGAGCAAATCAAAATTGAATCTGAACCCGAACCCGAACTTATTCGAAGAGATTATCTGATCAGTAGGAGTTGGATTCTAATCTTATATAAAGTAACACTTAATATAGAATCGATTTATGCTTCATAACACCCCAAAATTTCCACCAAACTCAGAACTAGGGAAGGGAAGAACGTGTCTTGGATTGGTTTACCTGGCAAGGCATATATAAATGCAGAAATCTCGTCTTAATCGAAGTAGGTGGTCCTAATAAAAACGACCCACCCTCCTCTTCAAATCAATTCTCGTTCAATGAGAGAGAAATCTAGAGAGAGAGAGAGGTTCCATTCCTCTCTCCAACTGATCATATGCATCATACACCAGGTTTAATCACTTGTCACGTTATAATCTGAGGAAAGAGAGTGGGACTCGATAATGGGCGAGTGCTGTTCCCAGAACAGGTTCGTATATCCTACAAAACATCACATTACACCTTACACTCATTTTGCAACACTTGAAGAGAGCAAGAGCTACGCCACCCACTGCATCTTCACTGTAGTTAACTGTCAGCTAAACGGTGAAGCATGGAACCAAATTTCTGCCTTACCCACTATAAATTTGTCTGTAATTTGATGGGAGTGAAAAAAAAAAAATCGATTTTGGGTAATCGATGATGAAGGGGAGGATCAAGACGTGTAGTTGGCGAGAACGGAGAACTAAGTAAGTGACCGAGAAGAAGTCATCGGAGTAAGAACGGCGATATTCTAATCTGAGTATCGATTCTTGCAGTCAGACCAGGAAGTAGGTGACCCATTTGCTTGATTTCTGTCTAATTTCCGAAGTGTTCTTCGTTCGTTTTAGAACAAGGATGAACAAGAGAGAATGAAGACAACAAAGCGTGTTGAATTTGGGGCAAGTTCATACAATCGAGAAAAGAAGTATCCATGGCTATTACCGAGTCAAGTGGTGGTCTTGGTGAGAGCTTCTTCTTCTTCTTCATGGCCCAAGACAGAGAGAGTCTCGGCGGTGAGAGGGAGCCATACGCTTTCAGGAATAGATTCATCTTCTTCCTCGTCGGTTTCCATGTCCTGAAACAAATCAAATATACCCATCGTTCCAGATAACTCAGAGAAAAAGAAAACAAACAAAAACTAGGAAGACGAGGCTTAGCAATGAGCATTTACCAGTGTTCTTGCTGTTCCGTTCATCGTTTTGTCTCTCTCCTTTTCTCTCAGCGTCCGAATTGGAGAAACTTTCTGTTGCATTAATTTCACGCGATGAAGAAGAGTAAATGAAGCTCAAAAATCATAGATTTACTAACCATACAGCGAAATCTGAGCTCCTTCAATCTGAACAGCCTATCGACCTCGATCTCGAGCTCCTTCTGAACGCGATCTCTCTTGACCAGCTCTTTCAGCTGAAACTCCATAACCAGATCCCTCTCTTTTAACAGAATCTCCGTTCCCTCCCTTTCCCGTCTCAACCGCTCGAGCTTCTTCTTGAACGCCTCGAGCTCCTCCGCAAGAGAAGCATCGAGGGAATCCATCTGCACCGGAGCGGCACAGAAGTGGCGGTGGTTCTCCTTGCCGGAGGAGGCTAAGAGCGAAAGATCGAGCCATTCCTGCTTGGGCTTGGAGGGCTCGACGGAAGAGCTGAAAGCAGAAGCGTTCTTGGGTAGGAGTGGGGTTCGCCCGGACTTGGGTCGGAGAAGGGCGGCGTCGGATGGGGCGGAGTGAGCCGAAGCAACTTGCATTTTTTCTGCCTCCCTCGCCGTTGGAGGAGCAAATGGAATTTAGGAGGTTCATTCGAATTTGAAACCAGACAGCGGCAACGGCTAGTCACCAAAGCATACCGCTTTACCCGACAGGGAGAACCTCAGACAAGACCCACATGTCTCACGAGCTCTGTTTTTTACCATTTCTTCCATGATTGCTATCCTTCTGCAATATCTATTACTACCCAGATGAGGTTTTCACCAAATAGCAAGTTTTCAAAGAACAACGAACAACCAATGTACTTAGATTTGAATGATTCGAGTGTCTAAACATTACAACCTTTCTCGTATCAGCTTAAAGCTTCTTTTTTTTTCAAATGTAAACAAAACATATTTCGAGATGTCAGAAGAGGTGCCCGACCAACCTCACACCCCAGGTAGTCTTTTGGATAATCCCAATCATATTGCTGCTGCCTAGTAGAACTTCTCTTCTTCCTCCATCTGCGATCAGAAAGAGCAGCTTCACCTTTTTCTCTGAAGTCAACATCACTTGAATTTCCAACGTTTTGAGGGCCCAAGAAGCCCTGATTGGAACAAAAATATAAGCAAACACGTAAACCGATCTCATAATCAACGTTTTCGAGTATATTTCAACTGGTGAAGGGATGCATGAGCCATCCAAAAAGAACCTACCCTTGACAGCCGTTGAATGCGCGAAGCTTCAGCTTCATCCACCACGACCGAATCTGAGAGAACTTCCAAAACATCTTCAACAAGCAAAGAATAGGTGCTTATCTGTAATTGTCGGAAGCAAAGGCGGTCAACCAATAGGATTCTGAATTTGTAAACTTTAACCTCTGTAGATAATTTTCTATTTAGCAAACCGACATCATATTTACAGAATTTGCTTTGCTAATATGGGTAAAAGAGAGCTTGCTCACCAAGGTAGATGGAATTATAGACATACCAAATGAATCAAGTTCGAGAGATTCAACAGCTCTTGAATTCATGTTGAAACTGAACCCTCGTACCTGCAAACGAAGCTCGTAGATGATAAGCTGCATGTCAAATTCATGAACACTACCAAGAGTCTTTTTTTTAAGAAAAGAAAAATCACCTTTCCGATAGTTCATTGATCAGGAGTGAGAACTTTGTACCCTACCTAACAAATTTCACACTTTTTAGGGAACAGAAAAATCGAAAAAAGAGTACTTGCTGTAAATCTGTTCTAAAATGAAACACCCAAGCTCAGAAATTTTACTAAAAAAGAGATCGAAAATGCTAACAATGTGGATAGAGAAGAGTAAACTTCTTCTTAAGCATCATTTCCATCATTGGAAAAATTGATGATCTTATGTTTCATCCCCTTTGAAGGTTCAGATAGAATAATTATCTAAACATAGACTTGAAGACATGTTCTTTTCGGTATTTGTAGGTGACCTGGGCGTCTAAACACATCTCACGAATGTCTGAAATTAGAGACCAAGTAAAACCTTCATCGACCTTGACTGGACTCAGACCAGAAAACTAATCGGCCCCAATTGCTAGTATGCTACCAGTTCTCTTGAACCTTGATGGTTCTCAAGCACGATTGACACAATTCAACCACTAAAACAATGACTTGCAATCTCCGATAAGAAAGATTATCAAAATCTGACACAGCAGGCTGAATAATATAAACAAAACCATCTTCATGTAATTGGAATCGAGAAGGAAAAAGGAGTTTTCGTCGATGTTCCCTTCCTCCGAGAGAAGTCAACTATCTAGGCCTTTTAAACTAGAAAACCCAACGATAGTGGGAAAAGTTTAAGAACACTAAAACTACAATACTTACAAAGAATAGTTTAAACCAGATGAAACAATAACACCTAAGTTATATGGGTGGAGCAGTAGCTAGTTATTACTGAGTTGTAAGGTAAAATGTTTTAGGGTGACGAACCAACATTAATGTGTTTGGGTAGAAGCAATCTCCTCAAATTGCTTGTTAATTCTTTTTTTCTTGTTTTACGTTCAATAAAATCTAGTTCTATCTTTTATTCGATTATTTTTACGACAATTAAGGGCTGACAAGAAACATGAAACCAAACCAACACGGTGGTAAACCAAAATATGTTAGATCTAAGAACAACTACATTATATCCATCGATTCGCTTTGAATAATAAAGCTATAATAATAGATCACGAGTCAAGAACATTTTCAAATCTTGAAAATGACCAAAGTTAAAAGCGAGGCGTACCAATGTTTCTAGACCGATCATTTTAAATTCGCTCTCAATCACAGTCTCGTCCTGGATAAGAACAACGTCCCCAACCTGAAATGAATAAAACAGGAAGATCAAACATGCAGCAAAGTTAAGAAATTGAGTTTGAAATGAGAGATAAACATAGAAAAATGTTTCTTTTCATGCTGTCATTCTATTGGCAGGTTGAATTTGGTATGTCTGCGGCAATCTGGAGAGTATAATCTACCTGAGTAACATCTTCAAGCAGAAACCATTCTAATTCACCAGAGAGTAAGTTTGGCTTCACTTCAAGAAAGATCACCATCCACTGGAATTCGTAAAGTTTAATTTTCCACCATCAACAATCACATACTCAGCTACAACTAATCACGAAACAGCATTTGAATTTGAAGAAAAATAAAGGCTTACAGTTCCAGTGTCAACCCAAAGCTGTGAAACAAAGCCAAGGCTACGCGCACTTTGAATACTGATAACCTGCTTAGCTAATATACCTGACCTCCTCATCACTTGCCTCTTTCTCCTAAACACGATCTCTCCATTGTATTGGCCAGATTCTTTGACTTGTGAATCTGAATCTTCGATCGGAACCATGTTAATCTTTTGTTCCAAGCCCTCCACACCCTGTCTGTTCCACTTTCCCTTCTTAAACTCATCCTTTGATTCGGGAAAATCAAGAGAGGGCGACTCCATTGGATTACCATAGCGGCGACGGTCATTCATCTTTGCTTTGGTAGAAACGAAGCCAATAGAGTCGGAAACCTCCGCATCAAGTGTCTCCAAGGTCGAATCGCTCTTGTCCGATTCAAGTTCGAGCCGACTAGCTCCTTCATCCTCTAACCCCAACTCGTAATCAAACCGGCCATTCTGAGATCCAACCGCGCAAGAAATTGCCCCGAGTGTAGGGTTTGGCTTCAAAGAGCGAAATGGTCCGTCAATTCGAAAACCCAATTCAGCCGAATTACAGCCATTACACCAGATACAGGTTGAAAGACAAGAAAAAGCGGGGGGCTTGGGTTCCCAACAGGAAAATGAGAAGCTAGCAAATAGGAGTGGGCAACCCGAACTGATCCGTTGGACTCGATCCGATCCGTACGGATCGGATCAAACGGATCGGATCCACGGGTCGAAAATAAACAAACGAGTCGAGTCCAGAAAAATTATTTCGGATCAGATCGGATTGGGCCAGGATCCGATCCGATCCGATCCGATCAACAGATTAGGGCAAATAAATTAAGAAGTGCTTCACTGTGAAATCAATGAAAAATGAAACCGCCAAGCTCGTGTGAGCTCCTGATTCCTTCTTCGCATTGCAACTTCACCAATCACCTCCCCATTCAGTTTTCTTTCTCCGTTTAGATCTTTCCAGATTTCAGGCAGTTGCGATTTGGTATTTCGCATTGTCTGTGTTGTTACCTTTTCGCGCCGCGACGATCTAATTTTCTACTCGGAGCAGCTTCTTTCCCGGATAGCACCCCTTGAGTAAATTTGCTTTCTCCTATTACTTTGTTCTACTTTTGATCAAATGTCTATCGGTTTCTTCTTCGAGTCATTCAACTTCAACGAAATGAATTCGGATTTCTTTCTTTTTTATTCTCTCGATATTTTTATGCCTTCTCTTCCTATTTTACAACGAAAAAGTTTTGAACCCTGGAAAGTTTTTCGAAGACTTTGACAGAATAACTAGTATTGGAATGATAAGTATCCCAAAAAAATGTCAGATAGAGGATAGCCAAGTCCAATCCGATTTGGAATTCTAAATTAAATTCTTAATTTTCTATGCAAGCATGTTTTTTTTTTCTCTGGCGTCAACGCTGAGGGCTTCAATGGAGTTACTGGTATCTACTGGATTTGTGGACGGAATTTTTAGAGTCTGCAGAATTTTTAGAGTTTGCAGAATTGTTGTAAAACTGATTTGTGGACATGTTTTTTAGAGTCTGCAGAATTTTTAGAGTCTGGTTGACAAATATAGTGAACCAAAATCGTTGAACTTCTGGTCAAAACAGTTAACTATTCTAGATGTTTTTTTTATTATACAAAGTGCATAGACAACAGAAAATGTTCTTAATCCGATCCGATCCGATCCGTTTCGATCCGATCCGATCGGATTAGGGTCACTTTTTTCATCAACGGATCGGATCGGGTCAGCTTTCATATTTTCGAATCCGATCCGAACAAGTCGAATCGATTGGGTCAGAATCCGATCCGTTTTGACCCGTTGCCCACCCCTACTAGCAAAGAGAGAAGGGGTTAAATGGAGACTGCCACACATAGCGAGACCCTAGGTAGCGTCCGAAAGGATGGTGAAGGAAGACATTGAAGCTATTCCATGCATGGGTCATCCACCATATGACTTTTGGAGTGGACAAGGTTCGTAATGGCCGTAGTATTCTAGGATTTATCATAGATGAAGCAAAGCAACGCATCCCCGCACGTGCGATAAAAAAATCGATCATTTCATCGACTAGAAGAGCAATTTTCATTAATCAAAAACCGGTTTTTGCTAGTATTGAGGCCTTCGCCATAGTTTTCCTCCAACCACTGAGGTGGGCAAAATCGGACGGGACTCTAGTCCACTCTCGTGCAACACTATTCATCACAATTCTTCTTATTGTTCTAGCCGGGTTCATAGCATGCTTTCAGAGCTTAAGAACTCTCCGAACCACCTCAATTGCATAGAAAATCAAAACCATCGTCCGATTCTTAGTCTATTCTGAATCTCGCTGGTTCATCAATTAGAGGTTTAAGAGTTTAAAATAGTGAATAACTAAGACAACAATATCACGCGAGATGCATGAAACCCTCATTTTGTAAGAATCACCCGAATTCGGATCAGAGGGCATTCAAATTGACTTCATAATCACTGGGATCCATGAAAGCGTCCTTTTTTAAGAACACCAGAGCTCCGGCTCGTTGTCTGAGCGAACGAACGACAAAGTGGGTAAACCTTGAAAAGCTTCAAAGTGTGCTAATAGACCATGCCCTAAAAAAATAACCAATCAATTTCAACCTCGGAAATGTGTTTAACCAATAAATTTGAGAGAAGTTTATAAGGAAGGTGACGTGGCAAGTCAGATATAGTTGACATAGCTAGCTGTCGGATAACGAGGAGCTTCAGGTCAACGGTTATGCCCTAAAGGGATAGAAACAAATGAATCCTTTTTACCTATAAAAAATAACCCTTGTGGCTGGCTATTGTGATGTAATCCAAGCCCAAAAGTGTTACCTTTTGTTCATTTTGAACGCCTCTATTGTATTTTAATGGATAATTATTAATAATTTAACACACTAACTATATTTTAATTAAATAATGAATTATCAACACATCAGTATGTATAATAAAAACGTATGATAAAACAATAAGCATGATTCGAATCTGACACAAAAATTAAGAAAAATTGAACTAAAACAGATCGAATCTTAATTTTGATTGATTAGCACGAGAATTGCCCCAAATCTAGATCTGAAACCATGTTTGTAACGTATTACGGAGGTTTGAAATTTCAACCTCGGAAATGTCTCACCAATCAATTTGAGAGGAGCTTACATGGAAGGAGACGTGGCGAGTCAGATTTAGTTTGACAACGTTGTCGGATAATGAGGAGCCTCCAGTCAACGCTCGTACGGGGTAGAACCAGAATATTCCTTCCACCCATAAAACAAATTAAAAAATAATTAATTATTTTATGATGTAATCCAAGTGCAAAAGTGTAACATTTTTTTGTTCATTTTCGACCCCTTTCTTGTTTTTTAATTCACAAAATTATGACGCCACTACATGTTATATTGGCGTAATTACCGTAAAAAATTAGATATTAAGCGTAACTTTATTTCATGATCGAAATCTAATATAGTAAGAATTGTCGTTATATCGATTGACGCGTTATAACGCATTTTAAAAGCTCTTGTTCGAAATCCTTAATTACCCGTCAAAAATATGGTTATTCTCTTCAACAATTTTGCGCGGGAAAAGATTATCGTTTAGATTCGCTGAGTCGACGAGTGAGTAATTATCTTCCATAATGAACATCGCATATCAGTCTGCCGAACAAAGACGACGATATGAATGAAAAATGTTGTCATGAATTGAAGAATTTTCTTTTGTTTCGTATTATAATTTTGAAATACCGGTTTTTCAGTTGATCGTCGGATATTTCTTTAAAGGCAATACGTAATTGTCTATCGATCGAGACAATGACATCGTCGGGTATGGGAAGTGTTGTCATCCATTAAGGGTTTACTTCTTAGACTAAGGTTGAAGAACATTAATTTGCAAATGAAAAGCTTTGATTTTTATCTGTAATTTGATCTGTGAACGTAGGTTACAAAGAGGCCAAGAAAGGACTGTGGAGCTCAATTGAAACTCCATTGTCTATAAATCACTCTGGATCCGCCCCCATTGTTTCTCGCTCCCCTGTTTCTAACTCTCCCTTCTCTCTCTTCCCCGCTCCCGAGATTCACGTTTCTCTGCTGCAATCTCTTTTCTTGCTGCCCTCAATATCTGTTCTTCCTCCCTTCAACTGCATGAGTTGATTCTTGATTGTTCTTGAGTTTTCTTGTCCATCGTAGCTTTATGTACAGTCTTGGGTGTGTCTTTGCGTTTGTGGGTAACCAGTAATCACGCTTCGTTTTTTGTTAGCTCAGTTCTGTTTTTCATGGATGATCATTGGCCTTGGTCGCCTGAATTAAACGGCATGGCAATGGACGAGAGGCTGTCACCATCTTCCTCTTCATCGTCCTCGCTCCCGTTATTTTCATTAAATCCCGCTCAAATCGGCGCTGCTGGCTGGGAAAGAGCCGAGGAGGCAGCGCAGGGGATTATATACCGGATTCAGCCGACTCTCTTTTCTGAACAGAGGAGGAAAGCTGTTATCGATTATGTGCAGCGTCTACTTAAAACCTGCGTTGGTTGCGAAGTGAGCCTCTAAATACTCATACATTGGATTATCCGTCATATGAATATACTTTGTTGTTTCAACTTCTGAGCATCCTGTATTTCGAAACTTATGGGGAGCTTTGATTTTCTTTTTAGAAGCAATAACCGTATGATCGATTCATTCCCGATATCAGGATACTTACTGATGGAAATAAGTTCTAGATAACTTTTGCATGCCTGGCTATTTTATGAGTAATTTGGGATTGCATTTAGCTTGCATTTGAAAACCATTGGTTAACTTTCATTCACAGTGAATTTTGCTTCACCGCATCTGAATCTGTTCATAGTACTTTACAATGAGTCTGAACTTTCCACAGCGCATCCTCTTGATAAAAATGTCGTTTAGTTAGTGCTTTATGGGTTACTAATGCAAGCCATGACTATATCCTACCCATTTTGGTGCATGGCATCGTTGTAATTAGCACACATTCAAACAATCTTTGTTGCTACCTTTAGCAATTGTGAATTGTGGACGCAGTTTTGATGCATTGAACTGCACAGTGTGATTACTGTATTTTATTTCTTATACAAACCGATTTTCATATGAGTTTCTAACGTATATAAGTAACAGGTCTTTGCATTTGGCTCTGTGCCATTGAAGACTTATCTACCTGACGGAGATATTGATTTAACTGCATTTGGTGGTGTAAATGGTGAGGAAGCTCTGGTCAATAATGTTGTTTCTGTTCTAAAACATGAAGAACAGAATGCTGCTGCGGAGTTTGTTGTGAAGGATGTCCAGCTAATAAGGGCCGAGGTTAAGAAGATTAACTTGTTTTTCAGATACATTTTCGTACAATATAATCATATGATCAATTTCCTCTATTGAAGTGGGATACACAAATATTTGGATTGGTAGAGTTCTTAATGCATCGCAGATGATGCGATTCTTAAAGTTAAATATTTTGAACTTTCTTTTATAAGTCCAAAATTGAGTTTTAGATATCTTGCATGTGTGATAGGAACTTAAATCTAATTTAGCTCAGGTGGAAGACAAATTCTGTTTCGAGGTGACATAATAATTGGATGTGTGATGCACAGATCGAACACTTCTTTAAGTATAACTTTGATACATTTTATGATTAAAGGTAGGGTGTTTGATTTCAGGTTAAGCTTGTAAAATGCATCGTGCAGAATATTGTGGTTGATATTTGTTTCAATCAGTTGGGAGGTCTTTGTACTCTGTGCTTCCTGGAGCAGGTAACTTATTGTAAAGTGTATGGAGATATATTGTTTTAATGTGCCAGTGAAATGCTTGCCAAAAGTACATGGACCTATGTTATCCTCCATTAGAACATGAAGCGTGTTATACCTTTTTCCGATTTCTTTATCAGACTATGGTAGGTGTTGATGTAGGATGTTAATTAATTTCACTTATATTGGCCTTGTAATTGTTGTGATAGCTATTTATTGGGTGAAAGATGTACATCTTTTTATCTAATTGTCTTCGCATCGGATGACAAACAAATATTTTCTCCCTTCCTTTCCAACAGTTATGGTACTAAGCTATGTCGAAACATCGAACAACCTATCTTTCTAGTTTGCAAACCAATCAAACTTGATGAATGAAGATGGCCCAAAGTTAATTGCTGATGCTAGTTCCCATCTTGACATATGACCCTTATTCACGTTCGTACTAGTTTGACTTGTTGCTTATTTCTACTCTTTGAACTTGAGTCATTTGTCTTTATGGCCAATTTGGATAGGTGGGAGAAATGGCTTATTGAATGACATCTTAGGTGCTATTTGTTATATAGGTTGACCGCATTATTGGCAGAGAGAATCTCTTCAAACGAAGTAATATTTTGATCAAGGCTTGGTGTTACCATGAAAGCCGTATTCTTGGGGCTCATCATGGGTTGATTTCAACATACGCCCTTGAGACTTTGGTTCTGTTTATTTTCCACCTTTTTCATCCTACCTTAAATGGTCCTCTGGAGGTAAGTAGTCATGGGAGTATCGCATTTTGTCTCGTAAATGTGTAAATGTCGTTTAAACTGCAAAATTTTGTAGGTGTTATTTAAATTTCTGGACTATTTCTGCAAATTTGATTGGGACATCTTTGGAATGAGCTTACATGGTCCAGTTCGCATGTCCTTGTTACCAGAAATTGTTGGTAAGTCGCTTCTTTTTGCTATCTAATTTGATTCATTTCATTGTCTCTGGTTGAGAATGTAGTACTTTTTTTCATTTTTCATTTTTTTTGCAGCGGAGTCGCCTGATAATGGTGGAGAAGATCTGTTGCTAAATAATGAATTTCTCATCAACTGTATTGAAATGTTCTCAGTTCCTGCTAAGGGACATGAGCCAAACACAAAGACATTTTCCCGAAAGTTTTTTAATATTGTTGATCCTCTGAAAGAGAATAATAACCTTGGCCGTAGTGTGAGCAAAGGTAACTGCCCTTAGGCTTGATTCAGGTTGAAAGTCCTTAGTCCTTAGTTGGTATCTGCCGTAGTGTTACTATCTAATTTAAGTGCTGTAATCACTGTGATCAAACAAAATCTTCTGTGCTGTGTAGGAAACTTTCATAGGATAAGAAGTGCTTTTACCTTTGGTGCTCAAAAACTTGGGCACGATCTTTCACATTCTGGGGAAGACATGGGGGATGAACTCAACAGGTTTTTCGCAAGCACTTTAGAAAGACATGGTAATGGGCAGAGGCCTGATGTTCAAGATTATGACTCTTCATTAAGATACACAGGGTTTGTTTCAGCCCCATTATTTTCAGGTATGGGGTTTCAAGAAGATCGAACCGTTAATGGAGCGGAGTTTGGTGGTCCCATGAAAGGGACAGGCAGTGAAAACTACTTGGGCGTGGGTGCATCATCGAAAAGATTCTCAGAAGTTAATGGCTTTTCAAATTATCGTCTCTCTGGAGATGCAAATGAACTCGCCAGTTCAAGAATCGAAGGCCCTGCATTTTCAGAAACTGGAATCAAATCCAGGCTTAGTGTTGAGGGGAACTTATCGCCAAGTACAAGTATATGTCCTCCTCATCTTTTGTTCTCTCGTTTCTGCAAGGAGAAAGAGGAGTTGAAAAGTGGAATTTTGGATATGAAAAGCCATGAATGCTCTGGTTTTGCTGAGAAGTTACATAGTGTGGGACAAATGAGAAAATCTTCTGCTGAAGTTGGTTCTAGTTCCAATGATCTTCGTGCTCCATCGGGATCGAAATCTTATCCATCTCATATGATTCCAAATAGTTGGCCTTCTCAATATTTTTACTCTGGTTCTTGTGGTTATAGGAGCACAATTGGCCATGAAGAAATTCATGGACCTTTGAATGCTTTATCTGACCTCATTGGCGATTTTGATAGCCATTTAAGCAGTTGGCACCATGGTCGATGGATCATTGACGCTGCTTCGACTGCAGGGGTCTCTTCAGTGTCTCCTTCTTTGCTTCCTATATCACCAGGCAAAATGCAATGGGATATAACGAGGCAGTTCATGCAGGTAAAGGGAAATCCTTTCACCCAATTCAACAGTAATGGCTTTTTCCAACGACCCCCCATCTTTCCCATGAGTCCACAAATGTTACCTGGTGGCTCATCGTTTGGTCTAGAACAGGTCCAAATTGCACGTGGAACTGGGACATATTTTCCTGACATGGTAATTCATTCTAAAACACTTGCATAAATTAACATTTAGTGGTTGTGATCGTTGTCTTTAATTACATTTATATAAATTTGTTTTTGCAGAATCAATACAGGGAAAGGCCTTCCCCTCGGTCAAGAAATCATGTGCCAATCAGGTCTCCTCGTAGCAATGGCAGGCCATCGAACCCTCCAAAGTTAATCCCAGTCGAGAAAATCAATTGCGAAATGTCTCATTCTCAGCCATTGCATCAAGGTGGTATAGAATTGGGGCTCTCTGACCATATCTCTGGCCCTGGCTCTTGCTCTGGTTCTGTTTCTGGTTCTCCGGGTAGAAAAGTACATCACAATCCTAATGGTTTACTGCAAATTCCCGAGCATGGCTCGTCTCTTGGGCATCAACAAGAGAATAGACAGCAACCCAGCTCTGTGTCCCTACTGTCCCAAAACTTGTGCATAAATCTCTCATTGCTGGAGGTTCAAAGCTCCAAACCTGTGTTAGAAGTTAATCAAGAGAGGTAGAAAAACTTGAAAGTTATATATTCATATAGATTACTTTGAGGCAGTAGTTGAAGCACCCATTAACTGACTCTTCTCTTATTTCGATCTGCAGTGTTGCTGGTCCATCGTATGAGTTGAAGGACGAAAGTGATTTTCCACCCTTATCCATCTGATGAGGATGGTGAGCTATAACATAGACAAACAGACAGCATCAGATGTAAAACACAGATGGTCGTAAATATTAGCAAGCTGGGGCAGGGGAGAGCTTTCTATGTAGCTCCACAGCCGCAGGGAAACTCCATCTGGGGAGCTAGATAGAAGGTACTTTTTGCAGTATTTGCCCCCAAAAACTCAGTAGTCGTGCTTTTTTTGCACCAAATTGTCCATACACAGCGACTTTTGGAACCATGGTTTTGGTCCTGTTTTCCTTTTGGTTTCTCTGTGTTTCTCCTTTTTGGTGGAGAATGATGTGAGGAAAGACAGTTGGTTCGGATGCTTTTATTAACCCAAAAATGAAATGAAAGTTTGTTTTCCTTTCAATTGCTATGGTGTTGCTCTTTCAATGAGATATATTAAACTAGGGATGCACAGAATCGGCTCGAAACCCGGCAAGAACTCAAGTGCGAGTTAGACCTAACCGGTTTCGGTTCCAAATCTTCTCAAATCTTTTGGGCTGGTTCGGAACCCGTTGATGCCACCAGTTTCTTAAGCAGAGGGGAAAACTATCGTTTACCCAGATTTCATCACCTTGGTGTTGATTTGGTTAGGCATAAATTTGCAACAGAAGACTCTGATTTATTTGGCACGTTGAAAGATTAGATTTTTGAACTCTGTATTGGAAGACAAGGGTAGATCATTCGGATTGTTCTTGATCCGAGGTTGGTAAGAAATCGGAGTCTGTGAAAGGGAAAGATGAACTCTGGATTAGAAAATGACGCATTGGATAAGTAAATGGACCTCCATGGTTGCACGTTGAATGTTCTTTCGACAGTGAAACTGAGACGTGCCTGCTACGCCATGGATCCACCATGGAGCTGAAAAGCTTCCGCCATGGCTGTCGCTTGGAGGGCAGACGTTATGCCGACGATGCTCCGCCGCCTTCTCCGATTCCCCCGGCCAGAGGATGACGCTCTGCCGCCAATCGCTCTTTCGTTGAGTTCCTTGAAACCTCGGTTCAAATCCCCCGCCTCTCCCTGCCCTCGCCTCACTTCCTCTCCTCCTCTTCTCAGCCGCCTCTCTCCGATGTAGATTTCCGATCGCTTATGATTGATGATGATTACTGCGATTCTGTTTCTAAGATCATGTTCTCATCGGAGAAGTATGGAGCCTTCCTGATAATAAATCACGGAGTTTCGCTGGATAGATTATCGTCCTTGTTGGATTAAACTGAGAGCGCGTTCAATGGTAAAGTACTCGGACCTGATTTCTTCAAGAGCTATGAAGATCGGGAAGAGATTCTATGGTTTTTGAGACTGACAGAGAAATTCATCGCAGACGAAAGCTATCGTACCTTCCGGTAACCCTAAAACGAATCACCATTTTCGATATTATTTCCTCTTTTCTGGCGTCTTCTTATGGATTGATCTCGGACGCGGAAATTCTAGCCGAATCGCCATTTTTACGCAGTCAGAATTTTGGATTTTATGTGGGGAGTAGACTGGAGGCGATTGCAGACCGAATCGGTGATTAATTTTCAAGAATCGCCATGGAAGGCAAGCTTCAGCCTTCACCGCTATCAAGCTCAAGTTTGCTTCAAAGATTGAAATTCTGACTCGCAACGAAAAGTAAAATAAGAGCAGAAGGCGAAGCGACCCAGAAAAGAAGGCGAAGCCAAACAACCATGAATAACTGCAATGATTTGAGACATCACTGGAGGGAGGAGGAAGAGGCGGCGACAGCGGCGGCGGTGTGGTCATACAATAAATGAACATATCTTCCGCCATTAATTCACCAAGATTCCAGCTTTAATTTTCAGGACTCTGCGTACACAGCTGACGATTCAAGACATTACCCACAATCTCCGGATTCGAGTTCTTCTGTTCTTCCAGCATTACGAGTGGGGCCGAAAAGAATGTATTTGAAGTTGATCAGAACCGATTTAACCGGCGTTCGGCCCTCTACACAAAATTGAAAAACGATCCAAAACCCATTGCATGTATATATTCACAAGTTTCAAACTTTTGCACAATTATAAAAAAAATGCAGATTTTTGGTAGAAATAAATGAACGAATTTAATGGGCGATTGCCACTGCCATGGACGTTCTCGATGAATCCGGAATTGAACCGCCGCTGCTCAGCCCCGCCGCCCATCGCCGGAGAATCCTCAACAGCGACGCAGCCTTTCTTCTTCCTCTCGGAGTTCCACTTCTCATCACCTCCCACACCAGTCTTTCTATCCCCGGAATCGACGCCACTTCAGCCACCGCCTCCGAGCCACCTTTCCGGCAAATGTTCACCAGCGTCGCCGCCGCACTTTCCCTTGTTCTGTCGGAGCCGCTCCTGAACAACGAGCTTAATTTTTTTAAGAAGTTATACGACGAAGCAATTGCTAGAACTCCTCCCCTTCTCACCACCACTTCAATAATTGTCACCGCCTCTTCCGGTTGTTCATCGATAAGCCGTCCGACCGTCGTCATAACTCCGCCGTCAATCAATCGCCCCACCGTCTCCCGATCTGCCGCTAGATTCAGAATCGCCATCAACGCATCTCTCTTCGAATTCCCCGGCCCTTCCTCGGCCAATTCAAGCAACGCCTTAATCAAACTCGTCTTCCTTCCCATTCTCCTTCTGTACGAGTGGTCAGCGGACAAGCTGAACACCGTCGCCGCCGCATTTCCCTTCGCCTCCCACGTCGCACCGGACTGAATCACTTCCACGATGCCGGATAAAGCTCCCTCCATCTCCATTATCCTTCTCTTGTTCTCTTCGAGGATCGAAATATTGAGCATCGTCGTCACGGCGTTAACCTGTAGGTTAGGGTGCTTCGAGTTAAGGAAACCAACCAGCAGGGGAATCGCTCCGGCCTCGGCGATGAATCCTCGGCTGTCGGAGTCCGTTTTGGCCAGAACGCGCAGCTCATAAACAATGCTGTTTGCAGCCTCCGGTGACTGAGAGGCAGAGAGCTTGTTCACGAGAAATGACGCAGTCATTCTCGTCGCTTCCATCGCCGCCTTGTTCGTCGGAGCTCCTTTGACTCCCTCGCCGCCGTCCGTCGTATCGAATGGGATTCTCTGCTGACGGCACCACATAGCTATCAAGTTTCTCAAAGCTCGGTTGGGGATTAGGTTCGCCTGGGCCAGGGTCTGACCGGATTTTGGACACGTGTTGTGTCCAGATTCAATCCAGAAGCTAATGGACCCCCGATCGTACGTCTGTCCTGTTGCGATGACCACTGGATCTTTCATCAATTCCAGGCTAATCGGACACCGGAAATCGGCCGGGATTCCCATATCCGTCATCGATTTCGTCGGCTGATAAACTTTTTCCGGCGTGGAGGCGCCGAAGAGAACGCATTTTGTGTACCGAACGAGCCCTATCAGAGCGATCGTGTCGGCCTTCGACTTTTGATCCGTTTGATTCTTAACTTCGTCTTCGAGATTCTCGATTTCCTCTCTGCAACTCGACGAATCGCTAATCCCTAACTTGGAGAAAATTTCTGAAAGCTTGGCGTCGTCTGGAACGATTTCGTTTTTGATCTGATCAAGCATCGTCAAAACTTGCAGTCTTAGATCGTCGTCTCTCAGATCGACCAAAGCCTTGGATTCCAAACACTGTTTCCTGAGTAAACAAACGAGTTCTTCCACGTCCTGATTCAAACCTTCATTTTTCACCACTACAATATCGAGCAGAGTAGATAAATCTACGGTGAGCTCCTGAAAATTACGAGCCATCGATTCAATCTGGACAAGCAGCCACATCTTGCTCCCAACGGAACAGTCTTCGATCAGAGCTTTGATTCTCTGTAGAACGACGTACATTTCTTCTAAGCACAGGGGGTCGGATTGGGCGGACGAGAGAGGATTTTGAAGAAGCTCTTCAAAAAGAGCGGTGAGGATCTTGGCTTTGCGAATGAGGGAGAGCGAATTGCTCTTGAGGGGGAAATCAGGAGGCTTCATCGACGTGATTTCTCGGCAGAGGGAGAGCAACGATCGGAGGAGATCTACCCCGGATAATATAGGAGATATGAAAGCTCCGGCCGATGGCCGCCGCTTTCTCAACGGAAAAGCTTTGGGAGATACCGCCATGGATGCGTGATCGAACCAGAAAGCAAGAAACAAACAAAAACAGGTGAGAAATCAGAGAAGAAGGCTTTCAATCGAAGACAACGAAGGTGGAGAGAGGTTTAAAAGTTACAGAGTTGATCTTGGAACAAGTCGTAACTCGTAAGCAAGATGTTCAAGTTTTTCTTAAACAAAACAAAGTCGTAGGCCAAGATGTTCAAGTTTTTTGACTTTCTTTGTTCATCCCAAGAAGGTGGACAAATTCAAACCGTCGGATCAAACCCCCACCACCAAATCCAGACGGGTTCCGCTGTCCCAGCCGCCGGATTGAATTCTTCTCTGTTCTTCATTCGGCATGCGTAAAATTGTTATTTTTCATCCAAAGTGCAAGTTTTTACAACGTGGGTATTCTGAAAACGACGCCCACTTTCCTTTCCTGTGGCGTAAAAGGCTAAATTTTGGAGAAGGAATGCAGATATTTTGGGATGCTCTGTCGGGTCCTTCCAAGTTGGAGACTTTTGCAATTGCCAGCGTGGACATATGGATGATCTTTTGAAGCAATAAAAGATAAGAAAAGGGATAAGATCAGACGTCGACGTGTCGGCTGGCCGGCGTCGGAAGAGGTGGGATGGCTTGTCGGTTGAGAAAAAGTAAAAGGCGGCATCAGACGACTATTACAAGTCGTGACGTGGCATCCAACTCCATGATCATCCATTATATTATAATGGGTGTCAATTGTCACATAATTGTGCTAATGTGTCATATTATATACTCTAATGGCCCTCAATTCCATCGTGTCCTAATCCTCTTTTTCGTGTTATGGGATCTTATGTCTACGCGCCGTACCTTCTTATTCTCGTCGGTTTTTTTTGTTACGGGCTTTAAGCTTTTGTTCGGCTCTTCATCTTCGACTAATCCTCTTTTTCAAGATATTCTATTTAATATATAAGTCTATTCTTTTGAGATAATTGTTAATTTGTATTCTGAATTCGATCTTCGACATGATTTATAATCACGGAGATTTGTTACCGGACAAACATTCAGCGATTTTGAGATTCCGAATGACCGATCGACGGCAAGAGAGCTACGTTTGTGGACGGAGGGAGTCGTCGGGAATGCGCCGCTCGCCTTGCCAAGTCCAGACAATATCGTTCAGGGTCGGCCTTATGTCACGTTTAATCGTCCTATCGAATTCCAATGTCTCCGCTTGTCTTCTTCATCTCCTCGACATGGAACATCCCGGTGATCTCGAAAATCTCCATATCGGTTTCTAACGTACCTTTTCGGCCTTCTTTCGATCCTTGGATTTTCAGCAGCCCCGCTTCTTTCTTTTTCATCTTCATTCCCAGGCGCTTGGCCGCCTCTTCCAACCTCGAGAGGATGGTGTTTGCAGGCTTGTTCGACGTGAATCGTGCTTCTCTTGTCCGGTTAATCCCGTCAAATAGACCAGACAAATCGAACCTTGACGAGAATGAGATTATATCGAAAGCATTCAAGTTAGAAGGCTATGCCACTTGGTTTAACTCTGAAGAACACTCCATTCTCTCATTTGCATCCTGAACCAAATTAACTTGGGATTCAGAGTCTGCTAATCCCTTCCTAAACCAAGAATTTTCCATGATTTCGGCTATGGAAATCCGTGTTTTCGGGTTTGGATCCAATATTTTTGAAAGCATTACTCGCACCTCAGTCCCAAACCATTTCCGGTCCTTGACTAACTAATCTCATGACAGAAATTTCTCTCTTGATCTGATCAATCAGTCCAACCTTGAAGACCTTCTCTTTGTCGATGATTTTAATGGCCACACTCGCTCCAGACGTGAGATTTCTCGCATGGTGGACCTTGGCAAAAGTACCCTGGCCTAGCAATCTTCCTAATTCATAGCGATCCATTAATACACTACCCTTTTCTTCCATTTCGACTATAATGCTTTCGGAGAACAATAAATGGACGTGATTTTCGGCTCAACAAACAAGTTCAAGATCATAAAAGCTCAACCATCTTCGTAAACATTGTGCTTCGACAAGATGTGTTCTCTAAAATTTCTAGCTGCATAAGGCTTTCGAGAGCAAAATATGAGCGGGGAGCTAGTTAAATAACAAGTTTCTTCGGTTGTGTTGATAGGTAAAACAAAAGGAGTTGGGGCTACATCAACGGCAGAAAATGGAGTATCCAGTTTGATTAAGCACATCTGTCTGCATTCCCTATTCTCGTTATGAAACTAGAGAATTTGTGATCAGATCTGACAAGAGCTAAGAAAAATTAGAGAAATCAACTCAAGAAACATAGATGAATTCAGATGCAAAAGTTAAAAAATATACCAAATTATTTAGAACTTGTAAAACTTCAACATATAGATGATGGAATAATACCCCTCGATCTTAAACTGCCACAGATTTTAGAACTCCTAGAAGTCTAATCAGGCCAAGGCATAGTGAGAACAAGTGCAAATGGAAGGAAAAAGTAATTTCAAAGCCGAAAATAGCTAATCTAGAATTCATCAAAAGCCAAGATAGCTTAAAAAAGTTCTACTTTGAATCCGGGAGCGAAATGAATCAACCCAAAAGATTATAACCGATATGAACTTAAAGAGATTCAGAGTCGCTGATGCATACCTAGAACCCTAGAAATGGTGAAAACAACGAAGGCTAGATAAGTTTCCAGAAAGATCTTCTCGCCAGAAATGACGAACATTCCCAATGACGTGGTTTTTATACATACCAGCCCGACCCAGTTCTTATCCCTAAACGTGTGTTAAATGGTCTTAATTAATCCTAAACCACTACTTCTGTATCTCAAGAAAAATCAAATTTTGGCGGGGATAGTTCAGTTAGTTTAGAGATGACAGAATTAGTAACAAGTTTCATTGTTCAAAGCCTGGTGATTGCAGTGTGAGAGTTATTACATTTAATGTGAGGTAGCTCTTTGTGAATAACAGGTAAAAGACTTTTATCTCTAGGTCACTGAATCATCGTGACTTACACCCTCACAGTCGGGTAAGAGTGGGGAGACCATGAGACGAGTAATTTCGTGTTTTGGTAATAAGAAAAATGAAATCTTTTCGTGAAAACCCAGTGAATAATTTCCGGACGACGACGAATTGCGACGACTTGATAAGCTGTCCAACGAAAAGCTCACACCTGTGGCTACCATCGGGGGCTTGTGGGCCCACGCGAACATTCCTCAAGATTCTCGATATTTCCAGTGGCAACGCATCGACGGCCATCCCGAGTTGCAAAAACAAGACGAAACTATGATGATCCTCTTTTTGGAGGCGCGGGCAAGAAACGTGATATTTTATGAAAATTTCAAATTAGAACGGGTCCATGAATTAATTTGAAAAATCGTGTACCCAACAATAATTCACGAAATTAATATAATAAATTATAGTTCGATTGGAATTCGAGTTGGTTCAGTTCGTGTTGAATACATTGGTTTGAGTTGGTTCAGGCGGTTCGGTTCATCAATTGATTTTCCATACATGTGAAAATCGAAATCAGTGCTGAAACTTTTAACTAAGTCAACCATTAATAGCAAATATTGTACAGCAAATGGACAATCAAAGTATACATACAAATCATAATTATACAAACTATCCGATCGAGCACACGTTCATCAGATTTCCGACCATGGAACTATTGCTTGCCGCTTTCAAGAATCTGACAGTCCTTCGACCCCAGGTGAAGAACACGCTGGTAAAGCCGTACAAATGTCGGTCGACTCCAGGAATTTTTCGGCATTGTTTATGATCAAAGGACCGTACTCGAAAACAAATCTCTTGCACTGTTCATGATGAGAGGAAACAAGAACAGAGATATTATCTTTACAATTAGAAAGAATTGATTTTACAGAATTGAAAGAATTACCTTTTTCGCGTAGTTCTCAACCGAATTGCATGCCTTCAGTAACAACTCAATTATCTCGAGCTGACATTGAAAAAGAAAAGGTCGTTTCTTTAGAAAGATTCTAAATATAATACGTGCAGCTAAGTAATATGTTGTTTTGAGTAATATCATGTTTATCTTCTTAGCATACTATTTTATTGTACAACCATACATGGCGAGCTACGATTGCTCTTATTAAAACACATTTAATATATTATAATTAAAATAATTATTTATAATATTTATTGCATCAATCACAGCTCGACATGTCAACATGTAAAATCAAAAAATATGTTAAAAACATAAACTTACCATTATATATATATTCATGCAACAACTATATTGGTACCCACATAGGGGTAGAGGAAATCCACTTCCAATTCGAAATGATCAAATCAGAACAAACAAGTTACAAGGAATATTGACTGGCTAAACAAAACACTTGATGTCTTTTGAAATACTCAGGATCAAACAGATGCATTTAATTCATCAAGAGCTGATAGGGTTTAAAAGCATAAGCAACCAGGAATTTTCTTATAGAAAGAAAAATAGAATAGAGCAAAATGACTTTACTTTCTGATGCTTAAGAAAAAGAGAATTTACCAACCTGCGTGTCAGGATCTTTCAGTTTATCCATTAGTTGAGAAATGGTCTGATGGCAGAAGTCGCAGCTATTATCACGGATCTGAGTAGAGATGGTAACAATTTGTTGGCATAGATTTACTTTCTTGCAGAAAGCTTTAGGG
Organism: Begonia fuchsioides; assembly: GCA_003255005.1. NCBI lineage: Eukaryota > Viridiplantae > Streptophyta > Magnoliopsida > Cucurbitales > Begoniaceae > Begonia > Begonia fuchsioides. The sequence goes on along the minus strand of QAOC01040521.1, from coordinate 462,731 downwards.
TCAACAGCAGTCATTTCTACGAAGAAAAGGGGAGCATAATAGTCGACGAGGGTGACACACTGTCGAAAATCATGCGAAAACGATATTATTATAGGACAAATTTATTGAACATGAAGAACTTGTTTTACACAATTTAATTGTAGGTCCATGAACTACTCCAGAATATAAGAAACCTTCAAGTATGAAAGCAAAGAAAACCACCAGTTAATAATATGGTTATGGTTATATGATAATTCTTGGAAGTGTGCAGTCCCAGGAATGTGCATTTTTCCAAACCATAGAAGAAACAAGGGATGACAAGGTTTATTTTGAACTTCTTTATACTTCGAGGTTGAGAATGTTTGAAATAAAAACTTAGGATGGTTTTTGTATAGAACTTTTTAAATAATAGCCTTAAAAAGTGGTGACCGGAAGGTATTCTATTCATGGACTTGTCATTTATGTGTCTTGAGGTGTTTCATGGAGTCATAGAAAAAAGAATCAACATTACCTGTTGCTTGAAAGAGGGCAACCGAGAGCAAGACATGTGGAGAGAAGCAATAATCTCATTTTGGGTCTTGTTTGCAGCAAGGTATGCCAGTGCTTCATTGGCAAACTCCTCACACAATGTGCACACATTATCTTCCTTTGAAATTCCTCTTTCTAGTTCCGAATAACTGATCCGTTTATCTGAAACAGTACACCCACTCTTAAAATTTAATGTTAGGGCAAACTATCTTCGATTGCCGTGAAACAACAAGGTTATGAAGCCAAGATGATCAAAGATAAAGATTCATTATAATACAAACCTGGGTGCAGAAGTTCATTTAAATGTTGAAAGACCAGAAAGTTATTTATTTCTTACAACAGAAAGAACAAATTTTGTATTAAGGGCAACTTATAACATATACATGACCAAAAACTGTTATCACTAACATCAAGTATGACTTTGAATAGATAATAGTATCCTGCAACGCCAGACTTATAATATGACAGATCCAGGTACAAAATCAGATAATTTTACTAGATGATGTGACATTCTGCTGTAAGCAAGGAGTACACAGTAATAATGCTTTTGGAAAGAAATAACAAATTCAAAAGATCCCTCCTTCCTTGCTTTTTCATACGCTTTCTATGTCATTTCAAATGATAAGGCAAGGTAAAAAGGAATTTAAATCTCTACCAGAAAGGAAGATTTGAACGCTCACCTGATATCTCAGAGTTCAGAAGCTGTCTACCATCACAGACCAAAGAAGCACCGAAAACTAAAAGGAAAAAAACTCGAACTCTCATCACCATATCACCTGAATGACCTAACATTAGAAAATATTTCCAATGTATAACAAACATAGAAAAGTTTGTGAGTTCGACAGAACACAAGATTATGGACTTCTTAAGCTTTTAGTCCAGTTATAAACTTAATTGTAATTAACTGAGGACTCAAAATGCAATCCGGTAGATAACAATTTACAACTATCATGTTGACGGATCAACACGAATGGTGGCAAACAGAAAATTTCAACATGGAAGAAAACATCAATCATCAATAAAGGGAAACAAACATTTCCTATCTTTTCAAGCGTCTGTCTACTAAGCTTCGTATCGACTTAAATGTGTCTCATCAACCAGCTCAAATTACTAAAAGCACAACACCTTTACAATACCCAGTAAATACTCATGTGCCTGAGAGTTTGAAAGGGGCATTGGTTTGATTATTTGCAGAGGCTAAAGCTTGAGCACATAACTAGGACTTTCAAATCGATGAGTAAATAACCCCAGACTCAACTACAAAACATAACACCATTAACTGAGACCTATTTTCAGGAAAAAAAAGGTTTTTGAATCACCATGGAGGGAAAAAAACTAAGAAAATAAACAACAGCTACAGAAGCAACTAATACAGCACTAGAGTGGCAAGCACATGAAAAATCTGGTAAGCTGTGAAAAAATCGTTCGTCTATCTACCTTAAAAAGAAATTCAGATCAGAAAGAAAATTATAAATCTTCGATTTCAGAGGATAGAGGTAGAAACAACAGAGCGGAATCGGTGGATTGAAAAAAACCTGTGCAATCGCTTCTCCGGCAGTTTATCAGGAACCAAAGTAGAATTCACTTGGCTTGAATCGCCCGACGCTCGAGCTGGAATTAGAGATAGAGAAGCAAGAAAGGTACAGGCGATTCCTTTTGATTGTCGGATGGGATCAATTAGGTGGACGAGTCGTTCTTGGATAGGCGCTCGGATGGAATTTGGTACGCTGTATTGGCGAACATTGGGAGTTCCATGGATCCTGCTTCTTGTGTTGCCACGTGTTAAGATGATTAAGACAAAAAGAAATGACACAATAAACTAATTGGAGAGAGAGAGACCTCGGTTTCTACAAATGGCGCAGAGGTTTCAAATTCAATCACAGCCCTAAAGCTCACTTCATTGTTCGAAGAACAAGAATCAGCCACCTGACTCGCCGTCGCTCCCATTTCCGAGCTGGAAGCGCCATTCTGGGTCGCCATATCCGCACCCAACTGCCGGCCTTCCAGTTCTAAGGGTCCAGCAACACCAGGAATATCAATCAATAGCCATTACAAGGACGAAAAAGACAGTACAGCTCTTCAAAAACCTTACGATCTCAAGCCTATCAACTTCTTGGACTTTAGGACAGATAATGGATGACGAGACAACTCTGTCGGAAGGGGAACAAAGGAAGTGGGAGCAGCGGTAACAGTGGTGGTAAACTCGCGATGTGGAAATGGAGCATGCTGAAACAGATTATCTCGTACCCTATTTTCTTTCTTTGTTCCTCTTCAAACGACAACAATTCCTAATGTGGTACGTGGAAACCAAACCCTAGCAAGAACAGCAAATTCCTTTTCTTCTTTCTCCTACCCTCTTCTCGCAATTATCGTTCTTCGGCTGCACTCGGACAGATTATTAGTTACAATACATATTTAACCAATAAACTAGGGTTGCTTTCGTGATTGGATCATGGCTCCGAAACTGGCTTAGAAATGCGGCAAAGTACATAATCTGTCATCTTTCCCAGATTACAGACAACCTTAGCGTCTGAATTTAATCTGCAATTATCTGCTTTTTTGTTCGGAGAGTGTTCCAAACCTCGTCATCCACTAAACCCACCATTTTCCATCCATCCACTGAAGACGCTACGAAGAATGGATTGACACCAATGTGGAAGCTGAGTCAGCCCGCAGCAGCACTGTCGGATAAGTTCAGAAGTCGATCCCGACCGTCCAATGTTTCTTGCCAAGTGGGTTTGGTGCCATTTGGTTGTTTTAGGGTTTCAGCTACACGTGATTGAACACTTCGAACGAAGACAACTTTAGGGCTAAGCACTCTCTAAATGACCAAGTATTATTAAATTGGAAGGCTAATGATACTTTACTACGTTACATTATACTACTCAAACTTAGTTAATTTAGTCATGAAAATGGCGTTACAAACTAATTAACCTTTTTTTATTTCTTAATCTTTGTACGTAGAATTAATAAATATGGTAGTTGATGATCATGATCGATGGATAAACTTGGACGTTTTTAATTAAGCTGTGAACTCTTTGGCATCCCCCTCCGAATGGCAACAAATCGCTTGATGAAATATAGATCAATCGTTCGACATAAGTGGCAAACACAATTCAAACTTTGTTCTATCGATATTGAACAATTAGAAATTTGGGATGAGTGAGAACACGTGACGATTTTGAAGATGTGAAGATTATGAACGATTCATAAACATTTCATGGAACAACAATTGTGGTTAGGGTTAAATGGTTCTCCAAATAACCCTCAAACACATTAATCAAAGCAAAAGCTTCAATCAAACTATCTAACTACTCGACATACGAGAGAACACGTACGTGAAATGGTGTACATTCTTTTTTTTAGTTGTAGTTAACTAAGTAATTGAACTAAGTCTCACACGCCATTTTTTAAGCCGGAAAATAATCAATTTTCAAGAATCATACAGACGAAAGAGAAATCACTGGTTAAAATAAAAACACTAAGCTTCGAAACTCAATTATATATATTATCAATTAACAAAAATTCTAGAATTCTTAATGTCGAAACTGACCCGCCCCGGATTAGAATTCGAGTCAAATCTAAAATTATGCTCACACAAATACAAACAATACATCGAATGAATTGAATTTCACGACCATTAACGTGCACAAGTATATATCGCAATGCATCATTAATCATTTAATCAGCATGCTAACACATCACTCCTCGTGCGCGTAGATCACATAACGCAAGTTCTTTGGTTTTTCTACGGTACTTTTCTCTTAAGATTATAGTTTATCCACCTTCGAAGAGACATAATCCCTCCCCAAGTTTGGTTTTCATTTTTAATTTCAATTTTACTAATGCTATAACACGTAGCTATCGTTATAAAACACAATATCGAGTAGTTTGTCATATTCGTTATCAATCTTGATTGTTTTATTTGCAATTCTTTCCTATCTACTCGTTCATGAGTCTCGTATGAGAAGGAAGCCTACAAACACCGAACGTTAGTTTGAACCTATACCGAACATCACGACTTTTCGTGTAGATAACATGAACTTTGAAAAAAAATTTCTTGTTACCAAAAAGCGAAATCTCTCGCCTCCAGAACCCTCACACCCCGGCCCGACAGACTGTGAGGAAGTAAGTTACGGTGATTCAGAACTCCAGAGATGAGAGACCTTCTTCCTTCTTGAAAAAATCATTCTTATACATAGTTAAAGCGACAAAAAGTCATTACAAATAGAAAAATATACAACCATATTATATACGATTTTTATATGGTATGAGTAGTTCATTGGAATACTCACCTCTTTTGCAAGCCACTACTTCACGCCATGTGAAATAATATACAACCAGACAAGATAGCCCATAAATGAGACACGTGTCCTACTGCGTAATTCCCTTTCTATCCATGGTTGTGCTTGTTAAGGTTGGAACGAAGAGGGTAGTAACTAAGAATTTACTTTTAACTTAATAATTCCGCTAATAGAGTTTGACAGCTATAATTATTGGTAAATTAATAATTAATTACTTACAATAATAAAGGGTATTCTCGTCTAATACGGCCATGTTTATTTTGGTAATTTGCCAAAGCCCGCTATCTTCTATAAATGCTCAAATCCCCCCGTTAGACATACCAAACTCCCCGTTTGTTTCTGTTCTTCCCTCGAAATTCGAAACGCGAGGAGATGCAGAGATTTCCGGCGAGGAGATTGTTGTCGGAACGGAACAATCTGCCATGGCCACGCTTCTTCTCTCAGATTGCCGAACGGGAGGTTTTTGAAAGGAACCATGACATATTTACTCCCAAATTGCCGTTCTTCGATTACTCCCCTCCTCCTTACACTGGTCCATCCGCTGGTGATATCTTGGCCAAGCGGAAGGAGTTTCTCAGCCCTTCCATGCTTTTCTTTTACAAGAACCCGGTGAGACGCTCCCTCTTGCCTTCCTGATAACATTTATTTGTTTTTTCACAATTGATTACAATTTAACTGAACAATCGATGTATATGGCATCGAATTTGCAATTGTTATTCAGGATTTTTCCTTTTCAAGATCTATTTCGTTTCGTAATTTGATGTTTCCGTCATCCACCCGTGAATGAGATTTGCATTATCGCGATTCACGGTCATTTTCTTAGACTGCTTTTTAACCGTCTGATCACTAATGGGCTCCTTTGGGCTTTGTTCTTACAGCTGAACTTGGTACATGGCAAGAGGCAGTATTTGTTTGACGAGAACGGCCGTAGATATCTGGACGCATTCGGTGGAATTGCTACGGTGTGCTGTGGGCATTGTCATCCTGACGTGGTTGATGCGATTGTCACCCAAACCAAGACCTTACAACATTCCACAATTCTGTATCTGAACCATGCTATCGCTGATTTTGCTGAAGCTCTGGCTTCCAAGTTCCCCGGCGATCTTAAGGTTCCTCTTTTCATTTTCTTTTTGGTTCACTAAATATTCAGTGCTAAACGATGTTCTTTTTTTTCGAAGCAGAATTGTGGAAGATTGTATCGCTAACAACTACCTTAGATTTTTCAAAAAAACGAATTTCAATGTTTTTTTCATAGTTTATCACAGCTCTCCCTTGTAGAGAGCTTTTCATTTTTTGTTTCTGTATGGGTTGGTGATAACCTGGTAGGGTCACTCAGTCATCTGTCTGTGTCAGAGCTTAGTTATTTCCCATGTTTTTTTAATAGGAAGTATTATTAATTCATTGATAAACTTCTGAATTGAAAACGAAACTCTTTTTTAATAATAATTTTAAAATACTGTCAAAACGAATCCACTGGTGGCAACGCATCACTAAACTTTATGATCTCCGCAAATTAAACAAATTGAAAGGGCTTTTCCTCATTTCTTTATTTTGTTGTATTATGATTGTCACATAGAGTACTAAGCGCCACGTGTTTTGCTTGCGTGAATGGGCTGCACAAGTGGGGTCTATCTGTTTCATACTCAGGTTGCACGTTGAAAATTGTGATTTTTTTCCTCTTGACTGCGATAATTAGTGTTTGCACTTTCATGGGTCCATCAAAAAGCAATCCATAAAATATTGGGCAGGTGGTGTTTTTTACGAATTCCGGGACTGAAGCGAACGAGCTGGCATTGATGATCGCCAGATTGTATACGGGTTGCCAGGACGTAATATCCCTTAGGAATGCTTATCATGGAAACGCTGCAGGCACTATGGGGGCCACGGCACAAAGTAATTGGAAATTTAATGTCGTTCAGGTACCTCTAATTATTATTTATTGTTTTAGTCAAGACTTTATTCGAAAGGTTGGCCCAGCTATCAAGTGCATGAACTTTCACGAGAAAATGTAAAATTGATTATTGTTCCTAGCTTTTGCTGATCTTATCACACACTGGCTGTGCCAGTTTGTGCTTGTCCAACTGTCGGTTTAAACGTTGAAAAAGGTAATTTGTCTCGCTCAAAGGAAACGAAAATTTATATTATAGATTTTCGAACAGAAAATTACTAGAAGTGTTCTTTCTCTACGCTCGTTGATTGGTCATATGCTGGTAATATTGTTCTTTAGTTTAAGAAGAAATTTCCTTTAGTTTAAGAGAAAATATTCTGGTAATATTTGGGCGGAGTCCGAACTGTAACTTTGGTTTGGTAGAAAAGCTCCCTTTCTGGATTTTTTTTTCCAATGTTTTCTACTGAAAAAAGGTTTCCCTTCCTGAAAACTTGCATAGAAGCAGCACCGGATAAAAATGAAGTCTTGCCAAATTTCGTACGAGTGATCAAACTGGCAGTGAATATGATATAAACCAATTGGAATGGAAAGAATGGTCCGAACATTGAGCAGGGGATACTTTTTTTCATGGGTGGAGAGTATATTTGGCTCATGAGTCATGGTATCTTACCGAGTAGTTGCTTTGTTGTAATTGCCAAATTGGTTAGCAGTGAATCATGAGTTCATTCGCATCCTATTTTTTTGGCCAAGGTAGTCCCACATTACGTAGCCTGCAACCGCTCAATTCTGCTTTATTAGGTAGTGCTTTCATGCTTATCTGATACCAAGATTGCATCGATGGTAATCATTGTCTGTCTCATAGAAAGAATATGCCTTGATTTATGCCGAAATTGGTGATTTATAAAATTACTTTTCTGTTAGTATTTTTGGAAAAAAACAATCGACATAACTGGTGGTAGAGACAACATTGGTGTTTGCAGACATAGTTTGTATCTATCAGAAAATATTCATAGTACTCAAATGACAAGGTTATCAACTTTTAATAACAGAGTGGAGTTCATCACGCTGTGAATCCAGATCCTTACAGAGGAATCTTTGGAGCAGATGGAGAGAAGTATGCTAAAGATGTTCAAGATCTCATTCAATTTGGAACATCAGGCCAAGTTGGTGCTTTTATAGCTGAAGCCATACAAGTAAATTTCCAACCTGTTTTTGCAAGTTCACATTTTTTTGAAGATGGCTTTGAATGATGTTCTCATGAATGTCAGGGAGTGGGAGGTATTATTGAGTTGGCTCCTGGTTACTTACCTGCTGTATATTCTACCATAAAGAAAGCTGGAGGTCTCTGCATTGCCGACGAGGTGCAATCTGGTTTTGCTCGGACTGGAAGTCATTTCTGGGGTTTTGAGACACAAGGCGTTGTGCCTGACATAGTCACAATGGCAAAGGTTCATTTTTCTTATGCCTGCTTAGTATATTAATAGGCATTACTTCATGGTTTATCATTTAGTTCTTCCTTGATTTTTGTAGGGCATTGGGAATGGCATTCCTCTAGGTGCTGTGGTGACCACCCCAGAGATTGCACAGGTCTTGACTCGTCGCAGTTATTTCAATACCTTTGGAGGGAACCCAGTATGTACTGCAGCTGGACTAGCTGTTTTGAGGGTCATAGAGAAAGAAAAATTGCAAGAAAATGCTTTTGTCGTGGGAAGTTATTTGAAAGATAGGCTCACAGCGCTCAAGGATAAATATGAGAGTAACTACTTTTTTCCATTCTGAACACTCTCACGCTCTAGTTTGATTGTTTTTTATATAAATGGAATGAGGGGATGAATAAAAAATGATTAGAAAATTACTTATGAGCCAGGATTCACTATAATTGATTGTTGCATCTGCAGTAATTGGAGACGTAAGGGGAAGAGGATTGATGCTTGGAGTTGAACTCGTCGCTGACCATGCAAAGAAAACGCCTGCACTTTCGGAAACCATGCATATAATGGACCGGATGAAAGGTCAGCAATAGTTTCTTTCTAGGTCATTGGATAGACGTGAAATACATAATGGTCATCGCCAAAAAAACTGAATTTTTACTGCAGATTTGGGAGTACTGATAGGAAAGGGAGGATACTATGGGAATGTTTTTAGAATCACTCCACCTTTATGTTTCACCAAGGAGGATGCAGGTGAGGAAGGGCTTTAGGAAATTTTGAGGCTTGTTATGATCCCGTTGTTAGAGCCTTTTGGTTTTTTTCCCTGTGCAGACTTTCTTGTGGATGCGATGGACTACACCTTGTCAAAGATGTGAAGGCTTTTGGAAGTAAAGGAGAATAAAAGGTTGATTAGGATTCCATGGCTCATGAAAGCATCAAGTGGTATAAGGTTTGGCTTGTGATCTCTGAACTATATAGTATAACATATGTTGTTTGTTTGTCTTCGTCCGTCTCTGATCTTCGTGAAACGATGAGTCAGCATCTCGTTGTCTCTCGCTTGGCTCTTCCTATGTATTTTATGGTTATTACGATATCTCGCTCTGGCTCTCTGTCGTAGAATTGCATCGCTTAAAACACATTTTCAGAGAACGATTTCGTAGGGTCTTGGCACCCAAATTATTAAGGGTGTGCATAGAACAAGCTTCCAGGTAGCATCGGTCGTTGGTTCTCGCTTTGGTTTGGTCGGGTTGCATTTCTTGTTGGTCCCGGCTTTGGTTTGATACCGATTGATGATGGACATGGTTTCGTCGATTTTAAAGTGTTTATTGATCATTCCCCTTTGGTTTGATACGGAAATTACTATAATTTGAAACAAAATGAACCTATCTATTAAATATTTCAATGTAAATTTGGTTCAAACTCTAACTCTGGTCCCTTTTTGGCTAATTACCCTACTTTATCAACTCTAGATCATATGTCATTGTTCCAACTACAGATTTCGGGTGCGGTTGAATTCTAGTTCATCGAGCCAGATAGAACCATTGAGAAATTCGCTCTTTGCGCGTTACTTTTGTAAACGAAAAACGCAGTTAATTATACTTCAAAAAAACAACTTTTAGAGAGAGAAGCAGGTGCATCGACAAAGGCTTTAGACTTTGCTCTATTGCTGGATTTTTAGAGTTCTATTCTTTTTACGCTCTCTTAATCGATATCGCAGAATTCAGAAGACTTAATCAAAAGCAGAATCTAGGACCGACGATGATGGCGAGCAGTACCCGTTGAGATCACGGAAGAGTACCTGCCGGGAAACATCTCCGTTGGTCGGAAAACCAGGCGAGAAAACCGGATTGTGGATAGCACGACGGAGGAGAAGTCGACCACCGAGAGTGCAGCTTGCCGGAAAACAAGAATGTTCTTCCTCAGAACCACTCGAATCAGTATCCGAATTGCTTCCTTAATTCTTCCCATTTCTCTTCCTCTCTTCCTCCTCCCAAAAAAAATATCCCAACTTCACTCGTCTCACGTTAGCAGATAGCATGTCTTAAACTAAAGTGGAATTGACTAAACTAGCCCTGCCTCGAAAATTCAATGAGGCATTTTTTAATGTCGAAAGATTAGCTGAAAGGGTAGTATGGGAATGTATGGCTAAAAGAAAAGTCGTTGAATTGGGTGAATTGTAATTTCCTCTTTTGGTGAGGACATAATGAAGACATCCTAAGTTCAATGTTCCTAAATCCTTCTCTTCTCTCTCCTCCAATTCAAGACATGAATGTCGACACTCTCATCTCTCGTTGTCCTTCCTCATGCACGTGTAATTATTTCATGGGCAGCCCTTTCAACTCCAATGAAAGCCCATTGGGCCTGACAGCGTGTTTGGTTTTAGTAGCACGGCAAAGTTCAAAATCTACGTCTCACGTAAACATACTACATATAATATTAATATATGTATTTAAAAAATATATATATATATATCTATATATTTAAAAAGATATAATGAAAAATATCAAACAAATATATTTAGCTTAATTCACTTCACCCTATCTAGGGAGTTAAACAAGCCGAGCCAGATGAATTCAACAAGTCGAATTCGTCAATCCCAGTTAAACAATTTGAACTGAGCGCTACAATATCGCGGCGAACATGGCTCCTTTTTTGTATCCAACTACTTATGGGTAACATAAATCAGGCTGTCATGAATGAATTATTTGGTATTTAATCATGTTTAGAAACAAATGATGGAAAATAAGCAATAAAATAAAAAAAAGTAGAACCATGGCTCTCTCAAGCCAAAAATATTACTTCACCGGTCGAAGACCACATGATGGATGGAGGGTACCCGAAACAGAGCGTGATTGGTCGGTGTGGGAAGAACATAATCGGTCGGATGGTCCGCTGATGCAAATTCGAGACCGTGTCGCAGCATCCCAGTGGCCGACATCCTTATTCACTGCTCGTGGGCCCGTTTCTTTCGTCCTTAGACGGCTCATTGCCCATTGAGAGAGAGAGAGAGAGCATCGGGATGAAGTTATGAGTCGCTCTCCAATGGCGGATTAGTTCTTCTGGGCTTTTGCTTGTTCTTGCAGCAAACCATTTCACAACACAAAATTTCAAAACCCTCAAAAATACTCAATCTCTATCCATCCCAAGACTTATGAAATCCATGCATGACGCTGAACCCACGTCCAGAAGCTCTGATTAGTGCTGAAATTCATGCTTTTTCACTGTTTCTTTGTTTTGTGATCGATAATTGCCGTCGCCGGTCGGCTCTCCGGGCTTTCCACGTAATTAAGCGTCGCCGGGATTGCTGGTGAAATGATTAGTCATCTCTCTGTGGCATAGAGACAAGGAGACGTGCATGTATATGGGCGGAAGTGGACGGCCAGCCTAAGCACAAGCACGCGACAATATATAATGCAAAATAGAAAAAAATGAAGCTTTTGGGTTGGATTAGAATATGAGTTAATTAGTGATTAAGCCACCACTAATTATGTCAATACGCATATGTCATGCTGCCTTAATCTTTCATTTTCTTATTCCACGCCTTATCCAATGAAGTATTCCTTTTCATTTCCCCTCTTTTTTTCTACTTTTTGGGCTTTTCTTTTGTATATAATAATTACGGTTATTGACGGTTTTTGCCGAGGGCGTCAATACGGTCACGAATCGAATAATATCTATAAATTAATTTGGGTATTCTGAGAGAACTTAGAACCGAATAATATATATATGCATTATTGAATTATGAGAATTCCTGCAACGAATATTTTGAATTTTAAAAGACGTCAATTGACTATCTTGAATTTACTATAATTTTTAACGATTACTTATCATTACATATTTTTTATTTTAATATGCATGTTAATTTGATCAATAATTTTTGTTAATTTAACAAATTTGATGAGAAATAGAATAACATGAGATTATAATTTTTTTATTTAACTCAATTAATCCCTCTAAAATTTAAAAATTGTAATCTTTCTATGGCCTTCAACAGATGAAATGTATTAATTAAATTGACAGTTTATTAAAAATAAAAATGCAATGACATGAAATATATTAAAATTATGATAAAATTTAAAGATAGTTGACGATTTTGAAAGTCAAAGTTATATGTTGTAAATATCTTCAAAAGTATAATATATAAATTGATATTTATCATAAAAAATAAAAAATATAAGAAAATTAAACAGTAAATTAGAGAGAGATTAACGAAATATAAAATTAAACTCAATTAGGTGAAGAACATACACTCTTGATTCTAAAATGCTATTTCCTTAGTAATTTGATCCGACAATTCATGAAAGAGTTAAATTATAGTGACTCAGCCGTCTAAAGATGAGAGATACATATTGTCACAAAGAGTTATCTCACATTGGAGGTAGCGACTCTTACATTAAAAAAAAGGTCAAAACACTAAGTGAAGAACATACACCCTTAATTCCCAAAAAGTTATTTTCTGAGTGGCCTGCATCTTGGTCCGACAATTTATGAAATTGTTAAATTATAGTGACTCAGCAGTCTAAAGATGAGAGATACATATTATCACAAAGAGTTATCCTACATTACAGGTAACGACTCTTATATTATGACAAGAAATACTTCGAACTGTGATTTTTTATTACAAATCTATCGTCATATAAACAACTGAAGTAAAACGGGTTAATAATATAAATTCTCTCTCATGGTGGTCTGGTGGTGTTAGAGAAGATCCTATAATAGAATTTACCGACAGCTATGTTTTTTATTTTGTTGCTGCCGCCACTGTCTTATGCGCCTCCATCGTCCTCCTCTCCGAGACCTAGGGCTTCTTTCTCCTCCATGAACGCTCCCCTCTTTTCTCTTTTCTAGGGTTTTCAGAGCTGGATTCTTTTTCCTCTCTTTGGCGAATCTCCACGCGCCGCTGGTTCAGCGGTTTCGTTGATTAGTTTCACCCTGTTGCAGCTTCTTTTGTCTCTGATCCATCGGTACCGAAAGGGGCTCAGCGTATTTCGCCTATGGCTCTTCAACTGGGCCTAGTTTGATTGGTTTTTTTTTCCTTGGGGTGTTTTGGATTTGAATGGCATTGGGGGATTTGATGGCCTCTCGGTTTTCACAACTTTCGCTGGCTGTGGTTTCAAATCACTTCGATGACTGTGTTTCAACCTATGATGATGGAGAGTTGAGTTCTCACAGAAGGGATTCGGACGCAACAAGTAGTAGTTACTGCAATGCCGCGGTTCCCACGGTCACAACCATGGCATACTTACCGCAGAGTGTTTTCTTGTGCGAGCTCCGGCACGAATCATTCGAGGTTTGTTTGCCCACGGGTCCATCCGATAATGGGATAGTTTCAAAATGGCGGCCTAAAGACCGGGTAAGATACCAGTTAAAAAAATTCCTTACTCGATTGGGGATATCTTTTCCATGTTATTGAAAATTTGAGATTTTTTGATGCAATGAATTTCTTCCCTTATTGAGGTAGCCACACTCATCTATTTTCTCCTCATCCTCCAATTTTAATGTCATTCGCAAAGGGAATGGAAATTGTATGAAGGTGAATCGAGACTCTGAATGCAATACTGGAACATCTTTTAGAATAGCTAGTAGATATTTATTTACTTACAAAAATTTTATAAACTGTTTGACAGAAGATTTGATTTTGCACTTCTATGAGTACTCATGCAGTCATGCGTAAAGGAATCCTATAGTTTACCCCCTTAAGTAGCCTTACTTCATACATAAGTGCTAAAAAACTCAAGAGAGGATGAAGTTCGGTAGTAGAATTGCTTTTAAAAATTTGCAAAAAGTTAGAATGTCTTTGAGGAGTTCCAATCTGAACAAGTATGCAATAATGTTTGCGGGGAAGTTATGGCTCCGAATCTTTATTTATAAATTTCAATTAAGTATGCAGTACGTGTTGCATTTATATAGTCTACAATATACTTTCTCTTTTAATTGAACTATTTTGTTTTTTTGAGACGTGACCTCAGTTCATACTTCAGTACTCAAACTTTCAAGAAGTTTGATAGTGAAATGCTTTTGGAAGGTGTAAAAAAGTTGTCATGTCTTTGAACTGTTCCATTCTGATCATAGTAGGAAAAAAACGTTGGTTGGATCATAAATAATCATATGGCTCTGGATTTTAGAATGAGTGTATGTTGCATTTATAGATTATATAGTTGGCAACAAAATTAACATTGTATCTTTTAGCCTTAAGAGGCTGCTATATCCCGCGAAAATGAGTGCAATATTTGGAATTAGGAAGTTACCTTCGGCTTTAGAAGAAAGATTTGAACATTGTATAGATGTTGGGTCCTGTAAAGATTAAGATCACTAAGAACAAGCGTGGATGGGTTTCACTATACACTGGACCTCTTGTTTCATATGGACATGGTAATCCCTGTGACATTAGCTTGCTCTGAAAACACTTCTTGTCTTTGTTCATAGTCAATTGCATGCTTCAAAGGATTTAGTGATTACTATGTGAGAATTATGTACGGAATTTTCTTTTTTCTGTGTTTTGAGTTTGAATTAACCTTTCGAAGATGCTAAGATTATCAATGATTAGACATAAATACTGTAGAGGCACGCATCCTGTTACCCTTAATTGTCAATATTCTTATTTGCTTTGAATAAGTTGATACCAGTCAATTTATATGTTGTCCATGTACTTACATGACTGAGACAATAAGGGTGGTTGATGGCTAATTTTTGTGTGTGAATACTCTGGAGGCCTGGAAACACATAGTTATGCTTTTCGTATTGCTTGAGCATTTTGAGAAAAAATGAAAACTGCTTAAGTTTTTGATGCATTATATTTTAGTGTTTAAATTAATATTATTAATAGTATAATTAAGGTTATTTTATGTATTATAATTTGTTTGCTTTTCCTATAAATAGAGGTCATTAAGGTTGTATTTCTCATCTTTGAATTACCTATAAAATGAAATTCTCTCTTGGAGAGTTTTCACATTCCGAGCTCTAGCTCGTGGGTAGCCAGAACGGTTGATGTTGAACCGTGGGTAACCGGAAGGGTTAACGTTGGACCGTGGGTAGCCGGAACAGTTAACGTTGAACCGTGGGTAGACGGAACGGTTCACGCCAGACCGTGAATGTATGAAGATGCTTACTATTTTATTTGTCATTTATTGTCCATTTTCAAGATGGAAGCATTCGCTTCACATCAGTTTTATAAAGACCTCTTGCAGGATTGAAAGCTTTGACAGAATTTAAGAAGTTTGAATGTAGTATAAAAAGTTGTAAGGAAGCAATTGTAACTAAGACAATTATGTGCAAGATGTTTTTTAATAATAACTCTGTTGCTTTTGCGTCAGAGAATAATTACTAAGCATTAGTAATTGTTTATTGTTTTTTGATTGGGAATCAATTGTCATTTTTTTTCATTTTTCCTGTTAAAGTCGAGTTTGAAACTGAAAAGTCTAACTGTTTGGTGGCTATATTTTTGTGTTATCTCATTTAATTATTGTATTTCATCGTTTCTCTGAGTAATTTGTAAAATTTATACAAGTTGTCCCTTCCCAAATGCATATTTATTTTGCTCAATTTCTATTTTTTGTGCAGATGAAGACAGGATATGTTGCTCTAGTTTTATGTTTAAACATTAGTGTCGATCCACCCGATGTAATTAAGATATCTCCTTGTGCCAGAATGGAATGCTGGATAGGTGCATATTTGTATAATTTCTCTGTTAATACATATGTGCTTCTTTCTTGGTGGTTCTATTAATTCAATACAAACCCCTGCTAAGTCCGTTTTTACCTCGCAATGTTTTGGTTTTGACCAAAATCTGACTTGGCTTAAGGAAAAAGTTATAAGTAATTCACATAGATAGAAGTTTTTTCCTACAAAATTTGGTAGAAATGAAATAGGCATTTATACTCTTTTGTTTTTGACATTTTTCCTTGATGCAGACCCATTTTCTATGGTTCCCCCAAAAGCGCTTGAAATTATTGGAAGCACATTGAAGGCGCAGTATGAGAGATGGCAACCCAAGGTGGGGGTCATTCAGATTGTGCTATATATTCTATTACATAATCCTTCATCTATGTTTTCTAATGTCTTGGGAATCATACAGGCACGTTATAAGGTGCAACTTGATCCCACTGTTGATGAAGTGAAGAAGCTCTGTAATACATGTCGGAAGTATGCCAAGTCTGAAAGAGTTCTGTTTCATTATAATGGACATGGTGTTCCAAAGCCAACTGCCAATGGTGAAATTTGGCTTTTCAACAAGGTTTTCCCTATTCGTTTAGACATAGAAACTCTTGTTTAATATTATAGTCAGCTAGTATCAACACTTATTAATGGTGCAGAGTTATACGCAATATATTCCGTTGCCTATTAGTGACCTTGATTCATGGTTGAAGACGCCATCTATATATGTTTTTGATTGTTCTGCTGCAGGCATGATAGTCAACGCTTTTGCAGAGGTGCTTATTTTTGTTATGTTTTTTGAATTATTGGTAGTGCTTGACCATCGTGGTTGGAGCATTGTAAGATGATTTTCTACTTTAATCTGGTGGTGTTTGCAGCTTCAAGACTCTTCTGGTTCTTCAAGAGATTGCATTTTGCTTGCAGCGTGTGAGGCTCATGAAACTCTTCCTCAAAGAGCTGAATTTCCTGCTGACATATTTACTTCCTGCCTCACAACTCCCATAAAGATGGCACTAAGATGGTGACATTTATTTTTTCATTATTAGTTGTATTTAAGATGTGCTTTGTCGGCCTTGTTGATTGATCTTATACTTTCTTTTGTTTATTTGGTTTTTTTATATCAAAATTTCTATTTTCCTGAAATTGTTTCTTTATTTATTTGTTTGAAGAATTATGTTCTCATAAATGTTTTTTCATTCATATTTAATGTTGAAGATAATGTATTTTATGTTTTCTTAGTTTGTATGTACAGGGCATTATAATTAGAGTTGCCGGTTAGATAGATGTAAATTGAATACACGCTTATTACTTCCCCTATTAAATTAACTTTGATAATCTATTACATACTAATAAACATGTTTTTTGATTTCCTTCATTGAATGCAAGTAAGGAGTTTTATCTCCTGTTCAATTGCTGTCTACATCAGTGACATGATGTGATTTTTGCTACTCTATAAATTGTTATCTTATTCATCCGCTAATGCTCACCTCTAGTTTAGTGTCCCCTAGTGTGGCAAGTGCATGGACCTTTAAGTTATGTTTCGTAGTAAAATTACAAAGTAAGCATATGCTTTTGTCTAAGAGGACTTTTGAGGACCTCAAAGTGTAGAAGTGCTCTGTGCACATTGATAATGTCTGGGATAAAAATACTTTTTATGCAACTATTAAGCCACTTTATAATCTGTTTTTTCCTCATTACTATTGTGTTGCATAGTTCTAAGCATGCTGTATTATGCTTATCAGGTTCTGCGAACGTTCTTTACTTCGTGAGACCTTTGATGATTCACTAATAGATAAAATACCTGGCCGCCAAACTGATCGGAAGACCCTTCTTGGAGAATTGAATTGGATTTTTACTGCTGTTACGGACACAATAGCTTGGAATGTTCTTCCTCACGGTGATTTTTACTTTTTGAAACTGATGCAACCACATTCTGTTTTTTTTAACATTTTGTTCTTTTTCTCCATTTTAAATAATTGTGTATGCATTGTTTTCCTGCAGATCTTTTTCAGAGATTGTTCAGACAGGATCTCCTAGTTGCCAGCCTGTTTCGGAACTTCTTACTTGCTGAGAGAATAATGCGATCTGCAAATTGTTCTCCAATCTCCCATCCAATTTTGCCTCCCACCCATCAACATCATATGTGGTACCATGAGATTCAATATTTAGATTTTGTGTTATCTCATTTATCGAACGTTTATAACTTTTATGTACTGCAGGGATGCATGGGATATGGCTGCTGAGATTTGTCTCGCTCAACTTCCATCTTTGATCAAAGATCCAAATGTGGAGTTTCAGGTATCATTTTGTACCTTTTTCCACATCATGCTTGTCCTGTGCTGGCTTTATCAAAATTTACGTTATAATTAAATGTCAGGATGTATAATGAAGCATATGTATTATTTTATTCAGGCAAGTCCTTTTTTCACTGAGCAATTAACTGCTTTTGAGATTTGGCTTGAACATGGGTCAGAGCAAAAGAAACCTCCAGAGCAGTTGCCTATAGTTCTTCAGGTCAGAAGCCTTTATGGACAATTTTTAATTTGTGATATCCTATGATCATTTCCTTAGGAAGATATGCTATGATCATTTTTCTTAATGTTGGGGCCGGATACATTGTAGCTATCATAACCATTGATGCTTGCTTCAGTTTTTTTGTCTGAGTGTTGACATCTATTTTCCAAGATGGCTCTTTATTCCTTAGTTAATTATTTTTAACCAGATATTTTGGTACTTAAAGAGGACTTTAATGGGCTTTTGTTTTCTTATCTCTCGTTTAATTGGCCTTGAATGATGTTGCATATGGAATATGAAAGAATGCTTCTGTTAGCAGGGGAGCTTTCCTTAGGAAGAAAGAGAAACTTTGAGTTCTTACCTTTTGATCATTCTTAGCAGATTGTTTTACCTTTTCTGCGACAAGTTTATCCTTTGCCATTATACTGAAAGAATTATGAAAAGATAATATTATATTCTCATATGCATTGATTTGGTGGGTAAAAATATACACCAGCAACTGTATCCCAACTTCTAACATGTATTTAGTTGTCTTAGTGCTATAATTTTTGCTTGGATCTCTTTGTAGACAACCAGGTTATGGTTGGGAATCGGGATTAGCTCTTGTTGCGGAATTTCTTTTAATATAGAAATAATTTCATGTTGTAACTGCCTAGTCGCTTGATTTATCCCAGGTTTTACTTAGTCAATGCCATCGATTCCGAGCTCTAGTTCTTCTTGGAAAATTTCTCGACATGGGACCGTGGGCTGTAGATTTGGTAATTGATCGTAATTCTTATTCTCTTTCGCCTTGATTTATTTGTTTTCTTAAGTTTCTAAAATAAAAAATTATAGTTCCTTTTGTAAGCAGCTCACTGATATATACTACGTAGGATAACTGTCGTATAAATTGATTATTGTAAAATATATTTTTGTTGTCTCAGGCCTTGTCTGTCGGAATTTTTCCATATGTGTTAAAGCTTTTGCAGACAACAACACCAGAACTGCGACAAATTCTTGTATTTATATGGACAAAGATTCTGGCTCTTGACAAGGTAGCTTGCTAGTTTAAAATGATGATTTCAGACGCAAAACTAAAATCTCACATTATACTGTCTTCTTTTATTTTTCTGGAGAATAATTTTTCCTAAAATTGTACATCCACAAACCCTTACGATGGCTAATAATCTAGTTTTCTTACAATTCAAATAATGCCAATGGATCATTAGTAAAACCATTGTCGGAACATACTCCCCTGAGTGAAGTGTAATTTTGCACTAACGGAATGCTTTCGTTATGTTACTGCTACAAATGAGTAGTAGTAGTAGTAAATTAACATTTCTTTTATATGCAAAGGTCAGTGTATATCAAACGGTCAATAGTTCTCGCTTTGCAAAGGTTGATTTGCTTAGAAATAGGATTTTTATCTGAATAATACCTGATTAAAGTGACTTTGGATCTTCTTGGATTCTAGTCTTGTCAGGTGGATCTAGTAAAGGATGGTGGCCATACTTATTTTATCAGATTTCTTGACAATATAGACGCTTATCCAGAACAGCGTGCAATGTCTGCGTTTGTTTTGGCCGTTATTGTTGATGGTCACAGAAGGGGACAAGAAGCTTGCATTCAATTTGATTTAATCAATATCTGCTTGAAGTACCTTCAAAGCTCAACTCCAAATGACGTGCAAACTGATCCTCTATTTCTTCAATGGCTTTGTCTCTGTCTTGGTAAGCTGTGGGAAGATTTTTCAGACGCCCAAGGAATTGGTATACAGGCAGATGCTACTGGTGTATTTTCTTCTCTAAAGTCTGAGCCCCAACCAGAGGTACCTTCAACAAAAGTTTTATCATATACCCTGAACTTGATATTTCCACGACAAACTCATTAGCATATCTTGGATTTAAAATTGTTTTAATTTATTCAGGTCAGGGCATCTGCTGTTTTTGCCTTGGGAACACTTCTTGATGTTGGAAATAACTTGAGCGGAGATGGTGTTGAAGGAGATGAAGATTGTGACG
This sequence comes from Begonia fuchsioides, assembly GCA_003255005.1. Classification (NCBI taxonomy): domain Eukaryota; kingdom Viridiplantae; phylum Streptophyta; class Magnoliopsida; order Cucurbitales; family Begoniaceae; genus Begonia; species Begonia fuchsioides. The sequence continues at coordinate 442,435 of QAOC01040521.1, read as the reverse complement.
ATGATGAAAAACTTAGAGCTGAAGCCACCATAGTTGGAAGTCTCTTAAGTAATGTTTCAGATGGAAGTCCTTTAGTAAGGGCCGAAGTGGCCGTCGGTATGTGCTCATTACTGCTTTATGGCTCCATGGAAATTATGTTGAGCATTTTAGTACTATATTATAATAGACATAATTTAGTAATATTAGTTGTATATTAGAGGATACTTTAGGTTAAAGTCTTTTAAGGGGGAGCTTGATGTAGTGTAGCTCGAGACCCAAGCAAATTTAATAAGTCTATAAGTAGTTAATTGTTTTTGTTTTAAATTTTTGCTTTTATTTTATTCAATTTTGTGATTCTATTTAATGGGCGGAGTGATAGACATTCAGATTTTTTTTTCTCTATTTTGAGAGTTTTTTTCTCTAGGATTGTTGCATTTATCTGTTTTAATTACAAAATAAACTTTTCGCTGCACCATTTAGCGAAAGATATAATTTAATGCTGCAGATTCTTGTCTGAACTAAGTATCAACATTAAAGTTTCACCATTTAACGTCATTCTCTGTTTGATTCTTGACTTTATTTTTATTATTAATTAACAATTTGCTTTATCTTTTTTTGGACATGCAATGCGCAAATATTGTGCAATCTAAGCTGATCCATGACTATCCAACCCCATTTTTGTGCACTTTCAAAATAGTCAGATTAATCTAATTGTACTTGGAGTTTTTCTTAGAATACTGAAGGTTTATGATGCTGGCGGTTCTTGGCTCACTTCAGCAACGATTATTTAGTAGCTTAGACTAGTTAATGGTTTTAATTTCTATTATCATTAGATTTATAGCATGTTGGATAGTTGTTTTTTATTCCATATTGTTGTTTGTGAATTATATGAAGTCCAGTGTTCTTGCAATTAAAGAAATGAATTCGGTTTGATGTCTTTTTTATCACAGCTCTAGCACGGTTTGCCTTTGGGCGCAAGAAGGACCTCAAGTCAATTGCTGCAGCTTATTGGAAGCCTCAGCTGACTTCACTTACTTCTTTTTCTCATGTGAAAGGCCCAAGTAGTGGACATTCTAGTCAAAACCAGTATACATCACATAATACTATTATTTCCTCTCAAATTGGTCCTTTATCGAGAGTTGGCAATGAGAATTCAACATTGAATCGAGAAGTAAGAGTCTCCACTAGCAATCCTCTCGCCAACTCGATAATAATGCTTGGATCTCCTGTATCAGATAATTCTTCACAACATTCCGACTCTGGAATTTTGAATGATGATGTAGTGAGTAATGGGGGTGGCAATCATCTAAGGTCAAAGTCATTGGATAATTCTCTGTATTCTCAATGTGTAGTAGCTATGTGTGCCTTGGCCAAGGATCCATCTCCACGAGTTGCATCTCTTGGTCGGAGGGTGCTGTCGATTATAGGTATTGAACAAGTAGCCACAAAGCCAACAAAGATTGCTGGGACTGGTATTCGTCCCAATGAAATAATGTCATCTCCGACTCCTAATTTTGCTGGACTAGTTCGTTCATCTTCTTGGTTCGACATGAATGGAGGTAATTTATTGCGATAAACCATGCCAGGTTAATCTCCTTAGCTAGGTTAATCTCTGTCGCTGTTTCTTGTCTTCCATTTGTTTTTCTATCTTACTGGGTGTCTTTAACATCTTCAAGTTGCTCCTTTCAATGCCGCTCTCTCTTTTTGTGAGTCGTTGACTGCCTCTCCTTGCTGTGGGTTTGTCCTTTTGTGGCTTTATTGATTCTTCTTTCTTGGGGGGGTTTTCTTGGTCCTCTTCTATGGCTCTCTTGGTTTCTCAGATTCAGTTTTTTTATCTTATTTTATTTTTTGCTTCTTTTTGTTTTGTATGGTTAATTATAATATTGATGAATCTGTACGAGGGATATTTCCACTTTTCTGTTTTCTAATTTTTATTATGTCATTCTAATCCTTTTAAATATAAATTTTACAATTATATAAAAATAGAGAAGTTTTTTTTTCTTGTTCCTCGGCCGCCTATCTCCATGTCCCAGCCTATCTCCATGTCCCAGAATAACTTTGTCATTTTTTATTTCTATTTGCTCCTTCCATTTTTATGAGATGTAACTTTTAATCATATATCATTAGTCATGAAAGTTTCGTTTGTCAGGTCATTTACCCCTGACCTTCAGAACCCCCCCTGTTAGCCCTCCTAGACCAAGTTACTTGACAGGCATCCGAAGAGTTTGCTCCTTGGAGTTTAGACCTCATCTAATGAACTCACCAGATTCAGGTTTAGCTGATCCGCTCTTGGGTTCAAATGGATCGTTTACATCTTCAGAGCGCAGTTTTCTTCCACAATCAACTATTTATCAGTGGAGTTGTGGGCATTTCTCCAAGCCACTTCTTACTGTTGCTGATGACAGCGAAGAAACTTATAGCAGAAGAGAGGAGAGGGAAAAGTTTGCATTAGAATGCATAGCCAAATGTCAACACTCTTGTGAGTATTTTTTTATCATTATTTCTCTTCTAATATGGTTTAATATTTATGATCCGATTCACTTTAATTGACCTATGAATGATTATTTTCAGCTGTTAGTAAGCTTAATAATAATCCAATAGCCACCTGGGATACAACATTTGAAATGGGTACAAAAACCATTCTGCTGCAACCTTTCTCTCCAATTGTGATTGCAGCTGATGAAAACGAAAGGATTAGGTATGTTTGGTATACTTTTCACCTTAATAAGTAATGAAGAATTATATTAGGCTGCCTTTGGGATGGATCAATTTGGGAATGTTCTAGCTGGTTAAATGTTAATATGATCATCACCTTTAGTGGTTTAATGCATACAGCAGTCAAACTGTGCCCATATAGTGTAATCAAAGTTGCCTACCTCTCTTCCTGGAGTAATATGATCGTCAATATGTACTAATATTCTCTTTAGGGAACCAAAGAAGTTTAACCAAGATTTAAAAAAAAAATTTAAACTTGAATAATTAGTGCTTTCCTTGTTTTTTTATGGCAAATTCTTTTTTTGTGATTGAGAAAAAGAAAAAGAAAAGCTTGATGTTTTCATCTGGTCATTTAAATTAATTTTTAAAGCCAAATATAGCATTTTTTTATTTGAAGATGTATCATGTATAAAAGTGAGATCCAAACAAGAGGACAAAAGGATCTTAAAAAAAAAACTACAGTGTTACGGACCTAAGGCCCTGTGAGTCTAGTTATCTATTGTTATTTGTTGTTTTCTAGTTATTTCATTAGTTGTTATTTTAATTAAGTTAGAGAGTCAATTTAATCTTTTTATATTCAATTATATCATAGGATTAATTTGGTCTTTTTATATTTAATTAAGTCAAAGATTTAGTCAAAGATTAGGTCAATGAAGTATATTTAAATGTCATTAACTCTTATAGTTTTGAAATAAAGCAATCAAGTATTTTTTTGTTATTTCTCCTTCTTTTCCTAACATTTTCTCTCTATGGCCGAAAGATGGGTGATTACCCGATCTTAAGGTAAACTCCCTGAGTCCGATCCTTACAAATTAGTATCAGAGTCGAATCCCTCTTCGGAATCCGATTCTCCAACAACTTCGGTAAAATGAGAAGATTCGTCGATGATGTTTAAGTTGATACAGTGTCTGTTACAATTCATGGAGAACAATCTAGGACAACCGAGGAACAAGTGCGAGCGAGTGACAAACAGGCACATAAGAATCACAAAACCCTAATGGACTACCTGAGCGAGTCACACACGTTCGGATTCAGCGAATTGTCTTCTGCAGGGTCTTCACTCACGCCCTCCGCGCACGGCGGCGCAACCACCACAATTCCGCCCATGCTCTACTCCTGCCCCACACAAGTCCGCGCTCGCCCTGCCCGCGCCACCAGCACCGTACCTGCCCACGCAACCAGCCCACGCTTTGCCGGCGTTCGCGGTCGCCGCTCTAGCACACCCTGTGCTCACGCCTGCATCGTACCCGGCCGCTGGCGCCTACTTACCCGCGCAGCCAGCACCTTCCGCGAACCCAATGCTGATTCTTCTGGCCGCCACCGGCTCTGCAGCTCCGTTCGCTGCTCCCATGCCCGAGAATTCGGGGTTCTCTGGTCCACCATCGTTGACAACTGCCCGTGCCTCGCAGCCAGAATCGATATGAATCGCACCACCCGCGTTGGCAGAGACGCAAAAAGCGCCTACCACAGACGCCCAGATCCGAGCGCTCCCACCATCGCCAACAATCGCCCACGCCCCACAGCCGGAACTGATTTGAATCACGCTGACGCTGTCCACTCTCGCAGGCCCGAGTTCGGCGCAATTTGCGACCTTGCCTGCACCCTGCACCGCCTTATCTGAGCAGACTACCATTGCACCGCATGGTCCGTCCTCGCGCACATTCTCCCTACCTCAGCCAGCGCCGTTTTCGGCCTTTGCACCGCTGCCAACACTGCAATACGCAATTGCCCAACTGTCGACACTGCTTTTCGTGACCCCAACGCCTTCGATCGGCCCACCTCCGTCAGCTGCGTTTCCATTCGATCATGGCCCACCTCCGTCAGTTGCGTTTCCATTCGATCATGGTCTACCTTCGTCTTTCGCAACGAGTTTCCATTTTGTCAGCTTGAGTACACGCTGTTTTTTGCAGAGAAGAGTGATGTTATGGACCTAAGGCTCGGTGGGTCTAGTTATCTATTATTATTTGATATTTCCTTAATTGTTATTTTAATTAAGTTAGATGATCAGTTTAGTCTTTTTATATTCAATTAAGTCATATGATTAGTTTTGTCTTTTTATATTCAATTAAGTCAATGATTTTTAGTCACAGATTAAGTCAATAAAGTCTATTTAAAAAGATCTTAACCTTTAGGGTTTTGAAATCAAGCAATCAAGTATTTTTTAGTTATTTTTCCTTCTTCTTAACCCTATTTTTCTATGGTCGGAAAATAGATGATTATCCGATCTCAAGGTAAACTTCCTGAGTCCGATCCTAACATACAGAGCCTGTTCTATGAGGCAACAAACTTTCAATAAGTGAATCTCTTTGATGGGACCTTTGTGAGTACCATATTCATTTTCTTTGAATCTACTCGTGTAAAATAAGATTGTACTTGGCTTAGCCTTATGAAATAGTTTCTATTTCTTTTAGATTATGTAAATATTTGTACTTTTTGGGGATCTTCAAGGTGGTTCATTTATTCTACATTTCTGTTTTCTCTTCCATAATATTTGATTGACTTTTCCTTTTCTTTTATTCTGATCATTATACATTCTTTATGGTCTCGTCTTATTTAAAACTTTTGTGTATTCTCTTTCAGGGTTTGGAATTATACAGAACCTACCCTTCTAAATAGTTTTGACAATCACGATTTTCCTGATAAAGGAATTTCTAAGCTCTGCCTCGTGAATGAGCTTGATGACAGCTTGCTATTGGCCGCTTCATGTACTGTTCTTGTCTACAAAGTCTTATTCAGCTCCTCAAGTAACTTGCTAAGCATTTTTTTCATATAAATGTAGGTGATGGAAACATAAGAATCTGGAAGGATTATACTCTGAAGGATAAACAGAACCTTGTTACTGCATTCTCGGCTATCCAAGGGCATAGGCCTGGTGTAAGGAGTTTAAATGCTGTTGTGGATTGGCAGCAGCAATCTGGTTATCTTGTATGTATCTTTTCGTAGAGGTCTAATGTTTTTGAGTTAAACGATTCTTCTATTCTTTTTACACGTTTTTAAGTTTTATGCTGATTTTGTAGTATGCTTCTGGAGAGATATCATCCATAATGTGTTGGGATTTGGACAAGGAGCTGCTTGTTAAATCTTTTTCTTCATCATCAGACTGCAGTATATCTGCACTGGTGAGTTTATATTTACTTGGTTGCTGAGTTATCTTTGATAGTTTGATTAGCTGACAAACCTGCTCAAAGGTGGTTACTTATGTTGGGAAGTATGTTTTACAATAATAATGGAATGTATTAAGCCTTGTAATGAAGAAGCATGGGAGAATATATAGAATCATGCAACTAGGCTATGTAAGATAAGGGAAATAGTTTCTCAAGGACATTATTATGCTTTCATCAAAGTACACCTCACTAACGAAATTATTTTATTGATATTGACCAATTAGTGACTGAGCAGTTGCACATTTATGTTCTTATGATAGGGTTATTTCCCTTTTATACTTGTAGGATGATAGTTCATATTATGAGCACTTACATGAGCTGTTTTTTGAGTGGCTAATTTTCTGGAGAAGAAATTGTTTTCCTGTTTGTAGTTATCTGGCTCTTAGAACGTTAAAAAATCTGCCGAAAGTGAAGGATGGAGTAGGCAGATGGTTTCCACAAACATTTTTCTACCTGTTTATTAGTTTTATATATATTTGTTTTCATCCCTTAAGATTAAATCTTGTTATATTTTTACTGGCTTAGATAACTTATACATGATCATTGGATTCTAATTTTTTTTGGGCCATTACTAGTCTTCTTCTCAAGTTCACGGAGGACATCTGGCAGCTGGATTCGTCGATGGCTCTATAAGAATATATGATGTTCGTACTCCAGAAATGTAAGCGCACTCACTACTTCTATCGTCATCACTTGTTGCATTTCATTAATTACCCACTTTTCATGGATATAAATAAACATCAAACATATTGTATTTAAGACTTATTTAGTGTGCTTTATTATGCAACGCAAAATATGGTCTTGTTTCTCTGTTCATTTATTCAAACCTGCACTTATAGTATTTTCTGTTGCTCTTAGGCTGGTGTCTACAATGCGGCCACACACTCAGAAAGTGGAAAGAGTCGTCGGAATTGGATTTCAACCAGGACTGGATCCATCAAAGGTAGGAATCCATTATTAGATTTGCTAAGTTTATTTTTTCAACATACCTCTAATTATATATGTGATTTGTCGAGCTGTAATTAGTGTAATAAATATAATAAAAGTACATTATATGAATCTTAATTAGAACAATTATGACTCGACACGTCAACGTGACAATAAGAAAATATGCAAAGAAAGTAAACATAATATTATTATTTTTTAAATATTGTCAATATCGCTTCAAATAATAAACAATATATTAAAAGATTTTCATTTTTCAAATTGATCTTGATAATTTGTATGACTGCATTCTTGCAGATTGTGAGTGCATCTCAGGCAGGTGACATTCAATTCCTAGACATCAGAAAACAAGGGAACGCTTATCTCACGATCGACGCTCATAGGGGTTCACTTACGGCTTTAGCTGTTCATCGGCATGCTCCGATAATAGCGAGTGGCTCAGCCAAACAACTTATCAAAGTTTTCAGCCTAGCCGGCGAGCAGCTAGGCACAATTCGATACCACCCGACGTTTATGCCTCAGAAAATCGGCTCGGTTAGTTGCCTCGCCTTCCACCCTCACGAGGTTTTACTTGCTGCTGGTGCTGCCGATGCTTGTGTTTCTATCTACGCGGACGATAACGCTCAAACCCGATGAAGTTAAAGCACCTTTCTTGATATCTCTCCGACTATCTTGACCTTCCGATGGGGAATCGAGGGTCTGCCTTGGCCGGTCAAGATAGTCCGGATGTTGGACTGGGTCGATCGTTCTTTGCAGTCACTCTGTAAAGCGCTCAGGTCTGTTGTTCGGTTCGGGTCGTGTATGGTATAAATTTATTAGCCTCATTGTAAAGGTTCACAGCATGGTGCCAAGAAAATCTTGCATATTGTTTGGGGGCTTTGGCTAATAATATGATCTCTCTCTCTAGTGTAAGTAGATGCGTGTAAATAGTTCACTTTTTTTCTTCATATTAATGTTATTCTTGGCTGTTCTTGTCTGGGCTCGTTCATCTTCCCTCTCTGTACCCTTCAAAACTCATATTTTCTGCCATGATTCGAGTGTTTTGAGCTCTTCTTTGCACCAATCTGCCGCTCTTTCTTCACTCGAGGCTTGTTCGTGTTGCTGAATTCTTCACGTTTGAAGCAAGTTTCTGCGGTTTTCTGAGAAAAAATTGGTAAATAGGTCCTCAGTGTTTCGATGATCAAGCGAATAAAACCTACGTAGGCGCGAGGACACAGACTGCATCCACCCGCAGCAGGCGGCTTATATTGTCAGGGTGGCTGAAAAAACTACTCTCCAGGGCGGCTATGAAAGTTGTCAGGTCCGCCGTGAGGGGAGCGAAATATTTCCTCAGAAAACACAGAAAATGGCCATTCTCGCCCTTCAAAACCAAGTGGCATCAAACATTTAACGAGCACCAGGCGTTGCAAATGCTAAGGCAGGCAGCCACGAATGCAGACCTCTCATCGGTGAAAAGCTCGGAAGAACCCTTTCTTCTATCAGCTCTCACGGAGTCCTTCAGTTCCTACAGCGTCCCCCCAACCCCTAGCGCTTACCTTTTTGTTCTCAAGTTCTTGCTCCGGACTTCCCAATTCAGCGATGTTGCGCTAGTTCTCGATCGCCTAGAACGATTTGAGAAATTCGAGACCCCTGAATTCATTTTTAACGAGATTTTTAGGGTTTACCGCGAAACAGATAAAGTACACGATGCTGTAGACTTATTTTTTCGAATTCCCAAGTTCAGGTGTGTTCCTTCAGTTTGCTTGCTTAATTCTCTGCTTTCAGTACTTTGCGGAAGTAGCGGCGGCCTTAAAATGGTTCCTCAAGTTCTGTTTAAGAGCCAAAGCATGGGAATTCGGCTTGAAGAATCAAGCTATCGAATATTAGTGTCTGCTTTGTGTAGAATTGGAAAAGTTGGGTATGCTATTGAAATAGTGAATGATGTGGTGAACAATGGTTATGGTCTGGAAATGAACATCTTCTCTTTGATATTGTCAGCATTAAGCAAACAAAAAGGTGCCTCTTCCATTGATGTCAAGGAATTGCTTCAGGAATTGAAGCGAAAGAGGTTTTTGCCCGGTGTTGCGGATTATTCCAATGTGATTCATCTGTTGAGCAAGGAAGGGAGGGGTTTGGATGCTTTGGATGTGTTGACCCAGATGAAATACGATGGATTTAAACCCGATATTGTTTGTTATACAATGGTTTTAAGTGGAGTAATAATGGAGGGAGAGTATGAGAAGGCAGATAAGTTGTTCGATGAATTGCTTCTATTCGGTCTGGTTCCTGATGCTTATACTTACAATGTGGTAATTCATGGATTGTGCAAGCAAAATAAGGTTGAAGAAGGAACTCAAATGGTTTGTTGTATGGAGGAATTGGGGTGCCAGCCTAATGTGATTACTTATAATACACTCCTGGAGGCTATTTGTAAGACTGCAGACATTGATGCGGCAATGAATCTCATGAAAAAGATGAAATGCAAGGGCGTAGAGGGAAATATGAGGACTTACAGACTTGTTTTGGACTGTCTGATAAAAAAAGCGGAATTTATCGAGGCTAGTCGGTTTCTAGAGGAAATGATGGAGAAACGCTGCTCTCCTTCATTTTCGGTGTTTGATGAGGTCATTTCTGGGCTGTGCAAAATCAACTTGGTCTCTAAAGCACTGGAATTGCTAGAGAAAATGGTCCGGAAGAACATGTGTCCGGGAGTGAATTCTTGGGAAGCATTGCTCCTCTGCTATGAATCCAAACCTGAAGTTGGAGAATCCAGTTTGGCATGCTTGGTTGACATAATAGCACAAAATAAGGTTGATGGAGAGGATTGTCAATATGAAAATGGGCTTATTTCATGACCAATGCTTGAGCCTATCTGGATGGTTTGCTTTCAGGCTACATTCTTCTTCACTAGTCGATACCAGCGTTGGAGAGAGTTTAATGTGGTGCAATCTGATATGACTAATCTCAATCACCATTGATTCGTAGTTCATACCCTTTTGGTTTCCCATCTGGAAGATACACCATTGCTGGATGCTTCAGAGGTAATTTCATATTATTTTATTTCCTGATTTTCAACCTATGCTGTGTCTAAATTTATAAAGATATTCTGCTCGAACCATCTTAAGCTTGCATTGGATTGGTAGGAAATTAGTGAAGTTTTTCGCTGTCAGCAGAGCAGTAATTTCAACAGTCACTGTTTTCTTCTCACGCCAACTGACTCTGCCGAATCGGCCACTATCTAGGATGTTGAATTTCTGGTGTTTTTTTTTAATAAACATATTTCAATGCCCATGAGACAAGATTTTTAAATTTCAAATCCACAGGTCAAAAACACATCCGAAGTTGCTCTTTTTCATTAAAATATTATTCTCACACATGCTCTGTTCCCAGAGTGCTTAGAGAGAGACAATAAGCAAGAGAGAATCAGCTCATGTAAAGAACAAGTGCAGGCTACAGCACATAGATTATTCGAAATGCTAAATTCCAACCACATTAAAACAAAGACTAAAACACAAAAAAGCCAGTGTCTGATGCTTTCATGGTTATCACAGGAACATCAATGAAGATGAAGATGATGGGGCAAAGCCAATGTATAAAAACAGAAGACTGGTGGAGCCGATATTAAAGTGTCTCTTTTGTGGATCATAACACAACATTTAACGTATGAAGCAACAAAATGATGACCCCGACAAGGTGCTGTCCTCCCAATTCTTTTCTTTTACTTTTCACAATCACATTGATGAAAATGATGACCCCGGCACAGTAGCAATCACATTTTCTTAGTCTTTGGTGCTTTCTTCTCAGCCTTGGGAAAAAAAGAGATTTTGTTTGGTTGGTTAAGAGATTGTTGCTTACATATTACTCCATCTTCAACAATGGAGCTGTATCCTCCTTGATGGTTTCCTTTCGATCTCCCACTTTTTCTTCAATTAATTTCTTTTAAACTTAGAATTTGAAGGTTAGAAGCAGAAATTCATAAGCTAGTGCTCTTCATCAGATTCTATGCTTGTGTCAGATGAACTATCAGATCGACACATCCCAAGAAAAGACAGTAATAAGGATGACCCTTGTCTTTTACAAGTTTCATTATTCAGCTGAAATTATACCCAAGTTCTCTCGAGATTTGATGAGTGAGAAACTGTAAATTTTTGGTTTAGGTACAAATTTAATTGACTGTCAATACCTGAAGAGCAGAGGAAATCTCTGTCGATAGATTGATCAAAAGAACAGGGCGGAGTGGTCAGGATGGCGAAGAAGGGCACATGAAGAACCAACCCTGGCCAGAAATGGAAGCCATTAAAGAACTTTCCTCGACGACAAGTAGGACATTTGATCAGAATCACAAGCCTGACAAACAGAAACCAGAGACATGAGTTAGTAATGCACGTGCCCTGCTTCTCCATCTCGCTCATCACACGCCTCGAAACACCATCGACGCCAGCTCCGAGCCCTGAAAATGGTGAATTCTGAAAACCCATCTACAGAAAGAACTTCTCCATTGATTTATAGCAGAAAGTTGGGATTTCTGAAGCTGGGCGTGGAGAAGAAATGAGCCAGGTTTAGTTGGGTGTGGGGCCTCCTGTAATTTGAAATCTGAACAGCTTGTCACAACCAGCAACTAGGACCACTCAACAATTCATTACTCGCAAATGGAAGATTACTGGAGATACCCTATAATAATAATCACTTGTTTGGATCTTTTTTAGTGCTCATCTCGTGCTTAAAACCTTTAAATCTCATCCAGTTACTGCTCTTTCGGAACGAATAGTTGTATATAATATGATTACTGTCTTCTTCTCGTGGAATGCAATAAAGTAGGTTTAAATTTCATTAGTCGCGCACTAATCTTGTTTAGCAGCTTTAAGTGCCGGTTGAGTCGTCGTCATTAATCTCGATCATGGTTCCCGCGGAATGTAGTTGAACAAGAAAATATCCCAAGAAATTCTAATTGTGCGAGTGTTTTCTCCACTCGAACCCGGGGGTGGCCCCGGTCCCTCGAAGAGTCTTAGGTTTGAAAATAGACGGATGTGACTCTCCAAAAAAAATTCTGTGATACAAGTAGAAGGCTTTGGGTCGGTTTTGGAGCCGAACCACTTAGGTTTTATGCAAGGATAAACAACGGACGTAGAAAAATTAATCTCCATGGAACATTAGGGTCGGCCATTTCAAGGTAAATTGGAAAGCTCGGTATCGGATTAGCTCATACGAAGTGAGAGACTCTATCGATAAAATGGACAAAATTTACGGAACATTAACGGAGTGGACGGACATTGTCGTGGCACATTGTTCACATTCATTACTGTATAGTTATATGAATAATTTTGCGTTATGGAACCCAATTCAAATATGGAAATGTATAAATTGGACCGGCCGGTTCAGCGAGAATTTTGTCATTTATCGCACTAATACGTTCTGTTCGGTTTTCGAATTCAAATTCAAAAGGCCAACTCCTCGTGGCTCGCCGTCAGTGGATCGGCGGTCGGCCCCACTTTTCATGACAGTAAAGCAATTCAGCTACTTTTCGCCTTTGATAATGTTGTCGGCTTCTTGCCCTTTTCTCCTTTTTCTTACCGTTGAAAGAATTTCTTCTCATGGTTTGAATCCATTGCCAGACCCGCTGGAGAGAAAAAGATTTCTCTAACGGAGACGAACTGCCATGGCTAGAGGCATGGTACCCATTATAGTAAACTTACTCTATTCTTCGTGAAGATTGCTTGTAAGTCTCAAATTTTTCTCTGAATTTTTATTCGTTTCTTCGGGGTGTCTGAGAACAGACTAGTCTTTCTCTGTTTAGTTTCTGATTTCTGTGGCTTCTAAACACTTGGAGTAGATCGTGTTTCATTTTGGTTTATTCTATATAAATTTCATTGATTGAAGAGAGCAAATCTGTTTCTATGGATACTAGACATAGCTTCCAGCTGTTTATGTTTTCTTTTCATGGACCGCAAGTTCGCTCTATTTTGCAGCTTAGAATGAAATTCCATGCGTACAATTTGAAAATTTTAGTTTTATGTTAATTTTCTCAGGTTACGTCCATTGTAGCTCTGTATATAACTTTATGGGGTTTGAGTTCATGGTTCGGAAATTGGAATGACTAATCATTCTTGGGTTCTCTGCTTGACCGGTAGAGGACTGCCGATTTTTAATTTGTAACTCTGCAGAACTCACAGAGCCACCAAATTCAAATTCTCAACTAAAATGAGGGAAGACGCTCTTCAGTGTTCAGGCAATGAAAAAACTGTTCTTCACAGTCCAACATCCAAAATGGGATTGTTGAGAGGAGAAAGAGGAAATTACGCCATGTCAATAACGGTTCCTGGTAGACTAAAACTAATCAAGTCCAGTGGAAATTCGCCTTCGCCGTCGGCCAAGTTTCGTCAAATTATAATCGAAAGGGATGAAGTTTCACGGTCGGTTCCTTCTTCCGCCTCCCATGGCTTCCAAGACCGTTTGAAGGGGATTATCAGTCATAAAATAGAGTGGAAATCCTTGGTGAAAATGTTCAAAGAGTGGATAAAAAGTCCTTTAAACATGGCCTTTCTTTTGTGGATAATTTCAGTGACAGTTTCAGGGGCAATACTTTTTCTTGTAATGACAGGAATGTTAAACAACATGCTGCGCAGTAAGGAACAAAGAGATGTTTGGTTTGAAGTCAATAATCAAATCCTCAATGCTCTCTTTACACTCATCTGTCTTTATCAACATCCGAAGCGATTCTACCATGGTTTCCTCTTGTGCAGGTGGGAGAGAAAGGACGTTCAAACACTCAGAAAAATCTACTGCAAAAATAGCACTTACAAGCCCCATGAATGGCTTCACATTATGGTTGTGGTTCTCTTGCTCCATATAAATTGCTTTGCTCAATACGCCTTATGTGCGCTTAATTTAGGATATAAAAGATCACAACGCCCGGTTTTTGGAGTTGCTATTTGTCTTTCGGTTGCCATTGCTGCTCCAGCCATGGCTGGTGTGTATTGCATTGTCAGCCCTCTTGGGAAGGATTATGACGATGAAATTGACGAAGAGGTTCAAGAGAAAAGATTGTCATTTGCATCTAGAAATAACCAGAGGATTGTCGAGCCGGCCCCTCGGTGGAGAGGTGGGCTGTTTGATCTTTCTGATGATATTGGTTCAGCTTATCTTTCTGTTTTCTGCAGCTTCTGTGTTTTTGGGTGGAATATGGAAAGACTTGGGTTTGGAAATATGTATGTTCATATTGCAACTTTTGTTCTCTTTTGCACGGCTCCTTTTTGGATCTTTACCTTGGCTGCAAACAATGTGGAAAATGGGGTTGTGAGGGAAGCTCTAGGATTGACTGGCGTTGTTCTTTGTGTTTTTGGTCTGCTTTATGGAGGATTTTGGAGAATTCAAATGAGGCAGAGATTCAATTTGCCCTCTAATAAGTCTTGTTTGGATCCAATGATTCTCGATTGCGCCCAGTGGCTCTTCTGTTGCTGTTGCTCGCTTGCTCAGGAAGTTCGAACAGCTGATTTGTACGATGTGGTTGAAGACAAGTTCTACCTTAAGACGATCGAAGAACACGGCCATTCATCGGTCTTATCCACTTTGCCTCGAGAAGGTGGAGACCATCAGGTGAGGATTGAGTTCTCTTCAGAAGCTGGGTTGATCAATCTTGCCAAGCCTCCTATTCCATTTTCAATGACCAAAGATTGTACCAGCTATGAGTAGCAATCTTGTGATTTTTTTCAGAAATTAATTGTTTTTCTTTGAAAAGATGATGTTTGGAACAATCCCAGTTGAAATTTTCTCCCTCTGTTGCTTAATCTCTTTACAATTTCACCATTAAAGAGACTCTCGCTTGAAGCGCAGAAAACAAAGATTTTCCATATTTTCCTATGCAGCAAGAACAAGCCCAGGGAGAGAGCGGCGGAAGAGGTCACGAGGCTGGCTCCGCCACAGCGCCAGCGCCTCGTGGCATGAGATCAGTGACGACGAGCCAGGTGTTGAAGTACTCTGCGAACTGCACAATCAGACAATCAAACAGTTTTCTTTCTCTAGCTCTGAACTGAACTCTCGCAAATGCCCAGTAAGAAATTCTAATCTCTCGCTGGAACTTGCTTTTCAACAGAGAAGTTTCAGAATTCGGCCATGCCACGAAATTTCAGACGAAAAAAATATCGAGTTTTTTGGTCGGAGGATCGTGCTTTTAAGGTTGTTTTTGACTCGACCAGGGTTGGTCATCTGGAGGAGTTTACGGAAAAAGCCGGCGATACAGTGACCGACGTAGACGAACACGACGGAGACGGGTCCAGCATTCACCGATCTCCGGCGGAAGGCCTATTTCTGGGCTCAAGAGTAACAGTGACTGTATTTCTCTGTGTGCGAGTGTTGTTAAAGTTAAGCTAGGTTGGCAAGTGGAGAAGCTTTTGATTGGTGGCCTCCTCTAAAATCGCGCCTTATGTGCATTTGAACTCAAATCTTCAAAGCCAAGTCTAAGTGATTATGCCTACAGAAATAATCTTAGTCATCAGAAGCAGCGGGCTTGATGTATTTAATGCTGCTCCTGGATGCACACGATTTTCTCCCTCTTGAAGCACGATACCCTTAGGAGTAGGAACCATGATCTCCAAATTGACACGGTTATAGATTCATTCCCAAATTATCCTCCGTTAAGGAAAGAAGAGTGGTGGTAAAATAGTAAATAACACGGTCTCTAACTCTTTGGTTTCCTCAAGCGGTGCCATTTCTGAGCAAGATCAAGCAACAGGCTGTGAGTTTGGAGAATTGAGAAGAAGTTTAATGTTTCAGCGGCGGAGAAGAAGAATGCCGTTGACGAGGTACCTGATACGGAACGAGTATGTCTTGGCGGATCCGGAGCTCTTCACGGCCGCGGAAAAAGATGATCTTGAAGCTCTTCTTGAAGGTGTTGCTATGGCCGGCCTTGTCGGAGTTTTACGCCAGCTCGGCGATCTTGCTGAGTATGAATCTTGCCTTTTTGATTTTTAGAGCGGTCGAAATTCTGAATGCGTTGGGTTTCGTGCTAGGCGGTAGTGCTTGAATTGGAGTTTTTTTTTTTAATTGAGTGATACGATCCTACAATTATACATTGTGTCTGCGACTGGAGTTGTGCATGTGCTTTGCAATCTGATCTGCTTTGAAACTCTTTGAAAGCTTGATATTATTTGTTAATTAAGATTATAAACAATTTTTTGGAGCTTGTGGAAAAGGTGAAAAACGCTTCGTTAGAGAAGATTGTTTGTGATTAAGGTTGTTGAATAGGGAATTTATCATATTCATGCTGTATAATTAAAGTTCCAATCTCATGCCATTTCATTCATGAGCTCCAAAGGATATTGGCTTGAGCTAACTGCTGGTAAGTAGACATTGGATATGGACTGAAGCGAAATATATTTTTGAACACTTTGTTTAAATGTTGGACCTAGATATTTGATTGAAAACTGGGACCTGTCTTAGTTTATTTGCCAGTCCTAAATTTTCGTTTTAAGAATTGTAGGTAGATCCTGCTTTAACATTTGGGACAAAATGTGGGACGAATGTTTCTTTTTCATCTTTTCTTTTTACTCTGTTTATCTAGTTGGTATGTTATTCATGAGATCTAGAGAATGACGATAATTCTTTAGGTAGCTTCTTTACATGATTGAACGATAGTCGGAAAATACAAGCAATTCAACGAGCTAGATGAAAGAGATTCATGGCTGGAACAGATACGTACAAAGGTTTAAAATTTTATTTAAATGTTTGTTTGCTTTGACGATCCCTGCTCTGCAGATGTAGTATTGAAGTGCTACATTACTTTAACTAACTTGGTCTCTAAATCACTACAGTCCTTCAACTTGAAGCCTGCAGTTGTGACGAGACCCAGCATCCAGGGTCCAAAAACTAATTTGAAGGTCGCCGCCATCCTGCAAAGAGCAAATGCAATCCGTCAGGTCTCTGTTGCTCTCTCTCACTCTCCCCATTTGTGTGTGTTCATTAGTCTTATTAGATTGCTTGAAAACAGGCATGTGCTGGAAGCGACGAGGATGACGATGATGATAGTTGGAATGATTCTGATTAAATTTTCATTCTGTTTTCTTGCACTGCCATCAATGCAGAAACAAGGTTAGCATCTTTCTTCGTGAATAGGCAATTTCTGCACGTATTTTTTCCTTCTTTATTTTTGTCACTAAATCAAACTCCGTCTCCTCTCTCACACACACACCTTATTTGTTTAGCTTGTGCTTCTGCTGCATGCGCATAAAATTCAGTTTGGATTATCACACACATAGTCTTAGACAAGACTGAATGAAACCAAGCGCTCAGTTGATTAGTTATGCTTTCTGTATGTATATTGTGATCGAGTGGCATTAAGTTTTGGTATTGTAGCGTACAAGGACGAGTTCTTTGTAGTAGGCTTTACCGAAAAGTCTACGTATTGTGCTATAATATCAATCAATTTCCATGGTTTCATTTTCTCTAAATTGAGTTAAACACCGACTGTATATGTTGTGATTTGAGAAGACGATGAGGGTTCTAACAGCTCATGTTTCAGGTCAGAAATCTATCGGCCAAATGAACAATGTTAGAATTTCAATCGCATGAAATTCCTTTGATTTGCGCTCTTGGAGTGGTTCCAGTTCTTAGAAAATGAAGGGGAAAGTACAGCAATTCTCTGATACACCGACTTACAGGTACAAATTTTAATCATGGAAAAAAATAAATAATAATTAATAGGAAATTATGCATTGCTAGTTGTTTCACTCACACACATGCTAGCCAAATCAAATATAAGATTGAGTCGAAAGTTTGAATCCCGAGATGATCGCAGCCAATCTTAATGCCAAGAAGGTCATGCTAATTGAAGATATTATCTTCCCCAAAAGCTGTCGAGTCACACAAATCAAATAAGAAATTGTACAACGCTAAGTATACAGTATAAAAAAAATGCAACCGAGCAGACCTGGTCGCCGGAAAAGTCGACCATGGCTAAGTATTAAGGGTTTTTTAATATTCAACAGTTAAAAACTATAATAACCATTTATTACTGACATTATAACTAGTCATCCAAAATATAGTATTTGAATTAATGACATAATACATAAAGGGAATTTGATGAAATTTGTCAAATTACTTGTAAGAGTCGAGGCTTCAAATCTCGAACCAACGTTGAAATTGTTACCTAATGTGCGTGTCTATGTATTGTTCTACCTCCAACTCTTTGTGTTTGTTCATGATTTTCAAATATCTGTCATTCATGTGTACTATTTGACTAAATATTACATTTTTTTCACCTGCAAGAACATGAAATCTCCATCTTTTTTAGCTAGCAGTCAAGACCTAAAGCTCTCAAGATGCTCCTTGGTCGACCATAAGGCGACCCTAGTCTTCCCAAAACGATAAATATCTTGTAAATAACGTCACACTATTTGCTCGTAGATAATTTTCTATCATCACCTTAAAACTAATTGAATCTATCAGCATTACACACCTTACCATCAAGGGTAGTTCTAATATGCATTAATAGTCATTAGCTCTTCTTGAATGACAGATTGTTTATCGTTTAATCAGAAGCTTCATTGAGACCAGTTGCTAGTTTGCTTCTTCAATGCTGAAGGCTTAAATAGAAGGAAAGAGATAAAGTTAATAGTCTGGTTTGTACTTACCTTAAAATTTTAAACCAATGGAGTAGCGACAGGTCAGTAGAATTGATGGTTTTTTGGAATTATTCGTGAATAAAAGTGAATGGAATTATGAGCCAATTGGGCTCTACTAAAATGAAAGATTCCCCATTGTTCTATTCCGTTGGAGGGACCCATTCATTCAGCCTATCATCCTTCTTCAAAAGTTGATGTTCGATCTCACACCATCCATTCCAAATTCAACGTCATCAATTTACATCTTATTGGATCCTATGAAAGAGCTCAACATTTAGATAAGGTGGTAGGAGTGGATACAATCAGGTTCGGTTCGGCTCGGTTCATTCACGTGACTGAAATCAGAACTGAGACCGTTGTGTGCAGAACATAACAAGCACAATTTGCCCTTTTTTACCCTTTATCTTTATTAAATATCCTCTCAACCAACTACCCTTTATGTTATTCTCTCTAGTTTTGACCCCCATGCAATTATTTTTCCTATTTTCAAAAGGGTTTTCGAAGATGACATCTTTGATGCTATCCGTATACCGCAAAGTGGAAAGTGGTTGCCGGCCCTCAGGCGTGGCTTCCGGTTCACGCTCCCAATGAACAGAAAGGGCCACCTCTTCACCAACTCTTCATAATTTCTCACTCCCAAACCACCCCTTCTCCATTTTTTTTCCAAAAAATCGCGACCCATCATGAAAAAAAGACTGCATTCACGTGATTCTTCGAAGTACAGCCTTCAAAACTGAGATCTAAGACAGGGTAGGAGTTAGAACGGATAATAGATCAGATTATCCAAGGCATCCAATGATCTACGCATGCTTTCGACTTCTGAAACCAGAAAAAACAGCACATTGGTGGGATTTGCCAACCAGGACTGAAAGTGGCATTGTTGACGTTTTCCACCGATTCAGGGGTATTTTCGTCAAATGCCAACCTCCCCCTTGGGATCTCTTTTTCTCGTCCATTTACTACCCCATTCCCAGTTGGAACAAAGCAATCCCGGTCAACGAATCGCCATCGTCATCAATCGGCTTCCATTTTTATGCCTTCCATGGCAGAGCTCTGCGCCTCCTCCGTCCTTCCGCCATACGCCTCGCCGTGACCGCCCGATGATTTCGAACCTTTTCTTTCCTTTTTAGCAGATAATTTCGCTATGGATTCCCGTTTTGACCCTCCTTTCTCCCTCTATTTCCTAACTGCTGCCACTAGCTTCCCTAGAAGGGCCTTGGTCGGAGCTAACCACACCTCCGCTCGCTTTTGCTCGCGCTAATCTTGGGGATTTCTGACTTGCTTTGCTGTTTTTCGGGTTCTTCTTTACCAATAACCGGCGATGATAGAGCCAACGGGTGGGAAACCCGGCTATCTGAGGAAAATTCTGGTTCGGGTTTTGCTGCTTGCGGTTTTACTCATAGCCATTCGATTTGCGTACGTGGTGACGATTGCCGGCGAGACGTGTAATTCCGGAGATTTCTGTTTCTTTTCCTTGCCTGGGAATCTCAATCTTGTCATGGCCGGCGCCGGTGCCGGCGGATCGGGAAATGTCGTAAAAGAAGCGCGTCTTTCTTCCAGTAAGGGGTGGATTGATGATGATTACTTCACCAGCAAAGAATCGGCCAGGGCAATCGAATTCTACACTTCAATCTTCAGAAATTTAACAGCAAAAGGCTACCTCGCTCTGAACTCGAATTCATTATGCATAGATACTCCGACCGGCCGGGACGTTTTCGCATTGAAAGAAATTGGCGTATCAAAAGCCGTCGGAGTTTTCAAGAAAGCTCGGAAACCTCTGGTCATCAAGGGCGTGGCTCATCAGATTCCGTTCGATGACAATACTTTCGACTTCGTCTTCTCCGGTGGGGGACACCTGGACAACTATTCACGGCCGGTAGAATTCGCATCGGAGATCGGCCGGACTCTCAAACCCAAGGGAATCGCGGTGGTTCATGTAAGAGCGAAA
Organism: Begonia fuchsioides; assembly: GCA_003255005.1. Classification (NCBI taxonomy): domain Eukaryota; kingdom Viridiplantae; phylum Streptophyta; class Magnoliopsida; order Cucurbitales; family Begoniaceae; genus Begonia; species Begonia fuchsioides. Next base: position 422,090 of record QAOC01040521.1, on the reverse strand, counting down.
GACAAGTATAGTTTCAATTCGTTTCTCGATTTGTTCAATTGCTGCAAACTAGTAAAATCTAGGGATTTGCTGGGATTTGACCCCCAAATGCATGCCATTCGAGAATACATCATTAGAAAAGAGATCAAAGATTTCGAGCCCAGGTTGCAACCCCCCCATGGAAACACAGAAAATAAATGTTTGGTTCCTGGATACAAGCGAGAGCTGGTGATGAAAGCTGAGCCTCTGATTTTAGAAGAGCCACTTAAGCCATGGATAACGCTGAAGCGGAACATAAACAAGATGAAGTATTTGCCATCAATGGCGGATATAAGCTTTAAGAACAGGTATGTCTACGTCGACGTAGGGGCTCGAAGCTATGGCTCTAGCATAGGAAGTTGGTTCAAAAAGCAGTACCCAAAACAGAACAAGACATTTGAAGTGTACGCAATCGAGGCGGATAAAACATTCTACGAAGAATACAAATCTAAGAAAAAGGTGAAGCTCCTGCCATACGCTGCATGGGTGAGGAACGAGACCTTGTTCTTCGAAATCAATCAAGACCCTGGCGAGGTGGAAGCAGTTGCAGGCAGGGGAATGGGAAGAATTCAGAGCAAGCAACGATCATCCGATGCCATTGCCGATCAGGTGGACGAAATCGAGGGCTTTGATTTTGCAATGTGGTTGAAAGAGATGGTGTCGGAGAGAGATTTCGTGGTGATGAAAATGGACGTAGAAGGGACCGAGTTCAACTTGATTCCGAGGATGATTGAGACCGGCGCAATTTGTTTAATCGATGAGATATTTTTGGAATGCCACTACAATCGGTGGCAGCGGTGCTGTCCCGGGCAGAGGAGTGGCAAGTACGAGAAAACATACAGCCAGTGCTTGGAGTTGTTCACGTCGCTCCGGCAAAGTGGAGTTCTTGTTCATCAATGGTGGTGACCCTCAAAACTCTCGTAAGCTTCTCTTTCAATTGCTCTTTACAGTTGCTTTTTTTTTTGTTTCTTACGCAGTTGAAGCAATGCTGGTTTGGCTTGGCTGTCCGAATTAGAAGTTGAATTGAATAATCTTCCTTGAATCTTTCAATTTGTATCATTTGATGTAGAAGCTATACACCGATACCGAGCAGATTGAGTTTCAATTTGTATCACTTTATCGGAATCCATACCTACTGATGTTACGTTGCTGCGCCCACCAGCCACCGGCCACCCTTATAGCCCATCAAAATGCAAGTCTAACGTGGAATAGATTTGAGATTATAACAAAAATACATAAAAAAAAAAACATCACAAACGCTGTCCAATCTTCTGCTCTTCCCGGCGCATTCTGTAGTGTAAGCTTTAAGTAGAGGCTAGCTTTCGAACGATGTAGCGATAGGCGGCAACTTTTTTCCTCCGGGACGCGGAATTGTCGACGGAGATCACCATCTTGCCGGCTTCACGGGAAGTGAATGAGTTATGAACTGCTTCTTCGTTGCTTGCCATCTTCTTCGGCTTCTCCACTGCAATCGTGTAGCTTTCCTCTGCGTTTGGCACGAATTCTGCGCTGTATTCTAGATCCCATCCTCCGACCACTATGTCCCATGTTGTTATCGCCCCAGCCTACGACGAAATGAACCATTTTCTGAATCAAAGTCACCGGCTTCAAGAAAAGTCTGCAATCTGAATTCAAACTGTGTAAAATCTTACCTCAATTCCCTCGATCTGAATGTTCACCTTCTCTCCGCCTTTGACGGTGAACTCCGACGCCGGTTTCGGAGGGCCGTTCTGTAAATCACTCGGTCGATCAAGTCCTCCGTACTGGACAGGAAGATCCTCCGGCCGTATGTATCTTAATCAAAACAAAACCCAATTCAGGAACATGTTTTGTGAAGCCTACATATACATAAATGGGTAAATCGACTCACTTGTAAAGCGTCTCGGCGACATTTCCTTCCGTCGAGATCACGAACTTGCTCTTGGTTCGTTGAGTGAGGAAAGGACTGAACATCGAATACAGCACGCTGAAGTACCAGGGTACATTAACAAAGATCTGAACTCCCCGATGATTTGAAAAGGAAAAATCAAATCTTGTAGAGAAGATTAAACATTAAATTGCAATTAAGAGGAAACTGTAAACTTCAAAGAACCTTGCGAGCCACCAGCTCTGGGTAATTATCTTGGAAAAGCGAGAGGATCTGATTCGAAGCAACTCTCAGCTCTCTCTTAGGCATGTCTTTAAGATCAGTAACTTGGATCAGAGAGTTGACCCCTCCAGGCTTGAACTGAAGAAGGTTGATCCCTCTTTCAAGAACTTGAACTCTCCATCTGAGAAATTTCTTCAACTTTTCTTCATCTCCGAAGATCCTTTCGTACATGTCTTTATCTTTGAAAACTCCATAAGCGTTGTAGCAAACTGGGTGTCCCTCTCTGTCGTAGCCCTGCATGTAAGCTACAACCCCTTCCAGTTCTTTAAATCCTAGGTCTTCGTCTATAATGGCGTCCGCTGCAAACTCTTTTCTCCAGTCCAGACATTTCTGAAGCATATTGAGAGAATCAGCCACTCTAAAGTCTCGCGCACGAAGAAATTTCAGTAGAATGACATCGGCCCGCTCATCGCTACCCAGAAGAGGAATCCCCCACATTGCTGGTTCAGCGGCATCGGAGGTCGCTAGTTTGTCTTTGAGCTCTTTCAGGGCTTTCTTTTCGGAGGATTTCAAGTGGGAAACTAAGTAGGTGTCTTCTTTGAACGATGGGGAGCGAAGTGTAGCAGCCTCCATTAAAGAAGTGACGAAGCTTTTCTTGTTGGGTTTGGGCGAGGCTTCTGGTTGATCAGGGTAAGAAGCTGTTGGAGCACAGATCGGCGAAGAGGCTTCCATTAATGGTTATGTGAGAAAGACCCAGATGGAATCTACCGAAAGATACAAATCTTCCAAGGGCAGGCGATGACAAAAGAAGTTCTCGCTTCAATTCCTCAAGGAAACAGAGGATTCAGAGAGAGAGAGAGAGAGAGAGAGACTGTAACTACCATACAAACGAGAAGAGGAACAGAGGAGAGGACAGAGTTGGTCACAAAATGGAGAAAAAAGGAGATAAAGTGAAAATATCGCCGCGATTTCGGTTTGAAAAAGCTAAGAGAGCGGCTTCGAGAAGACAGAGGGAGGATTAAAGAAAAACCCAAAGCTGAAATTCATAAGATAATTACAAAATTCAGAGATTTCGATGAAGTAGAAAACGAGAAAATAGCTCTGATGACGACATGGTACGAAGATGATTAGAAAGGGAATGGAGTGTGGAGAGAGAGATGGCAGAAACAGAGCCTCCGGCGAAGCCCTCCAACGCCCACTGGTTAATTCAAACAGAGGCAGGCCGATGGCGGGACCCTCTGCCATTTTCGTCTCCTTCGTCCCCATTTTTCTACCTACTTTATTTTCTGACACGCCTCATCGATCTTCGCGCATTACGCCTTCAATTATGACTCCATTGTTCTCCCACTCTCTGGCATCATTTCATTTCATCGTTCTAAAATATCATCCAAAATGCGGGGATGCAGTAATTAATGAAAACGATGAAGAAAGACAAATGGGAGGTGGGTACAGTGAAGAAATAAATGGAAGGCAAAAATGGCGAAAACCCATCGCTGTCCACCCTGAATCTTGGGGGAGGAGCAGTTTCTGGGCTTGGATGCCGGAAGAGAAAGCGCCGTTGCCATCGCCTCCGTCTTGTCAACTTCTCTTTCAATCCTCCGGTGGGATTAGGGCTTTGAGCCTATCAAAACGCCGTCGTTTTCAATGTGTGAAACCTCCCCTAAGGCCCGCCCTACTAACGATATCTACTATTTCCCTTCCACGAAAAGAAAAAGCCCTTCCCCGCCTGCCTCAAAATCATTCACTCTCTCTCTCTCCTACATTGGGAAGTGGATATTGACCGTTGATTGGGTTCGATGGAGGGAAGGATCGACGTGCGGTGTGATTTCTTCAAGCTCGTGTTTTCGGAATAAACTTTTATAATTATTTATTATTATTATTATAAAGGATGGTCGCGATCCCCACATGATAAAAATTAAAAATCTGCTTTAATCATCTCTTTTAAAAATGTTCAAAGCATGCTTCTTGAAGATACAAGTAAGGTCAGCAATCAATTTTTCTCATAATAATCTCTACCCTTAAGATCGACGCGTCAGCGATCTTGGCGGTGATTTTGGCCGGACAATCCGACTCCGGCGACCTTTCATAGCTGACTTTCGCCACCCGAAACGTCGAGCAGCCTGTAAACTCTTCGAAAGTTTCCATTTTTAATTTATGATCTGACCAATGGATCAGCGATGCTATGGAGTTGCGCAGTATGCGATGGCGATAATCAATGGGTCAGCGGCCATATCCTTCGGAGAGAGTAAGACCGCCGGAGTGGTGTCGATGGCGGGAGTGAAGCCGGAGTTGAAGAAACTGACGCGACGTTTCTTCCTTAACGTAAGGACTATCGAAGAAGAATAATATAATAAAGGTAATGTGGACTAAGCAAATATCAATGATTTTTTTATAGTAATATTTTAAGAGTTAAATGATTTATTATTAATTAATTATTGAAAAAAATAACAAATGCAAGATAAGAATAGATCCAGGTACGCGCTTAAATCTGATTAACGTCGGTCGCGGCTGACGCTTAAGGAAGAAGGAAGAGAAACCGTAGAAAACTCGGTCTCTCGTCCCCCGTTACAGATCCACCTCCCCTTTCTCTCTCTATCCTCCATTTTCTTCATCTCTCCTCGATCTCTGCTCCAATATCGCCATACCCTTTTCTTCTCTGTTCCGATTTTATTCATCTGCCATGGCTTCCTCCGCTCCGGCCATTCTCCCTATCTCCAACCCTCAATTCACCCCCATTCCCAATTCCGCCGCCGGATCCGTCGAATCCAACGTCCCCGTCGCTACCCCCGCCTTACGCGCTTTCCTCAACAACATAACCGCCTCCCTCCGCAACGGTCTCTCTCAGCGCCGTCCTTGGGCCGAGCTCGCCGATCGGACCGCTTTCTCCAAGCCTGAGTCTTTCTCCGACGCCACTGTTCGAGTTCGCAAGAATTACTCCTATTTCCGCGTCAATTATCTCGCGGTCATCGCCGGGATTCTCGCTTTCTCTCTTCTTTCTAACCCTTTTTCTCTTCTGCTTCTCGCCGGCCTTCTCGCCAGTTGGCTCTTTCTTTATCTTTTCCGCCCCTCCGATCAGCCTCTCGTCCTCTTTGGACGCACTTTCAAGGACAGCGAGACTTTAATCCTCTTGGTTGTTTTCAGCGTCTTCGTCGTGTTCCTAACCAGCGTTGGATCTATTCTAGTTTCAGCCCTCTTGGTCGGCGCGGCTCTCGTTTGCGCGCATGGGGCTTTCAGGACGCCCGAGGACCTTTTCCTGGACGAGCAAGAGAATTCCTCAGCTGGGTTCTTTTCTTTCTTCAGCAGTGCCGCCACCAACGCCGCCGCCGCCGCTGCCCCTGTCATTGCTCGTGCATAGTTCACGGGAATCTAATTCATCTGAAATTAGTCTATGGGATTGAGAAATAAAGGTCACATTTTTAGTTTCTGTATTATTCTACATTGATGCTGCTCTGATTGCAAGGATCTTGATTCTTTTATCCTCAATAGGTAGAATATGAAATGTTTGTTGGAGATCATAGATTGTTATTTAATCTGTTTTGTAATCTGAAATTGCTGCCTTTGATTGGGATTTCAATTTAATAGCTTCATCTCGTCTGAATCTTGGTTTTCATTTGAATAAGATTGGGGTTCAAATTAGACTTCTGCTGAATTCAAGTCTGCATACAAACCCCTCGATCTGTTAGTTGATTTGTCGCTAGATTGGTTACAATTTAGAACCAACCGAAGCTACATCAAATGATGTTGTTTGTTCGTCATCGGTTGAATGTCTGCAAGAAGGCTCAATGTCTCGATCAATTCGACTATTGACATGAAGGATCAATGAAAGATCAAAGCTTTTAAGCAGGCTTCTGAATGATGATCATCGTCGAGATTCATTAGAAAGACTAGAAATTCAAGAGAAAGACTCTGCACATCGAACATCGAGAAACGACATGAGGAACAACTTCTCAAACCTCGGCCCGATTTGGCTCATCTTTCTATCGGGTGAAACCGACTTGAAATTACTGGAGGCTCGAGGAGTACGTGAATCGGCTATGGAAGATTTTCCCATCCACAAGATTGCGGTGGCGGGGCCAAGTTGACTCGCCCACAGCCCAAACGCTTGATCAATCATCAACACTCCCTTCTTGGCTGGTTCTCCGGGTGCCGGAAATCCCTACTTCGACCTTCTTCTATGAGGGAATTTCTAGCTTCGGCTTCTCTCTCCTCCGAAACGGGATTTTCAATTTCGGTTAAAAAAGGGGTTAGCTCTGTGAATCTATGCAGCCAGATTGGAGAATCTATACGAGAAAAAGTTAACCAAGATTGAGACTTTGGCCAGGCTCGTGGAGAAGAGTTCAGCTTAAGTTCTTGAACAGGTAAGAGTTCAGCCTATTTCACCGTTCATCGCGCATCCTCAGCCACAACCACTCTGATAATTAGCGGTCAATTTCAGACCTCTCGGCACCAACATGAGATAAGAAGGAGATAAGGCTTATACGCTCTCAGCCGTCAGATAGATTTGCTCTTTCATCTAACGCTCACAAATTCCTCACTATGGATTGTCCTGCAAAAACTGATCTCGTCCTTGGTCAGACTATAACACAGCTCATCACCCGCTTCTTCTCTCCACCTTCCATTCCCTTTGCCTCACTCTTATTCGAGCTTCTAAGCAATGGCCGCCTCCACGACTGCCACCGCAGCCTCTTCCTTTATCGGAACCCGCTTGCCGGAGGTGCACTCAAGCTCGGGGAGAGTCCAAGCCCGTTTTGGATTCGGGAAGAAAGGCCCGGCCAAGAAAGTGAAGAAGCCTAGTTTTGACCGTCCTCTCTGGTTTCCAGGAGCCAAAGCGCCAGAATACCTCGACGGAAGCTTAGTCGGAGATTATGGTTTCGATCCGTTTGGACTGGGAAAGCCTGCTGAGTACTTGCAGTTTGAGTTGGACTCTCTGGATCAAAACCTAGCTAAGAACAACGCCGGAGACGTAATCGGAACCAGATTTGAGACCGGCGATGTGAAGTCGACTCCTTTCCAGCCATACACTGAGGTTTTTGGGTTACAGAGGTTCCGTGAGTGTGAACTCATCCATGGAAGGTGGGCTATGCTGGCCACGCTCGGTGCCATTACCGTTGAGTGGCTGACCGGAGTTACCTGGCAAGACGCCGGAAAGGTAGGCTCCGATTTCTCTTTTTCTAAAGCATAATCTTGATTCCTTCGTGGAGAAGCTGATTTACTTTTATCACACATCAGGTAGAGCTAGTGGACGGATCATCATATCTAGGCCAACCCCTTCCATTCTCCATCTCGACATTGATATGGATCGAAGTTCTGGTGATCGGATACATCGAGTTCCAGAGAAACGCAGAGCTCGACCCGGAAAAGAGGCTGTACCCGGGAGGAAAATTCTTCGACCCGTTAGGCTTGGCCGCCGATCCAGAGAAGAAGGCGACGCTGCAGCTGGCTGAAATCAAGCACGCTCGCCTGGCAATGATCGGTTTCCTAGGCTTCGCCGTTCACGCCGCGGCCACCGGGAAAGGTCCTCTCAACAACTGGGCCACCCATTTGAGCGATCCTCTTCACACCACCATTATCGACGCTTTTACTTCCTAATCTACGACTGTAAACTTGAGCGATTTGGTTGAGGGTTGCGTGAGTTTGTAATTATGGTTCAGAAGCTAATGCTGATGCCTTTGATGCTGCACTGCATATTTTATTCATAAATTGTTTTATTTTATTTTCTAATTATAATATGAAAAGTGATCATTATTTATTATATTATTAATTGTTAATTTTAAATTAAAAATAAATATAATTTACTTAAATCTAATTACAAAAATAATTAAATGAATATATTTTTGTTTTAAAATTATTAGATTATGTTTTAAAATAATCTTATATAATTTTGTTCTCGACGAAATCGAACTACGATTTTTGAATGTTAAGTAAAAGATGATTTTACGAAATCAGTGGACACATAATCGTGTTGAAATTTTAAGTGGAACGACGAGAATCGAACGAAAATTGTAAACATTATACGAAATAAATATTATGTTTTAATAATATTATATTATTTAATATAATATAATATTATTAATTATAATATTATTATATTATATTGGAAGAAGAAGAAGGTCTTCTTCTTGATTTTATCTCCCCGACGCCGAAACGCACAGAGAGGGAGAGAGAGAGTTTTCCGGCAAAACATCGTCGTTCAACGTGATCAAGGTGCCAAAACGTCCGCAACGACGAGGGGAGTAACTTTCGTAAGGCGGTTTCGTAGGTAAGCCCTTATTTTGTGAGAGATGTGAAAAAAATCAAGAGTTTAAATTTTTCGTTTCGGTTTTTCAAATCTTGGTTTTTCTCGCGATTCTTGGTATCGTTGAGTCCGTCTCGTCGATACGAGTGATTTAGTGTAAATTTCGTCGAGAACGGAAGCCGGAACCAGCGCCGGCGACGATTGCCGGCCGGCGAACGGGCGCGTGGGCGCACGCCCGTCGGGTCAACCTGGGGTGGGTCGGACTGACCCGACCCGAGAGAACGATCTTCATATTTTATGGTTCAGAAGCTAATGCCGATGCCTTTGATGCTGCACTGCATATTTTATTTTATTTTCTAATTATAATATGAAAAGTGATCATTATTTATTTTATTATTAATTGCTAATTTTAAATTAAAAATAAATATAATTTACTTAAATCTAATTACAAAAATAATTAAATTAATATATTTTTGTTTTAAAATTATAAGAAGTAGGAGTGAGCATAATAAAACCGAAACCGGTAAACCGAATCGAAACTGGTGAAAAAAACTGAAAAATCGGTTTTGCCTGATAAAAATTATTGCATCGGTTTAAGATATTAAAAACCGAAAGTTTTTAATTACTTTTCGGTTTATCCATTTAAAACCGATAAAAACCGAACCGAAAGTTTTAATTATTATTTTAAATCAAAAGTTAAGTTTTGAAGCCACCTCCTACCCTAACCCTAATTGATAGCCGCTCGACTCGTCGCCACTCTCGTCGCCCGCCTCTCGTCGTCCGCCTCTCGTCGTTTGCTCTCGTTGCCCGCCTCTCGTCGTTTGCTCTCGTCGCCCGCTTCTCGTCGCCCGCCTCTCGTCGCTTGCTCTCGTCGCTCGCCTCTCGTCGCCTCAGGTTAGTCGTTTCAAATTTCTGCTTCGGTTTAGAGCTTTTCTGCCATTTTTAGGCTTACAGGTTTAAAGCTTTTCTGCCCACATCTTAATTGATGATTATCCCTTAGCCCTAACGTTTTTTCCTTTCTGCCAATGTCTTCATTGTCTGCCAATTTAATATCTGATTACCTCCGATCAAGCTCAACCTTCCAATGAATTCTGGTTTTTTTGTTTAGCAATTTATAAATTCTGTTTTTATCTCCGTAGAAAAATTTGCTATTTAAATTTATAGAGTAAATTTTGTTGAATTTATTCAATAACTTCTAGTATATAAAGTGAAATTAAGCGACATTTTGAATGAATTTTGTCTGAGTTGCTGATTGAATAGAAGAATAGCTGATTTTTTTGATTTATTTTGAATCGTTCACTCACTGCTAGAAACTTCACGGATTTTATTTTGAATAGCTGGATTTTGTTTGAGTTGTTGATTTGTTATCTTTGTATATATGATTTTTCTATCAGTGATGTTAATGTCTTTTTAATTTATTCGTTGTTTTAGGATCGAAAATTTTAGTGAAACCGAAATTTATAAAATTATAGATATTATTTTGTGTAGCAAGTAAAACCGAAACCGAACCGAAATATCCGGTTCGGTTCAGGTTCGGTTTTTATGTATATTTTCAACTAATCGGTTCAAAATTCGAAAACCGAAAACTAGTCGGTTTGGTTTCAATTTTAGTGAAAACCAAACCGAACCGATAAATGCTCACCCCTAATAAGAAGACATTAGGTTCGGATTTCGGAAGAGTATACAGGCCGAACCGGGCAGAAACAGGAACCAGAAGGAGTTTCGATTTTCCTAGGGTTTATTCTCGCAGGATCTCTACTTCCCCTCCTCCATGGCGACCATCATTTGTAGGAAATCGAATCACCTCGGGCTCCTCAGTCGCGTCATCGCTCTCCAGAGGACGATCTTCCATCTGCCGCTGCCTTTCTTTTCAAATGGCGGGAATCTTTCTTATAAACCTCTTCCTTCTCTGCAATCGGTTTGTAATCACTTCCTCTCCTTTACGCTTATCAATTGCCACTTCGCTAGATGCTCACTTATTCAAGGTTTTGGAATTAAAGATTAAAACTTTTGTATGACAATCTGGCGCTGTTAAATGTACTTGCAGGTGGAATTTTTTATATTTCGGAACAAGGATAGAGCACGTTAAGCTAGCTTCCGGTAAACCGGAAGGGAAAAACACATCATAAACTGTAGATTTAGTTTGCCTTTCACATGTTTCAGTAAATTAATAGCAGCATAAAAACCGAAAGATATTATTCAGGAAGAGTTAATCAATGGGAAACTTAAAAAGAGCATCCACATTTCTTCTAGTCATGGTTTTTCTCTTTTACTTATCATTTAGGATATCCAAGTTGTACCAGAAATTTCTGGAATCCGATCTTTGATGATATGTGCAAGACGGCTTTACGGTACCACTGCCACAAATGATTCGGAAAAAGTGTCTGAAGGTGCAAGAGGTGCTAGTTCTGAGAAAGGAGAAAAATCTGAGAGCGATAAGGGCTCAAATCCTGGAAAGCCCATTCGTGGTGGGGTAAGGCTAATAGTATTCTTGGTTGTTTGAAGATCTCACTTTGCATTCTTCTTTTTCTTTTTCAAGTATTAATCGTCAAAGTGTAATTTCGTTGCAGCCTGTTTCATGGTTAAGCTTTCTTCTGCTTGTGGCAACTGGAGCATGGCTTATTTTTTACTATGATAAGGAAAAGAAACGTCACATAGAAGGTAGATTACTATGGTGAGTAGGATTGATTGTTCGTAGATTGCTCTATTTGGTTGCTTAATTTGAGGTAGATTACTATCGCAGGGTGGATTCACTGTTTTTAGCATTTAAAAGATGTGTTGGATTAGTTGTTTTTCTATTCCATAGTATGCCATTCCTCCTGAATTTTGAGTGGCAAAACCTGTCCTTTTTTATGCTAATAAGAGTAGACCATTATATAACTGATTCTTATTCTGGAAATATTGGCTTGTGTGAATATCATTTGTGGCGGTAAAGAGCTTTCAATATCAAATTTTGCAATTGTTTGGAATGAGGCACTATATGTCCAGTTAGCATTTCTATGAAGACATTCAATGTGTATTTTGGATCCAACCTCTTGGAAAATAATGAATACGCGTCCCTTTTCTCTTCTGCAGAAATACACAGTAAGTCAATGGAAGTGAAACAGGGACCATCTGCTGGAAAAGCAGCCATTGGAGGCCCATTCAAGCTTGTCAATCATGATGGGAAGCAGGTCACAGACAAAGACTTTGTGGGAGCATGGACTCTTATATACTTTGGCTTCACCCACTGCCCCGATATCTGCCCAGAGGAGCTACAAAAGCTAGCCGCTGCAATTGACAAAATAAGTTAGTGTACAGTCTCCCTTTATATGGTAGAGAGGCCAATTAGACTTGTTTTATTTCATGGAGAAAGTACTTTACTAATGACTTGATAATAATAATTATTTTTATTTACTTTTCATCTTTTGCTTTAGAACAAACGGGCGGAATCGATGTTGTTCCAGTTTTTATTTCTGTTGATCCCGAGAGAGATACTGTTGAGCAAGTTCGAGAATATGTTGCAGGTATGTTCTAAGATTCATTACCCTCCATTACATGCACTTGGAATATTGGTATAACATTCATCTCAATGCTGACAGAGTTTCACCCTAAGCTGGTCGGATTAACCGGATCTTCTGAGGAGATTCGGAATGTTGCCCGAGCATATCGAGTTTACTACATGAAGACAGCCGAGGAAGATTCAGATTATCTTGTTGATCACTCCATAGTGATGTAAGTATTTTATGTTCTGATATGAATAAAGATGTGAAATTGCTAGAAATTTGTTCTTTGTTTGGATAATTGGTCTCGACTCCATGAAATTGTTCTGGGAATGTTGGGTATGCTCTTTTTTTTGAAAAATTCCATCATGGTTTGGTCATTTCAGCCAGCTATAAACAGATTCAAAATTTCATACAGGTACTTGATGAGTCCTGAGATGGAATTTGTCAAATTTTTTGGGAAGAACAACGATGTGGATTCACTTGCGGAGGGTGTGATCAAAGAGATAAAGCAGCACAAGTAGAAGCCTTATATGTCTTTATTCTTCGCAGAACAGTCATCTTCTCTATCGAGTTCTACCAAATTTAACCGAAATTTGGATTACACTTTTGGTTCGGCTTATAATTCATAAAACACTTGTTATTATTGTGCAGTTTTTTGGCTGAAACTTATTAACAAACCCAGGATCAAACTATAGAGACTTTGTTTCAAACGACAAACGACAACACTAAAACGACACAAAGATTAAACCCTGGAAACACCATGGTTTTTTAGAGTCTAGAATTTACACTCGTCGATGTTGATTCCTTCTTCAGCGGCCCTCTCCCCTCCAGGCTTGTCGAGAGTGCTCAGCCCCCCTTACGACCATCTCTTGATACCCTTCTGTCCCCAGCTGCTCCTTCCTCGCTTGCCCTCATCGGCTCCGCCCTGTACTCCGCCGCATAACCCATCTTTTATTATTTCAAAAAGCTACAAAAAGCTACGTCAACATTAAAGCGGAAGAACAAAGTGAACCTTCAGCGAGATGCTCTTGAGCTTCGAGGCTTTTTCCTCTGGTTCCGCCAGGGACGACTGTCTCTCCCTGCCGGGCCTTGGCGTCGAGCCGTTTGCTCTGCAGTTTCGTCGCCATTTTTTCTCTGCTTTCGTTCAAACACAGCCGATAGCCAAGCGTGGTTTATAAACTAAGCGAATTTATAAATTTTATAGTAGTTCAGATGTTCAAAGTCCATGCATCTGTATTGGATGTTCGAAGGATGAAGAGTGCGTATGATGATAAAATTCTTCTATCAGACGTATAATTAGTCTTAAAATAATTTTTTAAAATTAAAGCATTTTTTTTATTAAATTTCAAACCTAAAAAAAGCTTTATTCAAATAAAATTAATCTGGTCTCGACTTGTCGGCCAGGTTATTACACACTAGCTCGTAGCCGACACGTTCTTTGTAGATTTCATTTATAGAAATCCTCCACGGTCACGCGGAAAACCCTAGCGCCAACAAAGGAAATCAATCCTATAAAACCCAACGCGGCCCCTGCCATCGGAAACCCTAGCCCTTCTCATTTGCTTACCTCCACTGCCAGTCTCACTTCTCTGCGCCTGACTTTTCTGAAGCTCCGCGTTTCAGTGTGCGAAGCCTCCAATACTCATCTTCCTCGCGTCTAACCCGGTATTGATCATATGTTTCCTCTAGTTCACTATGTTGTGTTCTGATTCTCTCTGCTTGCGTCTTATTTGTGCTCTTTGCGGTACTGATTGGCAGAGTTTTTGAAGTTTTAAAGCTATGTCAGACGAAGAAATGGAGGAGAAGGAGCTTGATCTCGCTTCTCCCGAAGTTGTTACGAAATATAAGACTGCCGCGGAGATTGTCAATAGTAATTATGTTCTTTCGTTGCTCCGCTCTATCATGTCTTGCATATTTGTGTTTCATTAGTGCTGCTAATTATGTATTTCTTGTCATATTGAATCGACCTTTTTAGTGATTCTAATGCAAAGTTCTTGCAGAGGCACTGCAGTTAGTATTATCTGCGTGTAAACCAAAAGCTAAGGTTGTTGATATCTGTGAGAAAGGCGATTCTTTTATCAGAGAGTAAGTAGCTAGACGCATTATCTTTTAGATTACTATTAAGTTTATGGTTAGTTTTGATGGTATGTATACAATCTATATGGAATGCAAAATATCCAGGCAAACTGGAAATGTATACAAAAACGTCAAGAAAAAAATTGAAAGGGGCGTGGCCTTTCCAACTTGCATTTCTGTGAATAACACTGTGTGCCATTATTCACCACTTAGTAGCGATGAGACAATATTGGAAGGAGGTGACATATTGAAAATGTAAGTATTTTTCAAAAGCGTTTTGCTCTACCTACCATTTTTCTGAAAATTGGAGAGGTTTCCTGATAACATTATCTAATTGCAGAGACATGGGTTGTCACATTGATGGTTTCATTGCTGTTGTTGGCCATACTCATGTTCTTCAGGAGGGTCCAATCACGGGAAGAGCAGCTGATGTAATTGCTGCTGCTAACTGTGCTGCCGAGGTTGCATTGAGGCTTGTAAAGCCTGGAAAGAAGGTAACTTTTTATAGAATATGATTATTATCATCCTTTAGCACGAGAGATGTAGTTTCGCTCACAGCATGTTCATTCAATTAAAAATGCACGCATACTTTCTCTTATTTTATTTTGAGAATTTGATTAAAGAGGACTTTATTTACTATTTTCTATCAACACCCCTCTTTCCTTGTTATGTTGTATCGGTGTTATATTTTTCTACTCTAGCAGTATTATTTTCTCTCGTTTCTTTTTTATTAACGATCCACAGCACTTGTTTTTCCATCTATTTTGACTTGAACAAAAGAAAATTCTTTTCCAATAACCTGGATTATACTTGATTATTCATCTACCCTGATTGTTGAATTTTTTGACCCTTAATTTACATTACAAAGACTGTCAATTGTGTAAGTTAAAACCTGGTAAACATATTCTGCTATGAATGATTCAGGTTGATTTATGATTTATTGATGATGCCTTTGCTCTTCTGTTGGCGTAAATCCTTCCATATAAAAACTCTACTATCATGATCTATCCCAAATCTTACATTTTTTTCTGTCAGAATTATTCAGTAATCAATTGCAAGTGCAAGTTCAAACTTTGATTATGGCTACTTGGCCGAGGTGATCATCAGCATGTTGATTTCCTCTTTTCCCTGTTGCCTAAATCGTATGAGCAATATTTGGGAAAATTTGGGTGCATCTATCACACACAAATGATGTCTACCATCCCCTATTGGCTGAAATATATAGAACCATATTGAAAGATATAGTAATTTCTCTTTATTTCTGCATCCTCTTTGATTATTTGTTCAATTATTGCTGTCTTATCTGTTCCACTTAAAACATAATTTTCATTATGTTTTATGTTCACTATATGATGATAATTATGATTGGCTATGGAGAACCTCCGATTATGCCTATTTGTCATAGTTACACTGATAGAGTACAATGTAATGTAAAATTGTATGTTTCGTTGTCCTTTATCGTTATCGTTAGCATTGCAGTTCTATCAACTGTCCTCATTGCTTTGAGGGATTGTTACATCTTGTTTTAGTTTTAGCAGTTTTATATTAATACATTTACCATTTTCATTGTGTTTCATGTTCTCTACATGATGATGATTATGATTGGCTATGGAGAACCTCCAATGATGCTTCTTTGTCATAGTTACACTGATAGAGTACAATGTGTTGTAGAATTGTACGTTTTGTTGTCCTTTATCACTTGTATTGCAGTTCTATCAACTGTCGTCATTGCTTTGAGGGATTCTTACATCTCGTTTTATTTTAGCAGTTTTATATTAATAGATTTACCATTTTGACTGTGATGAAGCCCATATTATTTTAGTTCTCTACATGATGATAACTGTGATGGGCTATGGAGTGCCTCCTATGAAGCCTTTTGTCATAGTTACGCTGATAGAGTATCACTAGAAAAGTTTTGTTCTGTATCATAATTAATCAGGGTTTTTTATTCAATCATCATTGCCATGGGTATGTTGATATTTGTGTCAAGCCATTTCAATAATTGATTTGGAATGTATTTTGATTGCTAACACGACAATCTAATTTGTTGCTTTCAATTTACACATTTTTTGTCGATATTCAAATATTCTATCATTCATCATTACTCGTGCATTGTCACTTTTGCTTTTAGCTTAAAAAAGTACAATATTTTCTTTAGACACACTTTTTGTCCTAGTTATTCTATTATGATAATTAATTTTATTCTATTATGATAATTAATTTTCTTTTCCTACATTTTATTGCCTAACAACATTATCTTTACCAGAACAAGGATGTAACTGATGCCATTCAGAAGGTTGCTGCGGCTTATGACTGTAAAATAGTTGAAGGTGTTCTGAGCCATCAACTAAAGCAATTTGTGATTGATGGCAATAAAGTCATACTAAGTGTTTCCAATCCTGAGGTTAAAGTTGATGAGGCAGAGTTTGAGGAGAATGAAGTTTATGCGATAGATATAGTTACGAGCACTGGTGAAGGGAAGGTAATTGAGATTTCCATCAGCACTCCACATGAATTTGTTAAAACTATTTTCGCATCATTTGGGGTCAACTACTTTGCAGCCTAAACTGTTGGATGAAAAGCAGACAACAATCTACAAAAGGGCAGTGGACAGAAATTATCACTTGAAGATGAAAGCTTCTAGGTTCATTTTCAGTGAAATAAATCAAAAATTTCCTATCATGCCGTTTACTGCTAGGTCAGCGTGCTTTACCCGTAACATTGTTTTAGATTACCAACTCTTGTTTAACCGGTTCTCTTTTGCATAAAATGAACTTGTTACTATTAATAGGGCTTTGGAGGAGAAAAGGGCACGGTTAGGTTTAGTTGAATGTGTTAACCATGATCTTTTGCAGCCATATCCTGTTCTACACGAGAAACCTGGTAGGAATATTGTTGAATAGGTCTTTGGTATCTTCCATTGCAGCCTAAGTTATTCATTGGTTTGTTTATAATGCAGGTGACCATGTTGCGCAGATTAAATTCACTGTGCTGTTAATGCCAAATGGGTCAGATCGAATAACATCTCATCCAGTGCAAGACTTGGAGCCGACAAAAACAGTAGACGATCCTGAAATCAAGGCCTGGTTGGCACTTGGGACAAAAACGAAGAAAAAGGGTGGCGGGAAGAAGAAAAAAGGTACTCAGAATATGGCACGAGAGTAATTTCTGATTCTAAACATGGCTATGCTTATTTTCCTCCTTTATAATTTCCTCAGCTAAAAAAGGCAACAAAGCCGAGGAGCTCACAGAGGGCGATCATATGGATACAACTGAAGTGTCTCGAGAATAAGGCACATATCGTTTCAAGCCCCTTTATGGCTCGAGCTTTTACGAAGCCACATAGCTCTTCGGGTAAGATTGCCTTCAGGGCTTTCTTTTATAAAATTCTGATGGACCTTTTTAAAGTTCTCAATCTACTTTCAAAGATTAATTTTGCTGTGCGATTGTTCAATCTTGCTCTCGAGCTCCACGGATGGCTCGAGCGGCGCCCTGAAAAAGATATAGTGACGTGAATTCATGGCTTTTCAGGCCCCCCAATTAGTGATAAAACTATCATCTGAATCATAAATGAACGTAAGAAAAAGATGGAGAGATGAATTTGTTTATCTGGTCGATCTAGTTTTGTGACATTGATGAGAGGGACGTGTTGATCTCTGTACAAAGTACACGAGCGTAACTGAATAACTTCAACAACAACGAAAAAAGGCCAGATTTAATGAACCGCACGAGATGCCCAATTTTTTCCAGCTCTTTTCTGCACCCATTTCAACGACCGACTCTCTCTCCCCTTCCTCTTCTTCAACGGGCAATTTTGCTCTTTCATAGGACACTTCTCTCACTACCCTCTAATGGAAGGAGATCATCTACAGCTTAATTTCAATGCATCTCTCTTGTCAACCAGACGACACCCGAGTCCTAACCGGTTCGACAGGAAACTGGGTCATACAGCTTTGCAAGGTTCAAGCGATAGAATGATTCCATTTTCATGGGAGCAAGCACCCGGAAAGCCAAAAGAATTATTCATTAGAACCAGAGATGTCCACGACCAAATCAACACACCCCGTCTGAAAGCCCCGCCGTGTTGGTCTCCCCGGCCACCTTTACATCAGCCGAACAAGGATTTTGGACCAGATGAAGGGTTCGATGGAGATGATGATGATGACGAAAACGACGGTAAGGCTTTCAGCTTTCTACTTCAAAAAACATAGTTTTAAGCCCAAAAAAAACTCGAGAAATATTGATTTATTTCTGCAGTTTATTCACTGTCGGAGGCAATCGACATCGTTGAGAGAGCGAAAAAGGGTAACGAACCAGACGGTGATCTAAAGCTAAAGCTCGAAGAATATGGAAGGGAAATTCCATCTCCAAGTTTCATGATGGAGAGGTTTCTACCAGACGCGACTGCCTTGGCTGCTGCTTCTTCTGCATTAAAATGGTCGAGCCATGGAAGCCCGGGGCTTCCAGTTTGGAGAACTAGAAGCTGCGCAGAGAAGAGCACGAGGGCCAGGCAGCCATGTTCGACGCCGAAGGGATGTGGGCTGCAAATTTTACTGCCCAACTGGGGGATCAAGCGGAGGCTGTGTGGAATGAAGAGCCCTGTCAGGGAAGGATTTGTGAGTTTGCAGAATCCTTGCCGACCAAAGCAGAAGAAACATTATCGGAACTAGATTTATACGATGTAAATTATTTCATTACTGCTGTCACTTCATATCAGTTTTAACTCTCTCTTAAATTAAAATTACCCTTTTGCTTATCCGTCTAGGGTTTTCTGTCCTTTTTTTCTGAATGATTATTCTTCAGTTTTCAATACCCAAACAGTTCCAGTCGAGGAACACGCCATGATAGTAGACTTTTGAAGCATCTAGAGTCAAACAGAGCTCCAATATTTAGCAAACCTTTTGCAGAAAGAACAAGTTTATGGATCAAGATGTGATGAAGTATGTAACATAAGTTTACTTAATTCTCAGAAAGATAAACCTTCGATATAGCATAACGTATGTATTTCGAATTACTTTCGGACGTTTATTTTTTTTCGCGCTTCAATTTCAGTGCCGCACATCATCTTCGTATAGTCAGCGAGCAAATATTTCGTGTTTTTTGAGTAATTCAAGCTATCAATCCACCATAAATTTCTCTTACTGTTACAACCTGACCAACTCAGCTTACTTAAATCATTCCCTTTTGTTCATGTTCATCTATCCAAGTTGGATATAATCCGAAACTTAGTATATTTTCTGGTACTAAAGGACGAGATGTTTTTGCATAAAACAATAATATCATTGCCATCTCAAATCCCTCGGATCTCTGGGTTGTTGACACGTTGCATGTCTTGTTCTACGAAATGACAAGGTTAACTTTAACTAATAGAATTTAGAGAAAAGATAAAGGTTCAAAGTATAAAGAACTTCTGCAAAAGGAGATCTTAGGAACACAAGAACCAAACTGAGTAACCCGATGAATTGTGCTCGGAGAATTCTCCGGTTTGTTTCTTGATTAAAGGACTTATCTCTCACTAAACCGAACTGGTTAAAACGAAACCGAACCGATTGATACCCTTAAATACGGTTGACTTTTACATCACTTTAAAACTCTCAACAAAATGGTGCATCTAGTCCAGAGAATAGTACAGGAAGAGAGAAATAATAAAAAATAGAACATCTAACCCCCATGATCCATCTGCTGAGATGATAATAAGATAAAGGAAGAGTCTGAGGCCGAGTCCATGTCGTAGTTTTATATTCCCTTCGACACAGACAATTATCGTTATATTTCAAAGCTATTGACTCAGCACGTCACTTTCAGTCCAATTCACGTAAAGTCATGGGAATTTACTAATCCTATAATCCAAATTCGACGTAAAGTCATGAAATTTAATCTGAAATTTTGAGTTTTTTTATCCTTTTATTTGAATATAAAAATCTAAACATGGGTTTATTTAAATGTTCAGTTTAAGGTTGCGTCTGAGAGAAGATTAAGGAGATTGAGATTGAATGGACGTGAATTGTTGTTTAATTAGGGTTTGGAAGGAAGACGACAACGTGGGACAAATGCTAACTCCAAGAGGAGAAGCAGACGAACTAAGTAAACGAGCTTGAATGGGAACCTTTGATGGAAATAGAATAAGCAGAAAAATTTGTGAAAATGATTTATGGATTGTTTAATCAAACTTTAATTTTGTGTTGATATTTTCTTCAGTTCTATAAATTCTTCCGGCTGAATCGGCTTCTTCATCTGTTCAAGGCCGGAAAAGCTTCATCAGGAAGATGATGCAGCCGTGTGTTATTCTTCCTTCTTCGCCGGCCTACAATGGCGTCTATGGTTATGGTTATCCAGATGAATACACCATGGATTCCCTGGAGGACTTTCTCTCACCATCTCTCCTCTCGAAATTTGATTTTGATCGAGTCTCAGCGATGGAGGGAAGAGAGTTTTCCGGCGGCCGTGAGCAGTGTCCGGAAAGCGAGACTATGCAGCACGAAAGCGAGCAAGGGAGTTTCGAAAGCTTTATTTCTTCGGAAATATGGATTCATGGAGGGGGTCAGTGGAGCCCTACCCCATCAAACGAATCATCTAATGCCATCTCCGGTGAGAATTCATCGTCTTTGACCCTCCCTGAGCAAAACATGGAAGTTGATCACCGGTTGGGTGTTCTCCATCTACTCAAGGCTCTCGGAGAAGCGACGGAGAAAGATCGGAAAGTGCTCGCAGAGGTCATCGGAAGATGCCTCGGCGAGAAAATTAACCCCGCCGGAGAAGCTCTAGAGCGCCTTGCCTTTTATTTAACCACCGACGGAGAAAATAGTTCCAGTTATATGACAAAAGAGTCAGCCAAGAATTTCGAAGCTGCTTTCTTGGCGTTCTACCAGATGTTTCCGTACGGAAAATTTGCTCATTTTGCAGCGAATTCAGCGATGCTCGAAGCTATGCCTGACGATGCTCAGACTATACACATAGTAGACTTTGATGTGAAAGAAGGGGTCCAATGGCCGCCGGTGATCGAGGAAATTGCAAGGAGACGGAGAAGGCTTAAACTGACTGCAGTAAAATGGGGAGACGAAGACGATGCTGGCCGTGCTTGTTTATGGAGGTTCGAAGAGACAAAGAGGAAGCTCATGGAACACGCTAAGCAATTCGGATTAAACATGGCGATAGAAGAGAAAAACATCGACGATCTTGTCTGTGAGATGAAGAAATTGAAGAAAAGGAACGAAGGAAAAAATTGGGTTGCGTTTAATTGCATGTTCAAGCTGCCACAAATGGGGAAAGGGAGAAGCAGAGAGCGAGCTATGGAGTTTTTAAGCATGGCTAAGGATTTTCTCGCCGAAAGAAAAGCCGGGATTTTATGCTTGGGCGACGGGAATGGCTGTAGGATGACTCAGAACCACCCAGTTTTCGAAACATTCTTCGAAGAACATTTGGCGCATTACCAAGCTCTGTTGGAATCAATGGAGTCCATTTTCCCTGCCCATCTTGCAGAAGCGAGAACGGCAATGGAGACTCTCTTCGTCGCGCCGGCGGTGTCGTCGGAAAGATGGCTGCAAAACTGGAACGAGATGACGGAGAAGACCATCGGCGATGACCCGATGATCGGATCAGAGGGTCGGAGCCTGAGCTGGGAGAACGTGAGTGAAATTGCAGAAATGGTGAGGACAGAGGAAGCAAATGGGATGAGAGTGGAGTTGAGAAGCAGTAATGAGATGACTTTGGAGTGGAGAGGAACACCGTTGATTAGATTATCCACCTGGGGAAATCAACGGTAGAAGGAGGGTACTGATTAGCTATATATTTTTTTAATTTAATCTAGGCAATAAATGTGACATAATGGAAGAATTAGGGTTGTATATTTTGTGGATTTATCGTAATGCTTAGAGGGATTAAGGCATGCAAATCTTCTGACTTCTGGGTTCGTCTTAATAACTGAGAATCAGACCGAGTATAATCAGAGGAGAGTGAAACTGAACCAACCCACGAGTTCCAACCCAGCCAATCAGTTTGGACCGATTCGGATCGATTATTTCAATGATATAAAACCCGATTTGTTCAAATCTATTCAACAATTGATTTCAGTTTGATTTTTCATGTTGAACGAAAATTTGGTTCAGCTAGAACAGTTGCAATTTGGATCTGGGGGCCGGTATTCGGTTTCTCAAAACCAAAACAAAATTGGTTCGGGTCAAGTTGGTTCGAAAACCGATCCGAACTAAAATAAAACGTCTACAGCAGGATTCGAACCTGCGCAGGCAAAGCCCAACAGATTTCGAGTCTGTCTCCTTAACCACTCGGACATATCGACTCTTTGAAATTGCCAGTTTGCACATAAATATATTTTAATTTGCAAGAATTGTTTATGACAGAGTTTCAATCTGATCTCTAATTTAGAGCTAAGATTTGCAGGCCAAGGGCGGGGAAAGACCTTTGTAAGCCTGGCAGACGTAGGAAGCAAAGTTTTCATAGTCCTGCAGCACCAAAATGACCCAGATTTACTCAGAGATAGAAAAAGAAACAGAGTTCAAGAGGAGTTTGGGGGTCACGAACGTTTCCAAGTGGCTGATTATCCACCAACACCCACGGCTCTACCGTCAGAGGAGGATCCAGGCCGGCCACTTCATCGCCATATCTTTGCAGCAGCTGCACGACCAAATAAGATCCCATTGACATGTTATGTCGTATCCAAAACCAGACATGTTCTTACCTTTGTTCCATTTCCACTCTTGTAACAGTTCGAAATGGGGGGTTCAGGTAAGCCCAGGGACTTCAAGCAGCTGTTCCACTCCTTGTACTTTCCTTTAATGCCCAGAAACTCCATGCAGTAGATGAACCCAAAATGCTTGTTCTGCATTGAATTTACTAAACGTCTCGTTAAACTGCAGACCAACAACTTAGAAATCATCGAGGGCTCACCACATCATGCCAGACATCGATTGAGCAGGGCTGTAGGGCCTTAAACATGCATTCATCTCCTCCATTCTGCAACAATTTTAGCATAAATAAAGTTTGAATTTTAGCAAACCATGAGATGAAGTTCAACAAGACCTGACAAAACGTGGAGTTGTCCCAAGGAACCAGCCGGAGATTGAGTATAGTGATAAGATCTCTGTCAAAAACCGTAGCCAAATGCTTAACTATGAAAGCCTGGCTGGATTGAGACGAATCATAGTACAACGTCAGGCTTACTTTCTCAGTCTCTGCATAAGAGAATGGAAAGCCATGAAGAGAGAGGAAGAAAAATAAAGCAGGAATAAGAGAAGACATATTTTGAAATCAGATGCTTGATTTCTATGAAGATACCTTACTTATGCTCTGCCATAACGCTTAATTTGAGAGGTTAGACAGTGCCATTCATTTGCGTTTCAGTTTCAGTAGCTTTCCTAAAAATGAAAACACTTGATCCAGGTAAGAGACCAAGTCTGTACATTTGATGTTTTTCCATTTTAACAGGTTCTGTTTCGAATTGAGCATGTCTCATTTATCATAGTGGTTGGGACATGTCCTAACGTCCTATATTTATCTTCTAGGTTGTTCAAACATCAAGTTCAAACCTATTGGGCTAAAAATTGTCTGAATCTTCAATTATTCTACAACCCAGATGGAAAGTAAACACTTTGGTAAAAAAAAAAAAGAAGACATTCGATTATGTCTCTGTTCCACAAATTTCTCCTCTAGTTCTTAGCTACAGGAGCATAACACCCAAGATTAGAAGGGTTTTCAATCTTCAAATTGTCAGTTTCATCGAGCCGAGGAGACTTGCAGGCTTCTGGGTTGGAATTTCCCTTGTAAGCTTTGCAGATATAAGCTATGAAGTTAAAGTAATCCTGTTCATCCATATTAAAAATGGAGTTATCCATTGAGGTTGAAGAAAATAGACGACGATCAGAAAAGTCCGCATTTTGAACTAACCTCTTTGAGTGGTTGATTATTAACGACCACCCACGGCACGAACGTGTGTGGCGGACTGAGTCCTAATGTGTCTTTAGCATATTGCTCTTCAATCTGCAGATTTCAGACAGATCCAGAAGTTACATGCATTGAGAATAATATTAAAATGTTTTTAAATTTTTTGAAAATAAAAACGATCAGAGACCGTTTTTCCTTGCCCATTTCTGTAGCAATTGTTTGGAAGAGTGAGCTCGGTGAGTTGAAAACAGCTGGGCCATTCACTGTGCTTGTTCTGCAGAGTAAGATTCTCAGCGCAGTGAATGAAACTAAAATGCTTCTCCTGCAAGATAAACAACTCCCATGAAATCCAATCCAACACTTAGATCGTGCAGTCTTTGAGCGTTTGAAGGGCTGATAATTGTTACCACGACAGGATAGGTGGAGATGGTGCAGGCGTGTACAGTGTTCAAAGTGCATTCATCTTCTCCATGCTGCACTAGTAAACCATGAATGAGTAACTCGATCTAAAGTTTCTCATCGATTTGTCATGACAAGTTCAAATTGTTTCACTCAATTTGCCAAAAATAAATAAATCTAGTTCTTCGTTTCTGAAAAACCATTATAGCATGGACTATTAGTTGATCATGAAGTAGGATCAAATAGCACATGCATTTGGTGACAATACTCATTTCTAAAAGGAATTTGAATTAAAAAAGGAAAGAAATTTAAGGTGGTTGGATTTGTTTACATGGCTTCACCCACCATCGAAGCTGTATTCGTTGAAAATTGGAACATGGGTCCACATTTTTTAAGGTTGATTTACAGGGGGCGTGGACCCACCAAAGTCTACCTTCTTCATCATGTTTAAGCTTTTATAATAGTAACGTTTTCTAAGAATATAACTTGCTTCTCTGCAAATCAAGGTGTTCTTTCTTATCTCTACAAACGCCAAAATGATATCCACAACAATGAAGAATGAAGGAAGAAAATATCAAAATATAGACCTGGCAAAGGAATGAGCCGTCCGATTTGATCCAGGCGTTTCCCCAAGGAATCATCCTGAGATCGACGATTGAGATGAGACCGCCGTCGAACACCTTCGTCAGATAGTTGACGATGAAGTTGGCGCAGAAAGGGCAGAGACTTTCGTAGTAAACAGAGACCGTAACTTTGTCGGAAGCCAAACAGAGATTGGGGAAGACGAAGAGGAGAAGAAGCCATTGCCAATAGCCCATTTCGATTTGGAGAAGATGAGAGAGAAGCCGAACATCTCTTGTGGTTTATATATCGAACGAGAATCAGCAAAAGCTTTAAAGGGCGATACCCTTTGCCCACCTCCATCTGAGTAGGGTGGGTCCCGTTATTTGCTTCTCGTTTTTCACAGTTGACTTTCTTGCGGCAGAGTTTAGACCGGAGCTTGTCATTTTCCGACATTGTTTCGAGCTTCGAAACCCATTTTTTTATTTTTTTCAGACAAAGTAAGAAATAACTTCTCAACCAAGACAGCTCAAAACCCTACGTTAAGAAACATAAGACCGGAACATAGATCGAAGTGCCGGACTGAGTTCTGAATTCATTGGGACATAAATCTCTATCAAACGGGACGACATAGAACATAGATCAAGTTTACAATCAAAATTCAGGCCTTTCAAATCTTTCTAAAGTATCGAACACAAGATAATTTTTATTCGACGAAGAAAATAAGTCCGGAAGTTCTTCAGAATCATGCAGAATGCCCGTGGTTCAGCAGCATTTGATCGAAGTGCCATACACCTGCGGCCAAACAAAAGGCTTTTCTAAGCTGCAGCAATGGAGTCGAAAAAATGGAGTAGCGTTCAGGCTCTATTTTTACATACCATGGCCTTTTCCAACCATTTTCAACTGGACAATATATTCAGATATCTTCTTTATGGCCTCCACCTGTGAGCGAACAAAAGCTCTTGATTAGACAACAAAGATAGGGCGCTTGTAAACAAGTTCATCGATGGATCAGGCCACCTGCTCAGTCAGAAACTCGCTCTCGATGAAATCTGTCATTTGTGGATCATTGCTGGTGTCTGCGACCTGCATTTATTTATTCAGTAGACGCGTGAGCGTTGATATGGCTAAGTCTAGGAAGGTAAGAGGGTTTACTTTGTGTAAGTTGAGAAGCTTTTCGTTGGTTAGCTTCTCCAAAGACAAAGCTAGTTCCATGGCTGAATTTGGCAGATAATTTCGTCAAATAATTCCATGAAAGTATCAAATAAGTCGAAAATGATTGAAAATACCGTATAAAGCATCACCCTTGTCTGCGTGTTCGAACTCGGAAGGAGGAGAGTGAATAGGATACAAAGCTACTTTTCCTCCACGAATGTTCTGAGATCAGATCAGACCATCAAACACCGTTGAATTCTCTCGAGAAGAGAGTTAGATAGCAGCAGAGGAAGTGGTAAAACCTGATACTTGATCAATTTCTCAGCATGCTCTCTTTCTTCTTCGCTGGATTCCTTGAAAAACCTGAAGAAATATCAAAATTCAACGTAAGTTGCCTGAGAATACAACGATAAACAGGAAAACTCTTATGGAGTTTGGTTCTTGCCTTGCGAGACCCTTGAGAGCTATGTTGTCTCGGTCGAAGTATGCAAACATGGCGTGGTATGCGTATGAAACGTTGTACTCAACACTGTAAAAATCAATTCATCAACGAGGCAAATACACTAAAGTTACAGAGAAGGAGAAACCTACTTGATCTGCTCGTTTATTGCAGCTTCACAATCATCGGTATAGTTCTGTCGAGCAAGAGAAAGATGGGTTTGAATAGGAACTTCAAGACCACTCTTCTTAAGTTCCTCAAATGGCTGAAACACAACACCTGTTAACGCCGTATTAGCAGCCTCATTCGACGATAAAACCAAGAATTTCTCCTTTGTCTTCTTAAGTAGCCTCAACCCAGGAAACAAAGAAGATAAAGCATCTCCAATGGCGGACGAAGCGGCAAAAGAGATCGATCCAACAAAAGCGCGAGGACGAGGATGAGAACCCAATGA
Source organism: Begonia fuchsioides (assembly GCA_003255005.1). Classification (NCBI taxonomy): domain Eukaryota; kingdom Viridiplantae; phylum Streptophyta; class Magnoliopsida; order Cucurbitales; family Begoniaceae; genus Begonia; species Begonia fuchsioides. The sequence continues at coordinate 395,282 of QAOC01040521.1, read as the reverse complement.
GCCTGCCGACAGAGAAATAGCGGAAATGGGCTTAGAAGCCATTAAAAACAGCCAGAAAAACGAGAAGGAATGGGAAGACGAAGACTGCAGCGACGAAGATGGAGAAGACCGATTAAGAGATAGGAAGGGCTAGAGTTGCAGTGGTTATAGGAAGGTCAAGAACGATGCCTCAAGAGTTCCAGATTTGCAGGTTATCTTCTAAACCGTCGGATCGTCGGACACGTTGGATGATCAGCGTTGAACACGTTGCGAGGCGTGTGGCGTCCATGCGCCTTATCCGTTATGTTGAGAAGTTCTAGAAAATATCGTCTCCACGTGGCAAGCATTTATTCGAAGGGTGAAAGGTAAACATCCAATCACAGCTCTAGCTGGACAAAACAATCACATCATCAATAATTCTGATATAAATTTACTTTAAAAAAACTAAAAACAAGTTGAATTTTAGGTAATAGGGATATAAAAATAAATAAAATTTAAAATCGATTCAATTATGCATATTGTATACACATGGGTTACTGCATCTGTATCAGACGATGACTGCACCTGTATCAGACGAGCTATACATCTTATACAGATAGTCACTGCGTTTAAATATTAAATTATTTTTAAATTTTTTATTTTTAATTAATTTGACTAAGCAAATATTATCGAAATGACTTAAAATTTTTACCACACATTCACAATAATAAAAAATATAAATCTTAAAAGTTTTAAATTTTTGCAATAATTATACGATTAATTATAATTTTTTTAATACATAAATAAAAAAATTTCGTTAAAATTACGTATGTCAATAAAATTCTTAAAAATTTTATCACACGTTAAAGAACTGTAATAAATGCTCCACAAAGTTTCATGAATTTTCAACAATTATACGATTGATTATAATTTTTTTAATACATAAATAAACAAATTTATTTAAAATTACGTAAGCCAATAAATTTTTTAAAACTTTTGTCGTACATTTACAACATTGTAAAACAATAGTTCACAAAACTACGAGAAATTTGATGGACTCATGCCACCTTTTTATTTTATTAAATTATTATATATAATATAAAAATGATATAAATAAATTAAAAATAAAGTTAAATTACATAATAACATTTAGATAATTTATTTTTAAAAAACTCTTATAATAAATTTTTGACATTTTATTATTTAAATGATCATAAATTTTTCGAGAGAGCTTAAAATAACCTGCAAATTAAACCAATAAAAACTAAATATCTTGAGCATATAAATTCATCGATCACACGTTAATATATGAAGAAGTGAATAAAAGGTAATTCGGTTCGGTTCAGTTACTTTTCGTTTTTGTGTACATCAAACCGAACTGAATTTCATCGGTTTGCAATTTTGAAATAATATTTTGCTCGATGGAGTGGAGTTCGAAAACCGGGCAAAATGTTCGGTTCGATTTCTCGGTTCCCGTCCATTTTGCTCCCTAATTACTAATTAGCATTTGGAGTCGACTCCGGATTTCTGCGAGTTTTGCCGAGTGCGATCCGAGCGAGACGAGCATTCTGTTGCTCGAACTCGGAGTCTCTAGACTCTCTCATATTCTATTTCTGTCTCTGTAACGGTCGGTCGATTTCGAGGGTTCTAGATTCTAATTCTTCATTTGCACTGCTATGGTCGGTATGGTGAAGACGATCAATTCAAGGGAAAGGCTCGCGACTTGCTTAAAGTCGGTCAAGATTGCCGCAGATTTGCCCTCAAAGTTGGAGCACTTGCATCTATTAAAGGAAAGTTTACTTGCACAAGACCTAGTTTTGCTCTCCGAGTTCCTACCCGATGTTTTCGAGCTTCAATCTGACCGCTTCAGTCCTATCCGCAAGCTCGTCGCTGAGTATGATTATCTTGTCCCAGTTGATTTCTTCCCTGCCTATCGAGTAGACGTGGATGATGTTCTATCTCTCTCCCCTCCCTCACCCTCCCTTTCTTGAAATTAGGACACGTTGCTGAAAATGTTGCATATAAGCTTTCTGTTATTGATGAAAAACTGAGTTGTTCGGTGTTTAATCTTCTTTAAAGTTCATGTAGCTGTATTTTTCTGTAATGTAGGATTATTGGTGAAATAGGACTGAAGAACCGCGACTTGCTACCTCAAATTGTGCCCATATTGATATCGGTCACAAGCGATGGAACACCTGCTGTTGCTCGTCAAGCCATCACGTGCGGAATCTATTTATTTCGATACTGTCTTGAAAGGACTGCAATTGAGGTGAGCTATTTATGAATCCAATATTGTTACGTTATTTCTCTAGAACTTCGGCTTATGATTTGAAAGACTTATAAAGTGCAGTTTGATATTTTGAATTTTATTTTGACACTGTCTTTAACAGAGCTGCTAGCTTCTGAGAAAATATTCCATAAAATACTTGGTGTAATGTTTCTTAGAATTGAGAACGTTCATAAAATTTTTATTATTTCAAGGAAGTTTTGAATTGGGTCCTGATCTCTTCCGGAAATGTTTTAGGGTCTTTATTCTTGTGAGTTGGACAGTTCGCTTCAGTCTTTATGGGAGTGCATGTCAAAGTTCAAGGAGAAAATGTATGCCATAGCTTTTCAGGCAAGCAACATTTATCACGTCAATAATCATGTCTATTCTTCTTGCCTTGTCCTCAGTATAAATGTGTTCTTTTATGCAGGGAGATGGAGGTATGAGGTTGCTAGCCTTGAAGTTTGTTGTGGCAATCATTCTTCTTTATACTCCTGATCCTATTGGTTTGTCAGAGCCACCATCTCGTGAAGGTAGTTCTACCTGACTTTGCACTTCAGGTTCAGAAGGCATGAAAGGCAAGGGTTTGAAATAACTGTGTGCTTGCATTGAGCTGCTTTTATTTTCCTCAGCAGTTTGTTATTGACTCTGTAGGGAGTTTTGTGGAATTTAATATATCATGGCTTCGTGGGGGTCATCCTCTACTCAACATGGGAGACCTCTCAATTGAGGCCAGCCAAAGTTTGGGTTTACTGCTCGATCAGCTCAGATTTCCAGCAGTGCAAACAGCCAATAACTCATTAATTATTGTGCTTATTAAAAGGTGCACGGTTTTGCACTTCCATTAATAATCTTTTTTTGTCAATATCCAGTGAATTATGTTACAATTCCATTGTTTATTGAAAATATTTATAATCTTTCTGTAAGTTTTGTAAAAATTCTTTCTGCAAGTTTGTATTGATTCATAAATATTACATGTTAAAGTTATTGAGCATATTAAGAGGTATGTAAATATTCATTTCAATCACCCATCTTCATTCATGGTGAATTGTGAAAGAGTGATTTATGACATTATTAATTCTTGCATGATAATCCTCTTGAATTTCCTAAATAGATGTAAATTGGGTAATGTCCGAATATTTAATGAAATGAAAAGTTTTTTGAAAAGTTGTTACCTTGTAGAGTCTTTGGGGGATATGATTCTTAATTTCAACCTTCTGTTTTTACTATCAGTCTTTCGGAAATTGCGGAAAAAAGGCCTGCATTCTATGGACGTATTTTGCCAGTGCTACTTGATATGGATCCTTCAGTTGCTGCCCATAATGGAGCTCATGCTCTTGGAGTTAATCATGCCTTAAAAAATGCATTTCTTAGATGCTTGAACTGCACACATTCAAGTGCTACTCCGGTATTTCTTCTATACTTGAAATATCTATTGCATCTCATAATTATTTATGCAATGATTTCTCTGGAATTTAGTTGTCCTTTTTGTATCCATTTTTTGGTCTCAAATCTTTTCTCTCTCATTAATCATTCACAACACCTTTATTTTGACTTGCAAATTTTCAGTCCTTGTTCTATCCAGAATGGATATAAAACTTGAACCCTATTATTATAATTCATGTCCACTTAGCAAATTTGATCTCAAATGTAGGTGCAATATGACTAATGGATCAACCATCCACTTTCTAAATCTTTTTATTATAACAGGCTGAAATGTCGTAAGGACATAACATCTATTGGTTTTCTGTCAGACTGATGGCAAGAATATCGACATTCGAGTTTGTGATATGTAGTTTAAGATGTTTATTTTTTTCAGTGGCATAGTCGTTTAAATGTTGCATTGAGAGAGATGAATGCCGTTGAACTGGGGGATGTTTGCAAGATCAATGGGAATGGTGAGGGGCAAGATGGCGTGGCAGTTCCCAAGGTTCTTACCGCTGTACTTCCTATCTTATTCCATTTTTTGTTCAGATTTTGATTGTTGACAACCTAGCCTTATGAAAGCATTATGGACAAAGATGTATGGATATTCTTGATGACAGTTAAAAAATGCTTTGCAGGATGAAAAGGTCATTATTAAAGAATGTGATGTTGATCGAAAAAAAACAGGAAGAAAGAGACCTGGAGAAGAAGGCTTGAAGGATCCAAATGAGTTAGCAGATGAGAATAGGAAACGCATGAGATCTACACCGAGTAATTCAGAGGAACCAAACATCGAGTTAGACAAGAATAATGACATGTTTCATGATAACAAACCTTCGATTGAACCTACTTCTTCGGGGAGTGATAGTGATATTAGTGGACCAGTTCAGCAACTTGTTGCTATGTTTGGTGCCTTGGTTGGCCAGGGTGAAAAAGCTATTGAATCATTGCAAATTCTTATTGCTAGTATCTCTGCAGACTTGCTTGCTGAAGTAGTGATCGCAAATATGCGCTACCTGCCTCCAAGTCGACCTGATGAAGGAGATGGAGAATTGTTGCAGAACATGAACGTTTTTGGCAGTGATGCCCAGGTCAAATATCCATTATCATTTGTGGCTGATGTGCTCTCATTGTCTAGTTCGTTCCCAGCTATTGCGTCAATGCTAGATGCTCCTCCGGCAATATCTTTTGAAATGGTAGAATGATTTCGTGATATGTTGATTCACATTATTAATCTTATTCCTACTATCTTCTATCAAATGCTGTCTTACTTTCTTTCTATTTGTGGTAGACCTAACCATTGTTTCAATTCAAACTTCCTGTTTGAATTTTGGGATAATAAATCTTACTTTTACTCTAGAAAACTGAAGCAAAAGAAGAAATTGCTGTCGCTGCAGTCGACCATGCTGTTGTTTCTTCAGAATTGAACCATGGATCTGAAAACGCAGAACTGCCTTGTCACTTAGCTGGTACTCTTTCAGAGTCTGATCCTACTTCTGACATTTTAAAATCCGAATCGCACAATGTGTGTGTAGGCATTTCATTTGATGTCCTTGAACTGGGGAGTATAGAGAGTGCGATACCTGGCCTGGTTTCTCCAGTTCATAATGGTAGAATGTCAGAAATTCCTGCTATGTCAATGACTTCCAACAATTCTGAAAATGGCAATCTAGAGAACGATTTGAAACCAAGTCTCGGATCATCACTGATTACACCCTTGTCAATTTCGGCACAAAGATCTGAAGAATTTAGTCCTGGAGCATCTGTTACGGATCTCATCATATCTGCCCCTTCTACTGCAACTTCTATGCCAGCTCAGCTTATTCTGCCCAAGATGTCAGCACCTGTTATTGATCTTGCTGAGGAGGAGAAGGACAATTTGCAGAGATTAGCTTTCATACGAATTGTTGATGCATATAAGCAGATAGTTGTTGCTGGAGGATTGGAAGTTCGCTCTTCTGTGCTTGCATATCTGGGAGTGGAGGTTACATTTTATACTCTAATGTATTCATTTACTGAAATATTCTTGACTTGATGCTCAAAATAAATGTGTGACGGTTTTTATTTGTCAACTATTTTGGCCGTGCTAAAATTCAACTTGTTGTTAACTGTGATTGTTGCGTCATCTGATTATTTTTGGTCAATTATTGAATTTTCTATGTTGCATTTGGGGTTGAATTTCTCTTACATTGTTTTATGGAGCAGTATCCCCTGGAGCTAGAACCATGGAAAGTGCTGCAGAGACATATCTTAGCTGATCATATAACTCATGAGGTGAGTGTGTGGTCAAACGGATTTATGAATGTCAAAATTCTGCAGTCTTTTTATTGCTTATTTTATTTGTAGTATACTATAAAGTGAGGTGCGATTTTCTAGCTTGAAATGCCTTATTAAGTTAAATAGATAACTAGTGGTGCTACTACATGATGGAGCTTTCTGGAAGTGCGTCTATAATATTATGATTTATTTTACATTTTTTTAATGATGAGGATAGTACAAAATTTTCTTTTGTGTTCCTTAAATGCACTTGTGGTCTTATAAGCTTGAGGTTATTTTGACTGCAAAGATATAAATCAGAATCAGGTCTAGCTAGATTGAAATATACAGTAGATAAAAAGTCAAACATCCACGTCTTATTTTGTCCACTTAGTTTTTTGTCAATGACATAAATTAATCTTAATGGTATGTACCAGAAAGTCAAGTCAATGCTAATTGTTTCACTCACACAGATGTGCTTTTATGCCGTTATATTTTTTACTATATCCATGTTGGTTGATATTACTTTACTTTTTTCCATCTTCAGGGACATGAGCTGACTCTGCGAGTCCTCTACCAGTTGTTTGGGGTGGCAGAAGTGGAAAGTGATTTTTTCTCTTCAACAACAGCTGCTTCAGTATACGAATCATTCTTTCTCACTATTGTATGTAATTAGTTCCTCCAAGTAGTTTATATGTAACTGTCCTTTGCTAGATAGGACTTAGGCATTTCATTTTTATGCAGGCAGAAGCACTAAGAGATTCGCTTCCCCCTTCAGACAAATCATTGAGTAGATTGCTTGGTGATGCACCGTATCTACCGAATGTGATCTTAGACTTACTGGAGTCTATGTGCTCTCCTGGAAATGACGAGGTTGTGGATAAAGAGTTCCAAAATGGTGATCGAGTGACTCAAGGTCTTAGCGCAGTATGGAACTTGATTTTGTCGAGGCCTTCTATTCGAGATGTCTGCTTGAAAATTGCCTTGAAGGTATTTGTTTTGAACTTTGACTGATAAAGTTAAAATGACTCTTGTAAACCTTAGCTACCAATATATTTACCTTGCTACTGTTCCCAATTCTAAATTATTTCAGGTTATTTATTGTGCTGTAGTAATTCAAGTTATGCTATCCGGTTGTCGAAATTCAATTTAATAGTATCACATTTATATTCAAAATAATCAGTTTTGGAAAAAAAAACTCTAGATGTTTAGTAAACTAACTTCTCAAAAGGGATTTATCAATTTTAACTGTTTAAAATTCTGATATTTTATTATTAAATTGGATAAAATCCTTAAGAATGAGAGCAATTAAAAAACTATGGAAGTAACTAAGTGACTAAATAAGATGAAATGGAAAATAAATTATTTTCAACTTGTTGAATTTCTGTAACATATTAACATTTGTCAACTAGTCAAAATTACTCCATTGAAAAAAACACTTCTATTTTTAGTTATCAAACATGACTGACAAACTTATGAATTAAACGTTTTTAGCCTTCCAGAGCAATTCTAAACAGAGCCTTGGAGTCATTAGAAAATTTCTGCTTGTGCTGTCAAGGGTACAAAAATCATAGACAACACACTACTCATATGGCGGGAGGACTAAGAACAATAGGGGAGTATCTTAGGACAAGGGAAATGTAGGTGGGGATTGTGCAGAGGAAGGGGATAAAAGCCTTCATATGAGTAGTGCATCTATTTTATATATAAAAAATGAATATTTGTCTCCCATTATTTTTCTATCTTCTTTTAAATACATGTTGTAATATTGTTTCCAAATTAATGAAGATAGTTTTCTTTAGCTTTGGAGATATAAAAGGTTAAGCTTGCCACTTTTTCTGTCTTCTCGGGCTAATATATTTCTCTCTTCTTTGCTTATTTTTTAGTTGGTGAAAACACATGATGAATGATCGAAAAACTAACAAATTGATTGGTGGTTTTGTTTTAAAAGTTGATTGTCGAATATATTTTTTGTTTAATTTGATTCTGACTCCCTTTTTAACTTTGATAGAGTGCAGTACATCATACTGAGGAAGTTCGCATGAAAGCAATACGACTGGTAATTTTTCCACAAATTGATATTTCAGCTATGTGTTTGCCTATAATAATTTCCAGTGCAATTTTGAACATCTTTCTTTCATAGGTAGCCAACAAGCTTTATCCTCTAACTTTCATTGCTAAAAAAATAGAGAATTTTTCTGAAGAAATGGTACTTTCTGTCACTTGTGACAACGCAATAGAAGTAGCTGTTTCTGAAAAATCAGTTCCCGGTTCAACCAAGGTACAAGCTTTCATCTGTCTTTTGTTTGCATTTTCTTTCCCTTGCTTCATATGTACTTTTATCTTATGTTGAATTGAATTCCTAAGGTTGTTTGCTCCATGTTTCACCAATTCACCTTTTATTTTCTACCCACCTTTTGGGTCACAATTTTGTAATTTTTGAAGGATTTGGATCTAGAAAAACCTTCAAATGAACCTCCGACAACGTGTTCTCTAAGTAAAGATATTTCTTCTGATGCTCATCAATTATCTACTTCTACTGTCTCGCCTCTTCCAATCTCGGAGGCCCAGCGACGGATGTCCCTTTACTTTGCATTGTGTACAAAGGCATGAGGCTTAACTCTAGTATTTGCATTTTCCATTTACTTCTTATAGTTAGTTTATATGTTTTATATTAACTAACGTTTTACTTATACCATTTTATTTACAGAAGCACTCTCTTTTTCGCCAAATATTTGTTTTATATAAATCTACATCAGCGGCTGTAAAAGAGGTTTTCTACTTTAACAGCTACTTTATCTATTATTTTTTTCCATCTTAATATAGTTTGCTGCTCTGTCCATGAAGTTATTCTTTTTTTTTTATTGTATTCTGCAGACAATTCATCACCATATTCCAATACTGGTGCGGACTATGGGTTTGTCATCAGATCTTCTTGACATTATTGCGGATCCTCCCACTGGAAGCAAGGACCTTTTAATGCAGGTCCTCTCCTTCCCCCAAGAAGGACTAATTATAAACTTCTGAGAGAATAATTTTAGTGTTTAGTTGGAATCTTTTTCATTTTTTTAATATTATCAGGTTTTGCATACACTTACTGATGGAACAGTACCATCACACGAATTAGTATCTACACTGAGGAAGTTGTATAATTCAAAATTAAAGGTGTGTTTAGTTTTTTTTGGCAAAACTGCTAATTTCAAGTTCTTTAGCCTAATATTTGCTTTTCAATGGATGAATAGGATGTGGACATAATCATTCCAGTACTACCATTTCTACCCAAAGAGGAGGTTACTTCTCTCTCTCTCTCTACACATACACATGCACCTTTACGCAGACATATGCGCATGCTCATGAGCGTACACAAACACCAGTCATACTTGCCCACACAGTACATCTATATTTGTCAGAACGTTCTTGATACATTTTTGCTGTTTTGAATCTTTTGCATCGTTGTTAATATTGGAAGGGACAGCTATGGTATGTAGTAGTCGTATAATGTTTGGTTCTCTGTTACTGTCCCATAATTCAATAGTTAGTGTGGATATTTGATAGGATATTTCTGTAGATTATTCACCTAAGCGCGGTGATAATTTGAGTTATTAATTAATAGCTCATTTATAGGTTATGATGCTTTTCCCTCAAATTGTGAATCTTGCTGTGGATAACTTCCAAACGGCACTTACTCGATTACTTCAGGTATCTTCTTCCTCTATTTTCGCTAACAAATTGTGGAATTAGAGATATTCTAAAAGTTGCCGAATGGTTAATTTAGATGCTAAAGGGGTAGATAGTTAGTCATCTTCGTTTTAGTTTTTAATTTATTAAATGAGAGAAAGATGTGTTTAATAGTTGGCGTAAAAATCTGCATGACTGTTTATTTGTTATCGTGATTTTATTTTCTAACTTAATATAAGCAATCTGATACCAAAGCTGGTTCTTTTCTATTGCTAAATTGTATGAATCACATTCTTTCACTGAAATTTTCCCAATGACATTTATGTATGGCAGAAAGATATTTAATTATGAACTTTCCTCACTTTAAAACTCTTAAAGAGTTTTAATGAATTATCTTCCCACTTTAACCCCCTTAATCACCCCTACATCGTCTCTCTTAGAATACTCATTCCACATCAATTTTAATCCATTTCACCTTCTTTGCTTAACTTTTTCTCCTCCTCGAATACGGGCTCTATCACCCCTTTTTTAGCAACAAGTTAATTGTGTATCTGTCCATTTCTTTCTCTCACGACTTATGATTCTCTCTTTCATTTCTTTGCTTCACAAATTTTGGCAGGGATCAAATCCTAATGGTCCTATGCTAAGTCCGGCTGAAGTATTGATTGCTATTCATGGAATTGATCCGGATAGAGATGGTATTCCTTTAAAAAAGGTAATATCTTTCTATTACCATTTTTGAGCAGTTGGCTCCATGGTGAATAACTGATTAATCCAACACCCAACGCAGGTCACAGATGCATGCAATGCTTGTTTTGAGCAGCGCCAAATATTCACCCAACAAGTTATCGCAAAGGTTTTGAATCAATTGGTTAGTATAAACAAGAACCTTCACCCTAATAGAATATAAGTTTCAGAAGCATTTACTGCTTCTATCTCTCGTAGGTTGAGCAGATTCCTCTTCCGCTATTATTCATGCGGACTGTATTACAAGCAATAGGTGCTTTTCCACCTCTGGTAATGACTCACTCGCACATATAGCTTTGCAGTTTTATTCATTATTGGTCCTTTTTTTAACTTATATGTTCATTCAAAGCCATTGATTTGTGCATTATTTCACCACAAATCTTTTAGGTTGATTTCATTTTGGACATCCTTTCTCGCCTTGTCAGCAAGCAGGTGAGTTTTAATCTCAAGCTTGAATATTGATAGCTGGCCCCGCTAGTGTTTTCTGCTAAGTTTTGTCCGTGTTTCATTTTGAAGATATGGAAATATCCGAAGTTGTGGGTTGGGTTTCTAAAATGTGCTCAGTTGACACAGCCTCGATCATTCAGTGTGCTGCTTCAGGTTTCCATCTTTATTAGTCATGCTTTCTCATTTTAACCTTGGTCATTATTTCTTTAACAGCATATTCTTTTATATGAAATTTTTACGTGCAATTTTATTGTTTGTAGTTTCACCTTCTACTTGTTGATATTATATAAATGATTAAATTATTATTTATTTATAAATTTAAATTTTTAAGACAGTTGGTAATTTATTATGATATTAGAGCTAGATGTCGCAAGTTCGATTCTGGTCAAAAACAAAAAAAATTCACAAAAAATCACAAAAAATGACCTCCATGTGAGGAAAAATATTAAAATAATATATATGTAATTAAATTATCATTCACTTATAAGTTTAGTTTACTGAGACAGTTGATAATTTATCGATGTGTGATTTAAATGAAATGCTTAATTATTATCTTTCTTTGGGGTCCATTACATATAAGTTGCAATTTTGTTGGGGTACCATTTCAGCTACCATCGATGCAGCTTGAAAATGCATTGAACAAGACCCCAGCGCTCAAACCAGCCTTGGTTGCTCATGCTAACCAACCAGAAGTCCGATCATCCCTGCCCAGGTTCAATCATGCTAAGTTTTCATTACTTAAAAGCCTTAATAATTATTATTTGGTTAAATAATACAAATTTCTGGATGAGCTTTCTCTCAGGTCTGTTTTGGCAGTTCTGGGAATCGGTGTGGATTCCCAAACAACGAGCCAGTCGCAGGTGGGAGACCCGAGCAATTCGGAGGAGGCCATTACTGAGAAATCCAAGGAATCATCCATTGTTAGTTGAGGTATTGTGAACCGCCCGCGAATCGTATGAAATCATTTTAAGGCTATATTGTAAAAGGGCTCTTGCCGGATTCGTCGAACTCTTTTTCGGGGAAGCTCACGGATTTTGTTAGTTCTGCAATAATGGATAGAATATGAACAGATGATAGTGCTTGTGTGATGTTATTATATATATAATTCAGCGATTGATAATTAAAATAATCAACTAATTTAAAGTAATTAAAGACTAATGATAATTGATTAGTCCATTTTTTGTCTTAAAAAACTTACCAATTTGTCAATAATTTAATCATTGTCGTTCGTGATTACATAATCCTTCTAATTAAAATATATATTAATATTTTTATTGTACTCTCTTGTGGATGATGGTATATTAGATAATGAATAATATAATTGAAGTATAATTAATATATTATATTATAAATAATTATTTAATAAATTTATTATTCATTATTAAACTTTATAACAATATAAGAACGTATTTTTTAAATTTATTAAGAAATGTCCTAAAATAAATGATGGTATATTATAATATAAAATTAAAATTAAAATTAAAAAAAAGACTTGGTTGATTTAGTACGATGACTGGATCTAACGAAAGGCTCTGTTGCAACTGGAGCTTCTTTCCGAGTTTACATGATCGCATGGAAGTCTCTGTTTCTCACCCTCTTCCTTCCACGGCTCACGTTTTCTTCCCCTGCTTCCCCGCGATCGCAATTTTCTCTATGATTTCAATCCAATCCTGAAGAGGGTATCTTAAATTGGCCATGGATTCGGCTACGAGTCCACGCACCGTCGAGGAGATCTACAGAGATTACAGTGCCAGAAGAACTGGTGTTGTCCGCGCTTTGACTCTTGGTATTTGATTTCTCTTTGTTGCCTGTGATTGTGCGTTTATGGCTTTTAGTGACCTTCGACACTGCTGATCTCGTCGTTTTGGTTTTCTCAGATGTGGATGAATTCTATGGTCTCTGTGATCCAGGTAATTCCTGATTTGATTTTGCTTTCTTGTTCCGGTCGATTCGAGAAATCAATTAAAGCCGAATAATTTCCAGCTGCGATTGGTTGCATCGTATTCACACCCTAGGTTTAGTTTTGATTCCTGGTTTTTGTTTCGATTGAATTCATTGATTCCTTGTTCTTTAATTTCATAAAGGATACATTGTAAATCCCAGGCTTATGAATTTGAGTTTGGGAAAAGATTCGCCTAAATAAGCTCGTGCTCTGTGAAATTGATCTGTTGGTTTGCCTTGCTTGCTTCAGACAAGGAAAACTTGTGTCTTTACGGACACTCTAATGAAGCCTGGGAAGTAACTCCTCCTGCAGAGGAGGTTCCGCCCGAGCTTCCAGAGCCCGTGCTTGGAATAAATTTTGCGAGAGATGGGATGAACCGCAAAGACTGGATTTCATTGGTCGCTGTGCACAGCGATTCATGGTTGCTTTCTGTAGCTTTCTACCTGGGAGCCCGTCTTAACACGGACCAAAGGTCAGTTACGATTTTGTTTCTTTCACTGCTTAAATTGATTAGAATCTGAGATTTCAGACAATCAGTCGGGTTGTGTTTTTAAATAAGACAAAGAATAAAAACATGGAAGATAGAATAACTTGTGGACTCTTGTCTTCTTTCTATTTCATTCAACCATTATTTATAATATAAAGTAATATAAATAACATTAAAAACAAAATTAAATTAAATAATTACTCTAAGACTATTTATTTTTAAAAACCCATATAGTAGAACGACTATAACTTATTTCATAGTGTTCGGAATGACCTTAAACTTGAATTAATGAAAACTAGCATCTGGAGCATAGAAATCTATAGGTCACACGTTAAATTTGATGACTGTTTGTCCTTCTGAAAATCAGTTAAAATCTATCATAAAAAAATTCATAGTTTTTATTACCTTTATTCATTGATACTCAACAACTTGAAGGATAACATGTGTGTTGATGTTGGAAACAAGAAAGGGATGACAATGTCTCCTTCCAAAATTAGAAAAAAATTGCTTTCCATATCGATTGCTATTCCTTGTGTTTAACCTCTAAGAGTGTGAAGAAATCGATATCTCTTGTCTTCTAAATTTCAATATCATTTGTCTCGAATTAGATCCTCATGGTTCGTTGTATTTATGTATATAACGAATATAAGTTATGAAGAGCTGCATGATCATTTAGTGAGGATATCTTCTGTTCTTATCGTTCTCCGGAACAAAGAGCTCGCAATATATTTTCTCGGATATTGGTTTTGGAGCACAATTTTAATAGTGTGACCTTGTCGCTCGACAGGAAGCATCTTTTTAGCTTGATCAATGATTTACCAACTGTCTTTGAAGTTGTGACCGAGAGAAAGCCTGTCAAAGAGAACCCCAGTGCGGACAGTGGAAGCAAATCTCGATCAAGCACAAAGGTTTAACGAGCAATTGAAATATCAACTAATGTTCTTTAGTCATAGAATCTCCACAGAAAAAGCCTCTTGATATAACTCTGTCTTGTTGGGCGTTGGCTGCAGAGATCAAATGATGGTCAAGTGAAAAGCAACCCGAAATCCGTGGAAGAAAATGAGGAAGAAGACGATGATGAACTGAAAGAAACCCTATGTGGGAGCTGTGGAGGGAACTACAATGGCGATGAGTTTTGGATTGGCTGCGACATTTGCGAAAGGTGGTTCCATGGGAAGTGCGTCAAGATAACACCTGCTAAGGCTGAGAGCATAAAGCAGTACAAGTGCCCATCTTGCAGCATGAAGAAAGGTAGACAGTGAACTTCGATGAAATTAATGGCGATGGATTGACCAATAGTATAATACGACCCCAACTTTTGGATGCAAAACTTGCTATGAACTACTCTTCCCCTTCAAATATTTAGTACATAATTGTTAGAAAAGCTTTTAATTCATGGCTGGTGCCTTCTTATTTTAGTTCGAGCATGTTTTTTTTAAGAAAAGAAAATGATTCTTTCATCCATGTTTCAAACATCTTTATGGGCATTATTCACGCCGACAGAGCAGATAATTTCTGCTGGAATAATGTCGAATCTGCATTTACTTTGTCGATATAGTCAAATTTGAGATATACTTTATTCCATATTAGTATGATTCTCATAACCAGTGTCGATAAATGCAAAGTCTGACAGCATTCATGCCAGCAGATATTTTTATTTTTTTATTAATTTTATGAAGATCTATTAATATTTGCGGCTTAGCTTCAGTGTAAATGTGTTGCATTTGGGTCTGAATTTGATGCGAGGGCTCAAAAGGTTTGGCAGAGTTGAATCAGACAAAGAACGTTTTTAAGAAATGGAGGGTAGGCTTCGGATTGTTCTTCAAATCAATAAAAACAGAAGCTTTAACTTAGGACACGAAACAAGAACAGCTAAGCAACGTCTGCTGATGTTTTAAACACAAACCATTGTCTTAGTTATTGTTTAAATACACGAGAAAGATGAACTTAGTTCAAATCGCGAAGGTGGTCTTTTCTGTCAGCAGCTGGATTTGTCTGGGCCTGTTCTTTTAATCATCCATTCGTTCAGCTTCTTGTTCTTTGCTGAGCTTAGCTAGCCAGCCAGCCTCTCCAGGTGATTAAGTGGCTATGGGTGGCTCCAAGAAAGAGCGATTGAACTGGACCAAAGCTTTACATCAACAGTTCGTAGATGCAGTAAATCAGCTCGGTGGTCTTGACAGTAAGTGTCGAATTATTGTAGGGTTTGAGAAGTTTGTGCACTGGCAGCCATTTTTGATGAAGAAAGTTTGTGTTCTTCTACAGGGGCCACGCCAAAAGGGATATTGAAGACCATGGCTTTTTCTGGATTGAAAATAAAACACGTCAAAAGCCACTTGCAGGTTTCTATTCCTTACAAAACGAAGACTTTTAGCTTGCAGTAGTTAGATAAGAAAGCATGTTCTTCGTCTCTAACAGTGCTCTAAATCTCCGCAGAAATACAGGATCTCAAGCTATGTCTTGGAATCGAAAACAAGTAAGTTGAAGGATTAGTTTGAACTTTAAAAACCACGTCTTCTTTTCTCATTCTTGTTTTCGTTTTAGAAGGAGCCAAAGTTGCGAGGACAAGCACTTCACAAATCACCCCTAATTTCAGTGAATCTTGGTAAGCTCTCTCTGCTATATCTCCTCTAAAACAGTCTTTTTTTAGTGAAAAAGGTTAAATTTTTATGCATGTTTCGTTCGCTTAATTTACATGCAGTTCTTTTCAACTTGAAGAAGCTTTGCGAATTCATGCCGACGCCCAAAAACGACTTCGTGTTCAATCGGAGGTACACCATTAACAAAGGCTTACACTTTGCTTAAGTTTTATTAAGAATAATAATTTTTATTGCTGAGAATTATCCCAAACTGAAGTGTTTCTTGTGTCGATACGAAGATTCACATGAGTTTAGCGCTTAAAATGGAAGCACAAGGAAGGTTTCTGAAGAGCAGAACTCTCTCTGCAGAATCTCAGCTTCCCCTATGTGATGAATCCGAGTCAAACACAACAATAAACTGGACTGAAAATGGCGGATTTTCACCGACCCTGCTGCCTTCTTTACTTGGCTCGCAATCTCACAGCTCAAGAATGGGATCGTCAAAAGATATAGAAGCTGCATATCTCAAGTATGGAATGGGTTTTCCCTGTAGATTCCAAGCCTACCCATCATCCCCTCCACTATCAGACTTCTAATAAAGCTTCTCTCTGGGAGGAACCATGGTTGGAGAGAAAGAGAGAGAGATCTATAATGTAAATAAGGCTGTCTGTCATCGAGAATAAAACCAGATGTTCACTGTATACATCGAGACAAGCCTCTAATGGTCATTTACCATGCATGATTCTTTTTGTTTCCAC
The DNA here is from genome assembly GCA_003255005.1 of Begonia fuchsioides. Classification (NCBI taxonomy): domain Eukaryota; kingdom Viridiplantae; phylum Streptophyta; class Magnoliopsida; order Cucurbitales; family Begoniaceae; genus Begonia; species Begonia fuchsioides. The sequence continues at coordinate 378,742 of QAOC01040521.1, read as the reverse complement.
ACTCTTCAAATCGCATTCATCTGCTGTTTCTCGCTCATTGAAGGTGATCTCTGCCAATAGACAATAGTTAAATGGAATTCCTGAAACAATAAACCAAAATAAGAGTGTTTGTGGTTTGTGGGTGGGTTGATTTGCTTCTTTCACTTTCAAGACAAGGCCAAACAAAACAAGGTGTGCAACGTCTTTCGGTCATCTAATACAACACGTTGGATTGTGACGGCTCGTCCAGATGAGAAGTGTGAGGATAATGCAATCTCGCGTTACTTGAAAAAATGATATTTGTGTTGTATACAAGTGATGTTTCACATTTTATCCAGTACGACACGTTTTAAAATTTAAACTCAATAATAAATTCGTGTGGATAGCGCCAGACCAAAATAGATACTATTGTACTAAGAACACCGAATGAGTGATAGTGAATCGGCTGACTCTCTTTCATGTTCTTCTTCATCTTCGTATTTATTATTTATTTGTTTGGGTTAATTAGATCACGTCTATAGCCCTTTCTCTCTCTCTCTTCACTTCTGTCATTTTTTGACCTGGCATGAAAACGTCCATCTGCTCTTTTTGTGATCACGATACAAATAACAACGTGTATCATTTTTTTCTTGACTACATTCCGAAGAACGGAGTGCAGGCGAAGTACGCCAACACAGATGACCAAGTTGTCGATTTTTGAACTTCTTACGTAGACACTATTATTAGATTAAGGACTGTACTTGGTGTTATAAAGAATTTTTAAGAAAGGATGTTGACATTACGGTTTGCTGAAATAATATACTTCGTCATTATATGTTTTTATCATAGTTCTGGTCAAGTACGTGCATTTGTGACGTTTTTAACGTGGGCACGTCGGTTGATCTACTTTTATGCTTCATTAATGACGAGTTTATAGAAGTAGGTGACATACACATACATACATATATATCTAGGTTTACAGGAGAGAGATCATAGTGCGGGTCGTTCCTTACACCATGTTAGCATAAGAACTTCCACAGCGATAATTTTATTGGTAGCTAAAACCCTGATACGTAAACTATCATGGAGATTTTAGTTTCTCATCTAGGTCTTTTCCACGTAGACCCTTTGTCCTTATGTAGAGCCTGTACTCATCAAAGGTCATTGGGGCGTAGAGGGCTGGCCTTTCTTCTGTCACGAGCTCTTTGCTTGGCTCAATCAGCAGATCCCCCTTTGGGTTGTAGAAGAAAGCCAGAGAAACTCTATCTTTTGCTGAATTCACAATGACTCGATGCTCTACGCTCTTGTAAATTGCATTGCTCAAAACCTAAAACACATGAGAAAAACAACTGGGAATTAGATGATTACCAGGGGTAGAAGAAGATGGTGACGTCTGTGGGCCAAAATTTGTACATTTTCTTAGGTAAATCATGGTTAAATGGATATGAGTTACTTTAACTACATGTTTCTTTAATCCTTAGTTAGGGTTTGATGTATAATAAGCGAGAAAGAATACCTGAATTTGATCTCCGATGTTGACGATGAAGGCGTTCGAGACTGGTTGAACGGTCACCCATTCGCCGGATTTGAAGATTTGAAGTCCGGCGACGTCCTCATCGGGCAAGAGAAGAGTGATGCCTCCGGGATCGGAGTGAGGAGAGAGACCAAGGGTAAGATCTGGTTGTGGACATTTAGGATAGAAGTTTACCCTTAAGCATGCTCCCACGTTTTCCCCTCCAAATGCATTTTGAAGATGCTTCTCGTTCAACCCTAGGCTAATTGACAGTAGCTTCAGCAATTCTCCACTCAGTTTAACGAGCTCTTCCCCATATTCTGAAATCACCTCCCTGCACACGTAGTTTTTCTCGTACATTTTGAGAGAAAAATATATTATTAAAAATAATAAACTGGTTGTATTATCGTTCTCCTAGATGCATGGATATTGGATACTGTTGGGTAATATAATAAAAAAAAAAAGCAGATTATTCAATAATCTGTTTTTCTGGTTTCAAGAAATTGCTTCATTTAATCTTTTGCATGACCTTTTTGGGTAACATCGTGTAGGGAACTCGTCACACTTGGAGATGAGTATAAACCTAGTTTTCTGCTAAATTTGATTATGTTACGCGTCATCTTTTAAGGAAAAGAACGTTTAAAACGAGTGATGAAGAAGGGTAGGAGACTACCTGCAAGAAGGTGGAAGAACAGGCCAATTAGCTGAGTTTCTAACCGAACATGGTAAATAATGGAGGAAAAAATAATCACTCCAATCCAGAATCGCACCCTTTTCAACTCCCAGCCTGCTTCCATAGCCTTCATACGTAGAAGGAGAGTTAGAATACTGCTGTTTCATCTCCAAAGGAAGGTCAAAAAACTGTCTCCAAATCTCTCTCGCCTCCTTCATGAGCCCATGGCTGACGCCATGGTTGACGATCTGAAAGAACCCCCACTCTCTGCAAGCAAACAAAATGCTCTGCAGAGTGGAGAGGCGGAAAGTATCGTCCTCGCTGAAGAGATTCTGAAGGTCTATGACGGGAATATTGGTGTGTTTTTTGTTGTCTTGCGAAGAATAGATTGGCCGGAGAGTTGGAGGTTTGATGTAGCGGTCGGGGACGGTGGTTAAGCCGCTCTGAGCCAGCGACTGGACTCGTACCACCGGCTCCGGCCAACCCTGTAAGCAGTTCATTGAAAAGACTGTCGGGGGAAAGTAGAGGCAGAGATGAGAGTTGATCGGAGTTCGAAGGGGACAACTGACAAGCACACGTTTGTATAAAAACTGGGGAAGAGAGAGAAGCCAAAAATTAGAGATAATCCGGAAAAACAACAGAAAAATAAAAATTAAAATAAAAAATAAAAATTAAAAGCTCCGTGATGAACTTGATTTCTTGATTTTCATGCAAGGAAGAGTATTATTTGCACGACATGTGACATATATATCAACATTTATTTTTCTTTTTTTAATACATAAATATCGTTCGTTTATTATTACGTCTTTTTTATTTCTCAAAAAATTATTAAAATTAACAAAATTGATGAAAATAATTATCAAATTAACTGATGCCTTAAAATTAAAAAAAATTATAATGAAATTCAAAATATTCATTTATAATTTTTAAAATTAAAAATGTCTATTGTTATTACTTACATTGCTCATAATATCAGTAATAATAGTTGGATAGTAATTTAGCAGTATTTTCAATGTCATCTCAAGTTTGGTGTTTCAAAAAGACTAGTAAAAGTGATCGAACATCAACAATAATAGAGTCGTGATCGGATTGGAATCAAAAGTAGGGACATTTTTGTTTCTCAAGAACATGTTTTAAACATCTGAGAATGGAGGGAAGACAGGTCGAGGAAGTTGACCCATCAGACGATGGAGACTGAACATTAATACCACCATGGCTCAGACAGTTTGCTCCTAGGGCTTCTGTCTATTTTCTGGTCGGGCCTTAACTTGAGCCTGATCTGTTTGTTCTTGGTTGGAAGAGTACTGTGTCAGATCATTAATTTTCAAGAACATTTTCAAACATTTTCAAGAACCTTTCCAACCATTCATGGCTTTTGCTTGACTCCTACTCATAATCAAGATATAACTCGGAACCCTCTCAAACAACACTCTTCTTCATTGCGTTTCTGGTTCTCATCATTTAAAACTCGGGATTCTGCTCGTTCAACCATGGCGGCGATGAGTTTAGCTCCTTCTCCTTCTCCTTCTGGTTTTATCGAGGCTTTTCGATTCAGATTGCCTCTTCCTCTTCTTGCTTCTGTAATTTGTATTCTGGGTTTCGTTTCTCTCTTCTACGCAGAGAGAATCAGTTGTTTTCGTCGACGTCGATTTTCAGACTCAAATCCTGCAACAGAAGATAAAAATTATTACGTATATAGATAAAAATTTACTTCTTTTTGGATTGTTTCATAGCCTTTTTGCGTTCAGGTTTAACCCAGAAACGGCTCTTAAAAAGCTCCGAGGAAGAGGCTGATCTTCACCACAATGTCACCCACCCACACGAGGTTTCTCTCTCCTCCTTTCTCTCTTCACATTTGCGACTCCAATGGAAGATCATGGTTCCATCTTTTTTCAGAAGTGCAGTCTGGGGGAACGCAAACGGGACGAAACTCTTCAACGAAACGACGCCGGTGATGAAGAGGAGATTCCTGGGAAGTAGGGCGGACCAGAGAATAACGAGCGTCGTCGGAGACTCGGAGATATAGTGAAGAAGATGAAAGTTCCGGTGGCTTTCCTATGTTTTAAACCTGTGCAGTCGACCGGGCTCACTGACCCAGCCCAGACCGAGCCAGCGAATATTGTAGCGGTCTGAGCCTGTAGACGTTGGATTGGGTGGAGACATGTACTAATGACGTAAGCATCAGTATTTGTTGTGGGCCCGTCAGAGTTACGTAAACGATTTGCATCGAATTTATATTTATGGGGTCCACGTGGATGGATTTGTACGGCCTCCGAATTTAAACCACACGATTTACGAGGCCCCATTCCGCCCTGCCCTCTGATTCGAAGCTCTTAATTCAAATCATAAAGTCTAAATCTAGCCGTTCGATTGCGTTTTTCGACGTCTCCCCAGATCAGACGCTTCTTTCAGTTTGAATGCTTCAGAGAGCCCTCTGTTTTCGAGCCTTGTGTTTGAATTATTAACTTCTCCCTTTTCCAAAATAAATCTTTATTTAAATTTATTATTTTGATAAATAGTAATTTACTTGCTAGATAAACTGGATTTGTTGGTTAACTGGCTTTTTCGTAATTAACTCAGACTTTGTTCTGTTAAGGTTTTTTTTTTAAATCTGTATTTGCACATGGGATGGGGAAGAAGAAGAGCTGCCATTTCTAGCGTTGGTCAAAGGAATCGAGAAAGTGGCCGGCAACCTACTGCACATCTCTGGTATGATGAAAAATCTTGATTCTTCAACTCTTGTTTTCTGCATCGTCGTCAATCTAGGGGCTTCTGTTTTCTGCTGAAAATGAATGATGTTTCTCCTCTTCTTGATTCTCTATTTACGGTGTTTGGGATTATTGCTTGAAGTTCCGCTGGAGTTGTTTCTTCTTATATTGAAATGAAAGTGACATTTTCTGTTTAATTTGGTATCGGAAGTCCTAACGATTGATCAATAAATCGTGACTCTACCTGCTGTTCGCCGTAATTTTTGGTGGCGCGATTCTGGTGTCGGATCTCTTCCATCGCTCTAGATGTGTATTTTATTGATGAAAAAACGGTTACCGGGATTCTACATTCAGTTTTTTGCCTCTAATGCCGTGGTTTCGTTATTTAGAATCGAGCATTTCTGGTGCAAGCACTGCGAACTAGAAAAGGGCTTCGGGATGGTGATGATTGAGAAAGAAGAACAGCTCAAGTTTTTCCTCGATATGCGGAACGCCGAGGACAAAAGTTGCAGTAGTGTGCTCATTCAGAAGGATTCTAACGATCTCGATCTTCGTTCAGGTTCGGAGTTGTTTTCAAATTTTTTCTGGTATGGTGATATTCCAACACTACTCTATCTCTTGTCCTGCACAGATTTGTGTCATTTTCAGATTTCTCCGATATCGAAGATAAAGTCTTCCCTACCTTTTCCAAAGATTCCATCGGATGAATTCTTGAATTCAGAAAATGAAAAATCTGACTATAACTGGTAAATTTCTATGCTGTTGAATATCGTTGAAAAAAATTTCTTAGACAAGCCGAATGTGCATAATCGCGAGTTGTTGGTTCCATGAGCAGAATTTCTACTTCATATTTCTTTGTAATCCTATTGAGCAATGATGAAGATCTGGTCTATATCTCAGGCTTCTAACTCCACCAGGCACCCCACTCATCCCTTCCATGGAGGTGGTACCCCAGAAAGATGAAACCAGCGAGAATGACATGCCTGTTTTTCATCCTACTGCCCTCAAACAAAAGGTACGAATTATGACCTTAATTTCTACTTTTCACTGAGCATGGACCATGCTAACTTTTTTTTGTCATCGAACTCCCTGAATCTGATTGCTTCCTGGGTTGTATTATCCGTGATCTTTAATGCGATCAGTTCCCATTCAATTCTAAACTTTGAAGCAATTTAGCAGGATCTTGCTATTTCTCTTCCCGTTAAAATATTTGTTAGGTTCTTGGTGTGCAGGTAATTAACATTCAAGTGGATCCTGTTTCAAAGAGAACCATGGCATCAAAGCCTACTTCTATACAATCTGAAATATTAAGCAATCCCAAAGCAACAAAAAAGCCCTCGTTATCTGGAGGAGCAGGATCTGCTAAGACAACAAAACCTTCGAGACCAGCATCTCCGACCCCACAGAACAACTTATCTTCTGCTAAAGTCGCGGCTCCACTTACAAAATCATCAACTCCTACAGGAGTTGCTGCTAGGTTTTCCAAATCAACACTCAGATCAGGAACACCGACTAGGATTCCATCCAGTGCGGCAGATTGTTCTGACCTCTCTGTCCATTCTCGGCGAGCTTCATCAGCTTCGAAATCTCGTACTACATTGCCAAATTTAAAGGCAACTTTGACTGAAAAGCCACGAGAACCAAATGTAGCATCTCTTACTAGTAGGTCAAACGGAAATCCACGGCGGCAATTATCTTCCCCTTTCCGACGATGGACTTCTACTGGAAATTCTTTTTGCGGTGGGAAACTATTCCCAGCTATGCAAAGAACAAATCCTTGTGACGATGATGAAGTAAATCCTGTACTTATCGGATCAAAAATGGTTGAAAGAGTGGTAAACATGAGGAAACTTGCTCCTCTTGGGAGAGATGATCATCAATCAAACCTTGGTAATTCTGCTCCAAGAACTGCAGACAGCTCAGGCTTTGGAAGAACACTTTCTAAGACATCCCTCGACATGGCTTTGAGGCACATGGTAAACCTTATATGAACTATTCAAATTCAATGTAGCAATCCCTCTCAATTCTATGCAATCCAATCTGAAATCAGTTTTCTGACAGGATATTACTGGGACAGTACCAGTTAAGTTACGTCCGGTTTCAAACATTCGTGCTTCGTCTCTGCACGATGATAGTTCCAGCTTAGAAAAAAGCAGCGAGGAGGATTTATTCGTCGCCAGCCAGCTGATGAAGGTAACACCAAAGCCATGATTGTGTCCATTTTCACTTCTCTGTTCCTACCCAGTGAAGGATTTTCTGAAATATTTATGGTGCTATTATTAACTGCCCATTTATTTTAAGGAACAGCCAAAGTGTTTCATGAATCAACGGCTTGAAATTGAAGATCTCCTTCATTTCTTTCTGGCTAAATTTGTTTGACAGGCAACATGAAAACTAAGGACTGGTCAAAATTGGATCGGAACTGTGAATCAAATTCGAACGGTCAGTTTTAATTCGGTCTTTGTTCTAATCTTTAAAAAATCGTAATTCATGGGCTGGTGTCAGTCTTTAATAGTAAAAAATCGTGAAATTAAAACCAGGATCGTGAGTCAAAAAAGTTTTAAAATCGAATAAAATCTAATCCAAATCTTAATAAAATCCGATATAAATTTTAAAATTGATGCCGGTAAGTTTCGATTTTGGTTTATTTCAGGATTAATCCGAGATGGACCGGCCTGTATTTTACCCCTATGAAAAATCATAAAGGTAGAGTGGCAAAATAAAAAATCTCTAATTTTATTTGGATTAAATTCAATTTAAAGCATGAGGGTTGGATGTTTTACCAACCCAACAGTTTCAATTTTGAACAAAATGAAACCGATGTTGACCGGTCTCTTATGAATAAACCCAACTTCTGCCCAGTATTCGATTCCGGTTTGGTCTAATTTTACTTAACCGTATTTCATGGTTGAAATTTCAATTCATCCCGAGACAGGCCGGACCATCTCCATCCGTATATAAACTCGCATGTCATTTAACCTATCATCTAATGAGCAACACACGCGGCACGCGCTGGGCCCCATCCCCATGAAATGGTAGTTTCGTAATTTCATACAAAACTATGGACGTTCTTGCATAAATATCCCATCCCTTGGACTATAAATACACAGACCCACGCTTTCTTTCAAATCGGTAAGTCCAGGAGACGGTTAGACCCAGACCGACTGAGCAGATGAGAGAGACGAGACGAGAGTTCCTGAATTGCATTAAGTCTCCCTGATTCCTCAAATTACTTCTGTTTTTGTCTATTTGTGGACGTTTCGATTAGCTTTTACTCGATTCGATCCGGATGAGTCGTTTAGGGTTTAAATCTTTGGTCTACCACGGCGATGTGCGCCTGGGGGAACTGGACGCTATTCCCGTTGCTGGCCAGAATTTTCAGTTTCCGAACAACGAGATTAGAATCAGTCACATTTCGCAAATCAGTGAACGATGTCCTCCTCTCGCGATTCTTCAAACAATTTGTTCCTTTTCTGTTCGGTGCAAGCTTGAATCATCTTCGCCAGTTGAGCAACCTCATTTGATCAATCTTCACGCCTCTTGCTTCCATGAATCCAAGGTCTCGCTTCTTTTACTGTTGGGATTTCCATGTTTTTGTTCCAATGTGGTGTGGCTTTGGTAATAAATTGATTTCAAAATTATTCAAAGCGTTTTTCATGTTGTTTGACTGTTTTAGTTACTAATTGTATATGGCTGTTGTTTGAATGGATTCTGACGATTTGAGTTGAAGCTCAGACTGCTGTTGTTGTTGTTGGCGATGAAGAGATTCACTTGGTGGCCATGCCGAGTAAACAGAAAAAGTTCCCGTGCTTTTGGTGCTATGCTGTTTTTGCTGGTCTTTACACTCCATGTGTTGGGCTGCTAAACCTACGGTGTCTTGCAATTGTCTTTGATCTTGATGAGACTTTAATTGTTGCAAACACCATGAAGTCGTTTGAGGACCGAATTGAGTCCCTTCGACTTTGGATTGCACGGGAAACTGACCCAATTCGTCAATCTGGAATGTCTGGTGAATTGAAGCGGTATGTGGATGATCGGAGTCTGTTGAAGCAGTATGTGGAAAATGATTCGGTTGTGGATAACGGAAAGACATATAAAGTTCAAATGGAGGAGGTCTATCCTTTATCAGAGAACTTTGAGAAAATGTTTCGGCCTGTAATTAGATTGGTGGAAAAGAATATTGTCCTGACACGCATTAATCCTGAGGTTGGATGGTATCATTGATGTTATTTTTTATTGTTTCTCCCATAAAATTGTTTATGTCATCTTTTTTCTTACATAATCATATTGGGGTGTATGTTGGAGGGAGTTTCGTGCACAGAGTTTGTATTCATAAAAGTGCATGGACAGTTTAATTTTGAACCTCGAGTGGTTGAGGCGTTCTTATATTTCTATATTCTGTAATCCAATTTTCTGAACCTTCTTGTATTTCATGGAATTATTTTGGCTGTAGATTCGTGATACAAGTGTACTTGTGAGGTTGCGTCCTGCATGGGATGACTTGAGAAGTTATTTGACTGCCAAAGGACGCAAACGCTTTGAAGTTTATGTATGTACCATGGCAGAAAGAGATTATGCATTCGAAATGTGGAGACTTCTTGATCCAGGAGCGCACTTGATAGCTGGAAAGCAGCTCCTAAACCGAGTTGTCTGTGTCAAATCAGGCAAGACCCTTGCACTTTTTATGGTGAATTGACAATTTATTTGCATAGAAACTCTATATGGCCTAACAAGGATTTGTGGCCGGTGACTCAGTTCATATTATACAACTTAACAAGTTATACCTTACTCTTAGTGTTTTTCATAGAGGTTGTGTCAAAATGCCGTTTCATATGTTATTGTACTTCATTACACTGGGTTATCATTGGAAAAGCTAACTTATTGTTTTGTTTACAGGCTCTCGTAAATCTTTGTTGAATGTTTTCCAAGACAGAATGTGCCTTCCGAAGATGGCAATGGTAATTGATGATCGAGCTAAGGTATGGGAAGAGAAGGACCAACCCCGTGTGCATGTAGTCCCAGCATTCACTCCTTATTATGCTCCTCAAGCTGAGGTATTAATAACATGTTACACTTTTAGCCTCTTGATTGGTAGAATGAAAAAATTAACCTTAATTTGATGTTTATGAGATTTATTTTAACAGATGGCAAGTGCTGTTCCTGTACTCTGTGTAGCTAGAAATGTTGCATGCAATGTCAGAGGTTATTTTTTTAAGTAAGGGAAAATAATATTGTGCGTTCAAGCTCAAGTTGCTTCTTGAATAATCTCTTCTTTATATACTAACTATTAATATTTCCATTTGATATCTAGAGAATTTGATGAGAATTTATTGCGACAAATTGTGGAAATATCATATGAAGATGATATTGAAAATTTACCACTTGCTCCTGATGTGAGCAACTATCTAATGACAGAGGTATCCAAGCTCAAAACTTTCGGTTATACTTTTAAGCGAAATCTGAATGGACCGTTGCTCACATGTATCTGTTTTAAAATTGCCAGGATGCTGCTTTTGCATCCAATGGTAATGGAAACGGTAGTGCTCCCTTTGGTGAAGGAATGAGTGGCGCTGAAGTTGAAAGGAGATTGGATAAACCAGTGAGTTTTTTTTCTCTGTTTATCTGCATACGATCATGATATATGAGCAAAGTACCTTATGTTGTTTTTTTTCAAGGATGATAAATCTGCAATGGATTCAGCTTTCAATTACATGTCAAGTGATAACAATCTCAGACCAGATTCATCTCATGCTTTATCAAGTATTCTTGATAACACTGGACCTGTATCGTCAAGAAATCTTCTTCCTTCTCAAAGTAAGGCATTCACATCCTTTATTTTGTAACATCTACTTCTATGGCTTTAGTATTTAAAGGCATGATACAAATATTTCAATAGAGGTGACTCAAATCAAATATCTTCAAAATGTTGTAGAACCAGGTTTGCTTGGAGCTCCAACTAAACGAGATCCCTTGGGGGATCGTGATTATGATATGAAAAAAGGACTACTCGCTGTGAAGCCTGGTCTAGATTTTAGAAATCAAAACCTGAGTGAACATCTACTGGGTAGAGTACCCACACAAATGTCGTCATCTTTGGTGAAGGGGCAAGGAGGTTGGTTGGTAGATGAGGACATTAATAAAGTAAATCCATACAATCAAAATTTAGGATATGTGCAAGAAGCTGATGCTGCAAAATCGGACAAACAGCAAACTCAGCAGAATTCCCTTTCTCACTGTACATTAGGTTCTGCTCCCACCAATTCTCTTTCACATGGTGCCCAAATGAAGAATGAAGAGGTGAATTCAGATAACTTAATATTCAACATGCGCTAACTTTCTATTTTGACGACTTCTTTCATATGGGTTCAATAGTTCAATTTTCAACAATTTCCTTATTTTCATAAAAATTGTTTATTGTGCAGGTATGCGTTTTGAATGATATCCCGAAGCAAAGTCTTCTCCTTCCAGGTCAGAAATCAAGCCATAATTTACTACAGTAGGAAACTTTTATCTTATTTACTTTATTAGAATCGCTTGATTTGAATGTCCTTGTTTCTTATGCAGTAGTTTTCTCCTATTACCAATCAATTTATTTTATTTTATTCAGTAATGAGATAAACAACCCATTTAATGCAGAATACTCTTGCCTTAAATGATAATTTGAGTATATTGGTTCATGTATTGATCAAAAAGATGCAGTAGTCTCTATTATTTGTAGAGATTTTTATTTGAGCTCATAATGCAGCTGAATATTGAAAAAACAAAGCAGAATATTCTCTTAAAAGGCCGTGTGGTGGATTAGGTGAAGGTTTTATGAAGCACTAAATTGCATATTTATAGCCTCAACTGATAGCAGTTTTCCGCAGGCAGTCTTTTATTTCAGAATCAGTCATCTACCAGCAATAGAGATTTTCAAACTGAAGCCGGAAAAGGGAATGTTCTATCATCTTCTTTGTATATTGGAGTGCTGCAAGAAATTGCACGAAGATGCAACTCAAAGGTATGAATGCAGATTATTCCATGTCTTTCATTTTCTGGGCTTATTTACCATTTTTCCTTTTATGTAGGTTGAGTTTAGACCTGTTGTAAGCACCAGCAAGGATTTTCAATTTTCTGTTGAGGTCAGTGAAAATATATCTACTTTTAAATACAAATTATCTTTCGAAGATTCATTGACTCGCTTGTTTTTTGCTTTGTCAGTATGCTGATGACTGTTCTAATTATGGTTTTGATGATTTCTTTCTCTTTCCTAGTGTGGTTATTGAATATTCTTGTTGGGGTATTGATGGTACTTGCTCTTCTTGAGTGTCCTTTTTCTTTCCAGGATCAATTACAAATTTGGTTGTTATTCCGTTCCTCGTCTTTCTTCTTTTATGTAAAAATGTGGGGCGCCATCAAAATTGAAGTGTTTCTCCTTAGATTATTGGCGTTTCTGGGAAATAGTCTGTCTCTTGAATGAGATGCATCATTCTGTCTCTTCATGTAACTCTCATAGTCGATTGGTTTGACAAGATCATTGACCTTTCTTCTTGGTGTAGGTGTTATTCACTGGTGAGAAGATAGGTTTCGGAATGGGTAAGACAAGAAAAGATGCTCAGCTACAAGCTGCCGAGAATGGTCTTCATTCCTTGGCCGGTAAAGTCACTGTTATAGTTTTATTTGGCATATTATTTTCCATCGTTCAAGTACTCTTTTTTGCACTTTATTTCTTTCCTTGGAATCTAGGAGTATATATATTTTTGAAACCCCCATGTTAAATTTTTAATGAAGATCTTGTTCAACGCTGGTTTTATGGGAGTTTTCCTTTCCTATTTTAATTTTTTTTATGAATGGGTAGGATAATGTTTTCTTTTTCTTAGTGCCATTATAGATTATTTCTCACCTGCTGGTTTTAAACTTCACATACTGTCAGCACTTAAGAATGGAGTTTGCTTTGTGATATTGGGATGAAAATTGCAGAAAAATATGTCGCATATGTGGGGCCTCATTCAGGAGCAATGGACGTAGATTTGGATAGGGTTTCTCGTGGAACTGAAAATGGATTTCTGTGGGATAATGTACCTTCTGGAGTGAAGGATTTGCAGGAGGAAGATGAATTACCAAAAGAAAGAACTTCATCGGTGGGTAAAGTTGGTGATTTTTGAAAAAGTTGATTTATATTTTTGTGGTTCAAAAACATAGGTGATGCTTGGATAAAGGGTACATGGAACGAAAGTTCCAGATGGGGTACTGCTCATCAAGAATTCACTTGTTTCTGTTTTTTCCATGGCAACGAGATGTGAGAGCTGAAACTTTGAAAGCAAAGTGATCTCCCTTCATGTATGCTACTTGCTGCCTTATAGCTTCTTATTTTTTTAAGAGGTAAGCGCTTGATGGTCAGTCCCAGTGTCTACCCTATATCCAAGTAGCTCTCATGTTGTTAATTGGCTCAATTATTTTATATTTTTTCTTCTGTGTAATGGTTAGTAATTTAAGTACGTAAACTTTGATCTTTGTTAGCATTTATTTCCCGCTTTGCTCTTAAAACACGACATAAACTGAAATTTGAGGTCATTTTTAAAATTTGGAGGACTATGGAAATTGCAGTTGGAAATATGAGTTATGGATGGTGGACTTGTTTTTCATCCGGCTAACTCCCCTGTTTATTGATAACTTCATGTTGTCATGCTAAATAATTTAAGTTGATGATGCTCATTGTTAACATAAGCTTTATTCATTTCTGTGAAAATTGAAAACTGATTTTTTTGTTACGAAAGTTTAGCTAATTTTGAGATTTGGGGGTACTTGTATTTCTGGAGAGATGAGTTATGTTAGGTTATGATACTGCCTCACATCTTAAATCTTCCATGGATTTTGAACTAGCTGCATGTGATCGAAGGAAAACCTTATACCATTTTGGGTTTGATTGTTTAAATGCCTCTTCCTTGAGCAATCAATGAGGCTCCGTGATTTGGTCATTTCCATCTGTTGTCTCAAGTGGCTTTGTTAATTTTTCAGTCATTATGATAAATATCTTTCAGGCTTCTGAAGAACATGATTTCAGATCTAAGGTGGTAAACCAACAAGGGAATAAGAATGCCAAATTTTCAGAGTAAGAGAACAATAAATGATCTATTAGCATATGGATTTTCTTTGTTGGGTAGAGGTTGGTCTCTTGGAGAATACGGACGACATAAATTTATCAAGCACTTGAAAAGTATATAATGGTTATTGGTCCCTTTTCTTGTCTTCTTGCTTGATATGTTTCTGAATAATTGTCTTGAGTGTTCATATATATACACAATTGTGTGTGAGTCTCTCTCTCTCTGTCTCTCTCTCTCTCTACATATATATAAATATATGTATGTTGCCGGTTGAAAGATTTCCTGTAGTTGATCCAACTTGGGAAAGTTGTTCTTAACTTAACTTCAGGATGTCTTAAGCTATTTTTTTTTAATGTTGCCTGCAACTGATTATGCTATAAACTATTATGTGTGATGAAGTGATGAAGTGATTTCCCGTCTTTCTAATTTAGCACCGATTGATTTGCAGTTATGTCATTGGCTTTCCTTTACTAAAAGCTTAATTTGTTTTAATATATCAGCTATGATTATCAGCGTTGGATTCCATTTATCGCCCCTTTTTTTTCAGATTACCCTAAACTGACTCCAGTAAAAGATCGAAGGAGACCTCTTCCATGTTCTTCTAGACCAATCATCATCAGGAGAAGTTGAAATTGGACACCTGTAACTAGAGTAGCTGAGCAGGACATTGCAATTTTTTTCAGGGCGAAAGCATTGTAGAATTAAACATGTAAGATGTTTCCCCTGGACGGTTCAGCAACTGTGGAAAATACATCTTTTGAGGTGTATCGAGCTCTTGCTTTGTCGTGGAAGGCTGAAGGCGAGGACGTAATTTGAGTCCCTCACAATATCTAGACCTTTTTGGATATCTATTAGATGTTGATTGCCCATTGGAATATAAACTGTCACAATCAACGTCCTTCACTGAATTCTGGCACGGTCCGAGTGCAAGGTCTTTTCCAAATGTAATTTGAAATGATAGTCAGATTTTTTAGCTTTCTTATTAGTTGACTCCCTCTGCTTCCAGGCTCTTGTCAGTCAATTGCTCTTGTTATGTTCTAAGAAATGGAAAAGAATATTAAACGATATCTATCAAGAGTATTCAGAAAAAAAAAATGGTATTCTAACATTTGACTGAAGTATGCTTTTCAGGATGAACGTAACAGAGACAGAACAGATATGGCGTTGTATGTCACAGGTAAGATTCTTGATTTTGCATTCGTCACACACCTGAATATTCAGTTCCATAACTAGGGTTCATTGTTTACTCCTACTGAATGGATATATAACATAGGATTAGACTCCCTTATGTCACTTTCTTCCCACAGAATCTTTCATGAGAAGATGATTCTTTTAGTAAATACTTGTTGGAAATATATTTCAATGTGCTACAAAACAATCTTATGATACAATTAAATGTATGAAGTCGAAAAAGGAATACGAATATGAAGTTGCTGGTCATTCTCTATATGCATCGGTACCAAGCTCCCCCTCTCATGTTGCCCCCGTCTGCTTACTTTGGATGGTACAAATTCTATCTATTACTTGCAGAGATTTCTTCAAAAGTTGTTTCTTATGTTTGATGCCAGAGAGTTCTTAAAGTATTCAGGAATGCTTGAAGAGTTTTGTGACCCCATTCTAGATCATTTTTCAAGATGGCTTCGTCAATTTTCACTGTAGCGAACATTTCTTTGACTTTTCTGTGCACCGGATTCTCATCCACATTGTACATCCCAGTATTTGCTTCTGAAGTTAGAAACGCTGGATCTTGGTTCAAGTCAATCTGAGCTTATTAATGCACATGTACAAACAACACAGAAAGAGTCAGAAACATTAGCGAGGTACTGAGTAGTTGTTTCTTAGAAGTTGTGATGTTGACACTAAACAGTATCAAATTGGGACTAAAAGAAACCGTCACTCAAGGTTGTCTGCAACTGTCACTTATGGTCAGTTTTTTCCTCATCAAAATTATGCGCATTCTTTGACATGGTGTTTTAGTTCTAGACTACGGCTTCTTGATTAATATAGAGAAGTTCATTTCTCAGTTGTATTGGATCAGAAAGACTAGCTGTTTTACAAATGATAACACAATGTGAAGACTGCCTTGCCCCGTACATTTGAAACAGGTTTTATTTTCATAAAGAAATGGTGTTGTTATTATTGTTCCAACAGCCTAAAAGACAAATGAAATCTTGTAAATGTTGTGATACTGTCGTAGGCCTGGTCTGTGAAAGTCATGTGTTTTGGTTTTTTTTTTTAAATTGACAGAGGTAGAGAGTAGTGGCGAAAAAGGGATAAAAGAGCACCACATCCATCAACCTGTTACCTCTGGAATATCATGATCCTGATCTTCAGACCCTCCTTCATCCACAGCTTCCTCATTTACTGTCAGTTTTGACTGTGTTAAACCAGGGACCAGCACAGG
This sequence comes from Begonia fuchsioides, assembly GCA_003255005.1. NCBI lineage: Eukaryota > Viridiplantae > Streptophyta > Magnoliopsida > Cucurbitales > Begoniaceae > Begonia > Begonia fuchsioides. Next base: position 362,403 of record QAOC01040521.1, on the reverse strand, counting down.
TGCTCCCTCATACATGCTCAAATTTCTCTTAGTTCTTGCAGCTTCATATTTATTATTGAAATATTTCATTATCGAATCAGTCTTCGAGTCCTGATATGGGTCTCTGCCCTCCTCACTATCGACGGTGGAGCTTTTATTCGAGTAACGTATGGTATCGGCAAGGGTACCTAATTCTCCAGCTAAAGAACTAGTTCCATCCGGGTCCATGTTGGGTACCAACACCTTTGAAACCTTGGACATTCCGGAGGGGCTTTGATTTGGAATCTGTTCTTCGATTATCTTTTGAGATTCAGAATTGTCCCAATCTTCAAAAACAACAATTGCATTATTCGTTTCCCATGCCTGAAATACTCGATCAGGACCTGGTTGCCACAGAATATCCCCTTTCTGTCTTTGGAGGATGAACTTGAACTGGATTGACCTCGCTACTGGTATATCCTGATCAAACATTGAGAATTTGAGATTCAATTGAATCATTACTTTTTGTGTCTATTATTTTCAGATTCAAAAACAAGCTGTTTCCGCTTACTAGCTCAACCAACCATCGATGCCCGTCCGACCAGTTTAAAGGTACCGCATTAGAAGGATCCCACAGACCAATGACGGGATCGTCGCCAACTAGAAGAAATTGCTCGCCGAACATGCATTCTCTCTGCAGCTGAAATTTGACGCGAACTGTTGAATGATCTGCGCAAATAGATTTAACATTTTCACTCTCCACTGTCCACTTACTCTTTTCTTTATCACGAGATTCTGAGGTCTGAATATCTGTGGCCTGCACCCAGACAACCGAGCTAAATCAAAAATTTTCCAGAGCTATTTTTTCAGGATTTGGACGAGGAACAGAGTACCTGCAGGTCGGAAGAAAGAGCAGTAATAGGAACGATGGCCCTGTTCCTATCAGATAACGAATGGATGAACCCGGAATTGGGATGTTTCTGAAATCGGAGAAAGCAAGCTCCGGTTCTGCTCCGACGATCGTCAGTCTGAACCGCAGAGAGAAACCGAACGTCTCTGGTCCCGTCGACGACAATCCTGGAAATGGCGGTGGAAGAAGATAGGATTTTCATTTGGGGGGAGTCTGATTTTGGCACTGAATCAGAGACCGGAGCCGAGTGGCGAGGAGAAAAGGATACGATTGATTTACTCAAAAAGTTAGCTGCTTCTGGTGGCTGCCATTGCTGGAGCTATATACTGGTGGGGCCCTTCTTTGGATGAAGGATCGGATCGGAGTCCACGTGGCGCTGTTGGCACGTTGATTACGACTCTCTCTCGACGGTAGAATCTCAACTGATTCCCTCGTTTTTTAACTAACGCCGGGCCTAAATCTCGACTAATCTCGACAAGTCGGGTCAAAACTCGTTTTTTTCCTGGAGTTCAATACGTAAGTTATAGTTTATTTTTTATTAATTGGTCAATAAATTCATTAACAATCAAACGTGGAACATGTATTAAGCTAATAATCTTCTCATGTTTCACGATGATCATCACTTCTGACAAATATTAGAGAGTCGATGATTATCAATATCAGAGATTCTCTGTATATTTATCGTTGACACGCAAGTATTAATATTTGTCTGCATTACCTGTCAAATTTCATATGAAGTTGGAAACTTCCAAGATTAGCTAATATTTATCGATCTAAATTCTCAAGGATTGATATTTTTAGTGCATTTATCGAGAGACGGAGCTTATGTTTTGAGAGAATTTCAACACCACTTGAAACTAAAATGTTGAGACCTGTATGTGCAGATTATTGAATTAATTGGCTAGGATTTATGCTGACTCGTTCTGTTTATGTAGCTGCCTTATCCAAAACATAATGCTTTCAATTTAGAATTTGAGAAACAAAAATAGACTAATAGCCAATAAAAAAAAATGAAAGCCACTACGCAAACACGTGGGCTGTCCAAGAAATCTTATATCGTGGCTTGACGATTAAGGTTTCACTAGGTTTTTTTGCTGTCTGCCATGAACATCATCTATCCGTTCGTGCAATCGGCGATGACGCTCAGTTCCTGCTACCATCTTTAGCAAACAGAGAAATGGCAAGAACGATTAGGGTTTCGACAAAGAAAACCCGTGATATTGCAGCAAAGAAGATTCAAAAACTATGTGGAACGAAGGATCTAGTACATAGCATCGAACAAGAGTTGAAATCCAAATTGGGAAAATCAACAAAAGAAGAGTAAAAGGTGGGTTCAGTTCTAAATTTTAGATGGGCGAATCCATCCTTAAATTGCCTTTTACACTCATAAGAATGATATTACAGCAATTTCTTGAAATATTTAACGAGTCAAATAGTGATTAAGTGTCGCAATTAATTTTATTCCATGATTAATTTTTGGCCACTTCGATACCCAGTGAAGCAAAGTGGAGGTGGAAGTGTCCAGCTGTACAGAAAATATCAGTCAATGAGATGCTGACTTTTGGTTTGCCCAGCTGTCATTTCGCTTAAAGAGTTTGAAGCACGTGTTATGCACGAGGGTCGCCCGACCTAATTTGATTGAATGAACCTTCTCCTACCTCCCCTCTTTCTACCTCTTTTATTTCCCAAATTACCCCGCACGGCCGGCCATGATTTATCAAAACTGCACGAAACAATCACCGTGGATGCGGGAGGGCTAACACGGTAGATTCGGGTGATGAGTGGGTGTATTTTGGTCATTCAATAAGACGCGTGAATCTAAGTGGAGCCCACTTAATATTATGATTCTTAAAAGGGGTCCCACCAATGACCCTTGGTTTGACCACTCAACGTCACGATTCTCTTGCCTAATCAATTACAAATTGAACCCAACATTGTTCATTGAATTCAAAAAAGGTACATCAATTTGCCACAAAGTAAGGTGATTACAATTTCGCCCTTCATAAAGCAACTTTATTAGAGTCCAATATGCATCCACTACACGTAACTTGTGCCACCACATTTATTCTAGACCAAGTCACGTAGATTACATCAATAAACTTGTGCAAATTCATCAAACAATACCTTAAGATGAGGTATTATTTGATCATATAATCGTAATTTTGCGATTCCATGACAAGAGTGAGGGAAATTGAAATAATTAGAGCAAGAAAAGGATCGAAAAGATTGATGGAAAATGAACAATGGGTTGAATGCATTATGAGCTCCAATTCTATCATGTCTTTAGTAATTTTTTTAGTCTATCAATTGATTAATTAAAATTTTAAAATATTATTTAAAAAATATTTATATTTTGATACTCGTGTTTAATATCCGTTGCCAAGCTCAGCCCAGCCCAGCCTAGCCCAGATTCTGTTTTTTTATCAAAATCCAAAACTACCCGGATCTTACCTGGAATACCCAGATCTTACCTGAAATACCCGGATCCAGGTAAGCAACATTTCGGAATGATTTAAATTTTGGGTAGACTCAAAAATACCCGGATCCTACCTGGAATACCCGGATCCTGGTATTTTTCCATTTTTTCGGATAGGTCCGGGTTTCGGGTACTGCTTCATACCCGATACCCCAACGGACCAAATATTTTTTTTAAAATACGTGGCCCGTTAACCGTTTGGCCACTCAATCACAAGAGGTTTTGGTTATAAAGAACATAAACATAGTACACTTTTTCCCACTTAATCAATTCACTAATCCTTGATTATATTAATTTATTGAGTTTAGACTTTCAAATCTACGCAGCTAATAAATGCAGATGTTATCCTGCAATGGGAATGAAGGGTCACATGGTCCTACTGACATTATTAATTTTTCAAAATAACATTTTATTTTATTATTAGTTAATTTATATAATTAAGCTTGAACAATGAACATTGAAGATAAAAGGAGATGCTAAATGTGGCATTGTCGTAAAAATTATGTAACGATTATACTTTAATTCTACATCTAATTCACAAATTGACCTAGAATTAAAGTGTTTTCTACCATTGTTTATATCATAATGACGTGGAATTATAGATTAAGTGAATCACGCAACATTAAAGTGCAGACAATAATGTAAAGCTAATTTTTATATATTATAATTTAAATTCTCTTCCGCTTCAATTTAGTTTAGTAAAAATTGTACAATGGCCTACTCAAATACCTTAGGCAGGCATTGAATAACTCGTTTCCCATGGTAACGTTACACGAAGAAAGACATCCAATGATCCGAATTTACGACATTAAGATCATGCAACATTGAGATTAATTTGCAACATGCCCAACCAGTATAAGTTGGTCGCGTTCTTATCTTCACTAGGTCAAGCCGTCACGCAACAAATATTAGTTGAACGTATTATCAAAGACTAAGCTGCATCGAAAAAACATAAAGCAAAGATCCCACCAATGAAAACAAAATAATAAAACAAATATCTCCCCTTCAAGGAAAAGGAAACAAAAGGGAGGTAAAAAAAAAAGCAAAAGAGAAGCATTTGCTTCTTTTACTTTGCATGCTATGCTTATCCAAAACCATTAAGAACGTGACAAATCCTATACACCCAAGTACTTAATTATAATTAAAAAACCTAAGAATTTAATTATAATACTATATTTATCAAATTTAATCCTCAATTTCAAATAATTATGTAAAATCTTAGCATATATTATATATATATTATGTACATGGATCGTCATGCTTATGAAGGCAAATATAGGAGGAGGCAGAAGAATCTGACACTTTAATGGTGGGGTATTTGTCACGTTCGATTTTGGTACCAGCTGGGATAATTCGCTCGTAAATTAATTGTTTTTTTATTTTTGTAATTAATTATCTCTCTTTTGATGTCCTCTGTGTGGCAATTCTATTTCGTATAAACAGTCGAATTCTGGTAGTGATATTTGTACATGTACTTGCTATGGATAATTGCATTTGGTATTTAATATAATACAAGTCTAAATTGATAGTATTTATAAATTTAAAAGCAAACTAGCCATTAATATGGAACAATATTGAAAAAGAATTAAGCTTAAATGATCCTTTCCTTTTCTTCCCGCCGGCAGCGAGAGACGACGACGGAGGATTTCCGATCAACTCTCTTTTCTTTTCAAGTATTTATTTTATGTTCAAAGTTGATGGGTAGGCCAACCAAGTTGCATTACTTAGTCCCTATCTCGCATTCAATTCTAAAGGCGACGGACGTCTGTCATGTCATCCAGTTTTTAGCTTATGATACTTCAAAGTCCATTGCAGTGGACTTGCAGCAGCGAAGATTACTCCAAATTTCCGTCATTTTTTATGGAGAAACGATGGCACCGCCATTATTACAGTCCTCCGAAGAACGCCTGTAAGTCGACAGAGACCACGGGAAAGCAAACAAATTCAACTGTGAAAGAAAGATGCTGATGAACCGTCATTTGTTCGTTGAGGGTTTACGTCGAATTCGAGCCAAAAAGACGATAAATCTTCGATCCACTGGCCATTCCTACTCATGTGGCGAAGAGCAACTAGATATTGTGTTCTCCGTCGTTGACTTCTCTTCACAAATCTTGAGAATTCTTTGAAATATAAAACTCGAAGAACCTTGAACGAGACTTAAAAAACCATGGATACGCGTACGGAAAGATCGAAGGAAGAAGGAAATCCCGGGGCCCACGTGAGGGGAAAGTACGGAACATGATCCGGGTTTTGATCCACGTGCGCAAAGGCTTTTTCTTTTCATTTTTTTAATTAATATTATTCTTAGTTGATGCAAAGTCCCCTCTTTCCCACTAATCTCCCAAGCGAACGTGAAGGAAGAGCTAGATTTTACTATCGAATCGGATGCGTACATCTGTCATGGGTTAGATTACGCATGTGAGAGATAGAGAGAGAAAGCGGAGAGAGAAACCATCGCCGGTGACGAGGGGTGGGTGGGTCGTTCAAAAAAAGGAAGGCATAATATGATGAGCCGGCGGTGAGTGGGGTTGAGCTTTATTTTTCACGTGGCGCTCTTTAAGAGCGTGGCATGGCGGTGGCGGGGCCATCGACGGCGATCTGGCCTGCAATCTCCGACGTCCGATTGGTGAAGCTCGCCGTGATGGAATTTCTTTTAAGGTGGATTAATTATGTTCCTTGATTATCATTGGAGGGTGACTGAGAATGACGTTGTCGGGGGAGCGTGGGGAACAGAGTATGCGTAAGGCAATGCTTTCATTTGCAAAAGGGTAAATTAGCCACAGGCTTAATGTTTGATTAATCGTTAATTAATCGTAATTAAGTAATTAAAAAGTTGGTAACTTCCGACGCCGATGGGTTGGTGAGACGTTACCGATTAGAACCCACGTCTCCTTCACCTTTGCTTTTCATATTCTCTCGCCGGAAGTCGAATACAACGGCGTTGAGGGTTTCGTCTCTTTCTCTCTCTACCCACGTTTTATAACAGGCAGAGAGAGAGAGAGAGAGAGGGTATTCATTATTCAAAGCCAGTGCGTGAAAAAAGTAAACCAAGAACGCTGCCCATTGGCACTGTCGATCGTTATTGTTGCTTTGCTTCCGTTTATATATAGTGCGTCTTTGTGTGGTGTTTAAGAACAGCGTGAATGGACTGTTGAATCGGGAAGAGACTGGTTTCTGCTTTCGAGAAGCCTGGCACTGTGTTCGTCTGGGCGAAAGGGGGGCGCATTTATGTTTATGGGCTGATTTTCCTTGGGTAAATCAGTTTCTGGAGATTTTGCCATTATTGGAAAGCATTTATGGCCGTCTCTGTTACTGGAGAATTCCCTGTAACTATTTCCATGCCTATCTGAGTTTGGTATTTCAAGCTGTGAGCGAGCGGAGGAAAGGTGATTACTACGGATCTGGGTTTTCTTCCATCCGAAAGAGACCTTTCAAGCGTTTTCAAGGTGGTTTAAAGTTGTGTTTGGAATTCTTCTTTTCGTCCGGTTCGGTGAAATAACGTGTTATTCTTTGACTCTTGGTCCTCTTCTTTGTTTTCTTTTCTTCTTGTTTGTTCTTTTTCTGTGAAGTTTTTTTTTCCTGAATTCGGATCTGGGTCCTTCAAGTCCTTATTGGGTTTCGTTTTCTGGGGTTGAAAGTTCAGATCTTCAACGATTTAGACGTTGTTTTTGAGTTCAACGGAGAAAATGGTTCCCCAGAAGCAAGCCGAGGAAGCGATTGTAGAAAATTTCAGCGAAACGGAGTTCGACACTAGAGAAGAAGAAAAGGATGGGCAAGAATCCAAGTTCAACGTCAAGAGCTTCCTCTGGCACGGCGGCTCCGCCTGGGACGCCTGGTTCAGCTGCGCTTCAAATCAAGTAAAATCCCAAAATCAACTTTATCGATCCAATTGTTCGTATCTGAAACCTGGGATATATTTCGTTTTTCTCTTCCTTTTTTCGCCAGGTTGCGCAGGTGCTTTTGACTCTTCCCTACTCGTTTTCTCAGCTGGGTATGCTTTCAGGAATCTTACTGCAAATATTCTACGGGCTTCTCGGAAGCTGGACTGCGTATTTGATCAGCGTACTCTACATAGAGTACAGAAGCAGAAAGGAGAAGGAAAACGTCAACTTTAAAAACCACGTTATACAGGTAAATTCGCCATAGCCAGAGCTTCCGATTCGCCTGATGAAATCCCCACCATTTTGGTTTTGGATTGCAGTGGTTTGAAGTTCTCGATGGATTACTGGGTCCATACTGGAAAGCAGCGGGGCTTGCTTTCAACTGCACTTTCCTTCTGTTTGGATCTGTAATTCAGCTGATAGCCTGCGCAAGGTGAGTTTCTTTTGGATTTGAATTAAGGAAAAGCCGAAATCTTGGCCTTTTCTCTCATCTCTAACCTTTTCTTCTTGTTTTTCTGGTGGGTAAACAGTAATATTTACTATATCAATGATCGTCTGGACAAAAGAACTTGGACTTATATCTTCGGAGCTTGCTGTGCTACGACTGTTTTCATTCCTTCGTTTCATAACTACCGAATTTGGTCTTTTCTCGGCTTGGGGATGACCACCTACACCGCCTGGTATCTCACCGCCGCCGCCATTGCTCACGGCCAGGTAGCCGGACTGACATTCTTCCGTCTTCCTCTCCGATCGGACTCTGAAAATTTCTGTTTTTCAGGTTGAGGGAGTCACCCATACTGGACCGAACAAGCTAGTGCTTTACTTTACTGGCGCCACTAACATTCTCTACACCTTCGGGGGTCACGCTGTAACAGTGTACGCTCTTTCTTCTTCCATCTGTCAACCTTAACCAACATCGAAAGTCGTGATTTTTCAAATTTATAAGAAATTTAGCCCAGTTCTTAACTGTTTTACAGGGAAATAATGCATGCAATGTGGAAGCCAAGGAAATTCAAGTACATTTACTTGTTGGCGACACTTTATGTTTTCACCCTCACCCTTCCGTCGGCCACGGCTGTCTACTGGGCCTTCGGCGACCAACTTCTCAACCACTCAAACGCCTTCTCTCTACTTCCCAAGACAGGCTTGAGAGACGCCGCCGTCATCCTAATGCTCATCCACCAAGTATTAACACTTCAAGCTCAGTTTGTGTTCTGATTCAGAGTAGAAAAAGTAAACTTTTTTTTTCAAATCTGTGCAGTTTATTACATTTGGGTTCGCGTGTACACCGCTCTACTTTGTGTGGGAGAAGGTGATAGGGATGCATGATACAAAAAGCATATGCTTGAGGGCAATGGCCAGATTGCCTGTGGTCATTCCTATATGGTTTTTAGCCATTATTTTCCCCTTCTTCGGGCCTATAAACTCAGCTGTCGGAGCTCTCTTGGTTAGCTTCACCGTCTATATCATCCCAGCTTTAGCTCACATCCTTACCTACAGAAAGGCCTCTGCAAGACAGGTAACTCTACAGCAATCAATTTCCTTCGTTTGACTTGAATCTCCGGTTGACCATGGAGGGTCCACGAGTCAATTCACTAAGCATTTAATGCCGTTAGTGCATGAGCTGTCGAATTTACTGTCAACTAGCTTATAATTTGAATTATATTTTGACTATAAGATATGTAATTGATGTTCATCAGAATGCGGCGGAGAAGCCTCCTTTTTTCTTGCCCAGCTGGGCTGGAATGTTCGCTTTCAACTCGTTCATAGTGGCGTGGGTGCTGGTGGTCGGGTTCGGGTTTGGTGGATGGGCGAGCATGACCAATTTCGTGCGGCAGATAGACACTTTCGGACTCTTTGCCAAGTGCTATCAGTGCAAGGCACCGCCGGCCTCTTCTATTGCCGCCGCCCCTCATCATTGAGCGGCTGAGCTCGGGAACTCGAGCCAAACCCTTTTTTTGTGCTTCCCTTTTTGTTATAATTTTGTATCATACGAGGGGAAGTCGTAATTTCATTGGGATTTCTTAAATCTACAGTGTATTGCATGGTGATGATTTCTCCACTAGCATAGGCTTTCGATCATCATATATAATACTTTTTTTAAGGCCCTTTTCGCAGCATATTGTAAAGTGTTGGTTTCATGAATTATATATTCATTGCAAGAAAACTTAGCCCGAGTTGCAGGGAAGTCAAAGGGGATGCCTTGAATTTATTTCCCGGCGAGACGAGAAACTTCTTTTCCACCGTTGATTCTTCCGAGAGAGTGCCAGCAAGTTTAAGGGGATGGGGCGATTGAATCTTCTTTATTTTTTGGTATGATAGTTTCTGGTCAGGTCTGGTTTGCCTCAGTAGAGTAAAGCAACGAAATTATACGCACGGTTCCAAAGTTGTATTTTTTATTAACAGCTCTGCAAGTTAAAAATAAACCTCGCCTTAAACTGAACGAATGTTCCTCGAGGACTCCGAATTATCCCTTGTGATTCTGAACGTGGTGTCTTCTTGCCTTTGAATTCCTATAAAGATTAGCCATCTCTCTTGAAAATATCAAGAAAAACTTTATTCTGTCCCTGAGAAGCCATGCAGTTAGGTATTTTTCTCCAGTCCTTTTTTTGTTCTCACTGCTCGTTGCTCACCCTGTTATGTTTTCTCGACCGCTTTGCTTGCATAGGACCATCCGAACAGTAGGCGTACGCAGAATAAAGAAATCCGGGGTTGTCTGCCATGGCTTCCTTCATCAGAATTATGGGTAATTTACTCCTTATATGTCTTCTCCATTTCTTGTTCCCTTATAGCTTGTAATTTATTTGCCTTCTGACTGATAATTTGTTTTCTTTGATTGGTAGCTCTAATATGGGCCGATATACTTGCTCTATTTGCGTTATGGGTGATGATGACATACTTAACTGACGTTTTGAAGTTAGATCTCACTATAGCCGCTGGAATTCTAAATATCTTTTGGGGGGCAACAATGATTATGCCTATACCCATGGCCTTCCTTGCTGACACTTTGATGGGTGATTTTTCATTGTTGCTGCTCTCTAGTCTGGCGTACTGTGTGGTAAGTTGCATCTTTTAGGTTAAACTCACACGGTCTTTTTTGTTGCTGAATCTCAAATACTTTCTTTTAGGGTTTAGGCATCTTAACAATGTCAACTCCGCCGGTCATGGGCGAGTGTAGTGATTACAGCCCTGAATGCATTACTGACAAGCAAAAACGACTCTTCTACGCGGGTTTGGCGTTGATTGCTGTTGGAATGTCCGGGCACGTAGTATCTCTTCCGCGATTCTTAGCTGGGCAATTTGAAGAAGGAGAAGATGATAAAGAAATGGGTCATAAAGCCTTGGGGATTTGTGGAGTGATTTTAGTTCCTGTGGTTGGTGGAATAGCTCTTCCGTACGTAAAACCATGGTCCATTCGCTTTGGAATTCCGGCCATTTGTACGGTGGCGGCGACGCTTTTGTTCTTGACCGGTTCTTGCTCCTATAAACATCCTGCCCCGAGTGGAAGTCCGATCACTTCTCTTGTTAGGGTTTTCGTGGCTTCGATTTCTAAATTGTTTCATCGTTTCCCATCCAGTTCAAGTCAGCTTTACGAGAATTCTGGACTCGAACATCACGTATCTTACACTAAAGGCCTCAGGTTCTCTCTCACTAGTCTCTTTCTCTTCTCTCTTTCGCTTTCTCTCACATGAACTTATTTGGGTTTAAAAAACTTCGGACGCAGATGTTTGGACAAAGCCGCAATCATACTGAAAAACAAATCTTTAGATGAACAGGAGAAGAACAGATGGAGACTATGCAGCGTTACAGAAGTGGAAGAAACGAAGATCGTGATCCGCATGATTCCAATGTGGTTAACCTTCATCATGTGCGGCGTGGTCTCGTCCATCGGAAACACCTACTTTCTCGAGCAAGCAAACAACATGAACCCTAAAGTGGGTAAACTAAAGCTGACTTTAACAATTCTCTTGATCTTCTATGAATCGGGAAAATCAATCTTTGCCCAATGTCTAAGAGGCCAAAAAAAGAAGGCCAGCATTTTTGGAATAGCAGTGGCGATGGTTTTCTCCGTCCTCTGCTGCATCACTGCGGCTAAAGTAGAACGCCGTCGTCTAAACGTGATTATAGAGCATGAGCTGCTGGATAAGCCAGACGAAACAATTCCGATGAATTTATCCTGGTTAATGCCGCAGTTCATGCTTCTCGGAGCACTTGACGGCATTTTTCAAGCCTCGGTCACTTCCTTCTTTGAATCACAGGCCCCAAAATCCATGAGAAACTATCTTAAATTCTTTACGTTTGGAATTATCGGTTTAGGGACAATGGGCAGCGTCGTTACCGTCTACGTAGCAGGGAAGATTAGCGAAAGAGGAGGGGGGTTAAACTGGTTTCAAGAAACCCTAAACAGAAGTCGATTAGATAAATACTACTGGACTCTGGCTGCCATGAGTGCTGTTAATCTTGTGCTGTACCTTTTGGCGGCCATGTTTTATGATTGCAGAGATGCGGGTGAAGAAGAAGATGATGAAGAAGAAGACGAGGAGGCGCCAATTGTTGAGCAATTCGACGAAAACGTAGAATGTTGTTGCTGTTGACGGATCTTAACAAGTAAAACAAGAATTTCATCGAAAAACTCATTTCAATGCAGATTCTGGAGGCAAACAGCTGTTTGAAATTGATATCACGTGACGGAAATTCCGATGTAGATATATTTTAAAATGCAATGTGAAATAATGTTCGGACTATCTTCTTATTTATGTGATTAATTTATGCATTTATCGCACAAAATTATTAATCTCAGTGACATAAAATGGAGCGTTTTAGAGAAAATAGATCTCGTAGAAGCTTCGCCGGTGAGACGTTTGGTAACATCCACGGCTCAATCCCGACCAAGCGAGCAGGTAAACTACTTAAAGAAACGGTAACTAGCAATTTAACTTGTGATAGAGTTATTATAATTGATATTTTGAACTTTAAAATCGTCTAATAAATATTTTAAACTTTGTCATAATTGCAACGCACACTATGCCGTCACATTTTATGTTATGTTAAATAATTACCAAACTATATTGGATGGACATAAGTTGAATATGCAGCAACTATTTGTGAAGTTAAGATTATTATCGCTCTCGTTCTATTGAAAAAATGCCGATTAGTGATTTCACTCTCGGATCAAGTAGGCAACAAAATTCAGTATGAACGCTCCGAAATATTACGCGTGTTTATTTAATAATTATAACAGTAACATATAATTTAATAATTATATTTGTCTGAGGCCTTGGTTTAAAAAATGACTGGAAAAGATGGGTGGACTTCAGTATGAACGCTCGTTTCGTAGCCGACGAATATCAAATGAGGGAAAGTAGCTGGCTTTTATGGAGTTTCATTCTCTAAATACTCCGAGGCAACAAAATTCTGCGTTTGATTCCACAGAGGTTGTCTTTTTTATTGAGAGCTCTGCAAGTTGCTGTAAACAATGCAGTAGCTAAGAAGCAGAGAATTCAGTCAAGAAATTTCTCCGAATTTGAACGAGTCTTCCTCGGAGACTGTAAACCATCATGTGTCAACGCAGCAGCTTCTCCAATCCAGTCCCGCGTTTAAATTTATCGCTTCTTCTTCAGAAAGTTTGCAGATTTCCCGTTTCTTATGCTTTTCTGTTTTCGCTTTTCTCTGATCGACCCTTTTCGCCGGAGACTGGCCGAACTGTAGACGTGCTCGGAGAAAGGCAAGCCGCGGGGAATTATGGCATCGTTCGTCAGAATTATGGGTAATTTCCGTGAAGAATGCGCAGGTTTAGCTTCTAATTCATTTCCCGATTGACTAATGATCTGTTTTCTTGGATTGGCAGCTCTGATCTGGGCCGATGTACTGGCGGGTTATGCGTTATGGATTATGATGACATACTTAACCGACGTTTGGAAATTAGATCTAACCAAGGCTGCAGGGATTTTGAATATTTTCTGGGGGGCGACAATGATTATGCCCATACCCATGGCCTTCGTCGCCGACGCTTTGATCGGTGATTTCGCAGTGCTGCTGCTCTCCAGTGTGGCTTACTGTGTCGTAAGTTTCTTCCTTTTTGATCAATTTTTGAAACCATGGATGAGTTTTCTCTGGCTGAATAATCTCAAATCTTTTCATTTGAGGGGTTGGGCATCTTGTCAATGTCAACTCCACCGGTGATGGGCAAGTGTAGCGATTACAGCCCTGAGTGCATTACGGACAAGCAAAAAGAACTCTTCTACGCGGGCTTGGCGTTGATTGCCGTCGGAATGTCCGGCCACGTAATGTCTCTGCAGCGATTCTTAGTGGCGCAGTTTGAAGATGGAGAAGCTCCTGATGAAGGAATGGGTGATAAAGCCTTGGGGATTTGTTGTGTGGTTTTAGTTCCGGTGGTTGGTGGTATAGCTCTCCCCTACGTTAAACCATGGTCCCTTCGCTTCGGAATTCCGGCCATTTGTACGGTGGCGGCGACACTTTTGTTCTTGACCGGTTCTTGCTCGTATACACATCGAGCCCCGAGTGGAAGCCCGATCACTTCTCTTGTTAGGGTCTTCGTGGCTTCGACTTCTAAATTGTTTCATCGTTGCCCGTCCAAATCTAATCAGCTGTACGAGGATTCTGAACTTGATTATCACGTTTCTTCCACCAACAGCCTCAGGTTCTCACTCACTACTCTCTTTCTCTTCTCTTTTAGCTTTCTCTCACATGAACTTGGTGGGGTTTGAAAAACTCCGAACGCAGATGTTTGGACAAAGCCGCAATCATACTGAAAAACAAACCTTTAGAAGAACAGGAGAGGAACAGATGGAGACTTTGCAGCGTTACAGAAGTGGAAGAAACGAAGATCGTGATCCGCATGATTCCAATGTGGTTAACCTTCATCATGTGCGGCGTGGTCTCGTCCATTGGAAACACTTACTTTCTCGAGCAAGCAAACAACATGAGCCCTAAAGTGGGTAAACTCAAGGTCCCTCTAACAATCCTCTTGATGTTCTACGATGGGGCAAAATCCCCCTTCGCCAACTGTCTGAAAGGAGCGCCCAGAAAGTACGCCAGCATTTTCGGAATAGCAGTGGCGATGGTTTTCTCTGTCCTCTGCTGCATCACTGCGGCTAAAGTCGAGCGCCGTCGTCTGAACGTGATTCTAGAGCACGAGCTGCTCGACAAGCCAGAAGAGAGAATTCCGATGACTTTCTTTTGGCTGGTCCCTCAGTTCATGCTTCTCGGAGCACTTGACGGCATTTTTCAAGCCTCGGTCGCTTCCTTCTTCGCATCTCAGGCCCCAGAATCCATGGGAAACTATCTTAATTTCTTTACCTTTGGAATTATCGGCGCAGGGACAATGGGCAGCGTCGTCACGGTCTCTGTGGTAGGGAAGATTAGCGAAAGAGGAGGGAGGTTAAACTGGTTTCAGAAAACGCTAAGCAGAAGTCGGTTGGATAAATACTACTGGACTCTCGCTGCCTTGAGCGCCGTTAACCTCGTACTGTTCCTAGTGGTGGCCATGTTTTATAGTTGTAGGGATCCAGGTGACGAAGAAGACGAGGAAGAAGAAGGCGGCGCAGAGCATGGCGGTGAGGATTTTGACGATAATGCACAATGTTGTTGCTGTTGAAGACCTAAAAACTCTGTCGTTGTCTTGTCTTAGTGTTTGTTCTCGTCGGAGTCAAGGGAGTGGATTTGATTAGCGGTTGTCGGTAAGTTGACGCGTCAACGCCATCTTTTAAGAAGTATTTTGTACACGCTCAATTATCAATAATAGAGAAAACCCAGAAAACCACCTCTCTCTCTATAGCTCTAGCAGTAACAAACCAAATGCTGCACCCTTCATCACTGGTGATTACTGAACATCAAATTCTTCCCTTAAATTATAAAGACCTTTCTAACAAGCTTAAAGCTCAATAAAACATAAAAACTATAAAATATATAACACGTCATGAATTTTTGCAAAACTATATAATTTTATTTCGATTATGTAATTACTTTTCTTTAGTTACTGTACCTGTGAGATTATTGTGAGGCGAACTATGATGAGAAATTAAGGGGTTAACTATGACACTCACGTGAGACAACTATCACAAATTCTTCATCAACAACAAACTGTTACATAGATTAATGAATTTTCTTTTGTTCTTTATTTGTATCATGTTTTGTTGTCTATGAAAAATTATACATGAGAAATTCATTTTCATTATTTTAAGTAAAACATGATGCATGATTCATGTACAATGCTTAATAAACAAAACATGCATTTATCATATCTTTGATTCTAACAAAAAATATCAACCAAACACACAAACAACGTTCAAATGAATTGAGGTCGGTGTATTGTGCATTACATCCCAAATAGTCCAGTATATCGAAGCATTAACAAACAATAATTTTAATCTTTATAATGTAGTTTCACTTAAGGGTCAATCACTTGCATCATGATTTTACCTTAGGTCCTTAGGTTCAATATAATCACTTGATCACTTAACCTTCACCACTTAGCAATATGGTAATCCTAACAAAATAAAAGAGAACATAATTCAAAGTCTTGGAAAAATGTCATGTTTTCTAGTAACTTTAAATTGTTGTAACTCGAGCTAGACCAATCCAATAAATTTGATTCAGGTGGCATAATTCTTCTTAGGAAGTCTAATATAAATCATTAGAGCATGTAGGATCCATTTGACAATCATAAATCATTGATAAATCTCAATTTCTCAAAACTGTTCCAAACTATAACTTTTCAAGTTACTGCTATGAAACAGAAACTTCAAAATTCTATATCTCGAGTTCTACTTATCCGAGTGAGATAAATTAGGTGTCTATTTAATCCTTAAGATGTCTACTTCAATTCACCAGAAGACGTCAAAATCATTTGAGATCTCTAAACTTACGTTATATACCTAACCTAAAACGGATCATAATTATCCGATTTTTGCATCACTTTGTATTAAACTTGACCAATATGCAAATTTTACCATTACGAACCTTACCCTCAGCTTAGAAATGATATTAGGGTAGAAGTGAATACCCTAATATTTAGTGACGACCCTTTTTTAAAATATCTATAATGTTTATAATGTTTTGAAGCCATTGAATTTTAACAAATTTATAATGTTTTCAACCTTTTAGTTACATTTTGCCAATAAATATGTTAGTTAGATAACAAACATCGTTAAAATAATTAAAAAATCATGATAAATTGTCTATTGAAATTATAATAAGGTTAAAATCGATCATGAATGGGCAACTATTTGTGAACTTAACATCATTATAGCTCTCGATGTATTGAAAAATGCCGATTGGTGATGTCATTCGCGGACCAAGTCGACAACGATGATTTATGAACTATGGCTGCTGGGAGGTTTGGATACGATTTTTTCCAAGTTTGAAGTTCAATTGTTTAGGTTTATTGAAAGAGAGACGCATTTTGGTTCATGGGTTCGGTTTTGAGTTGCTCCATGAAATAAAAAACCAAGCTTAACCATAACTTAAATTTAAAAATTCAATCGGAACCTACCCGCCGAACCGAGGTGGGTTGGGGTTTCTTTCACTAGAAGTGAGCAAGAGCTGGTCCGGTCTAGTTTAATCCTAAAATACAACCAAAATCACATTTTACGATTTCAGATTTTTGAAATTGACACCAGAACCAACGGTTCCGATTCCGTTCCGGTTTTAATTTGATTTTATTTTATATTAAAAAAATAAAATAATAATAAAATATTTTTTATTATATTTATATATAGTTTCAAGTAATTAGACAGATTTACACGAAGTTTAGAATTTATATATAATTTTATTAAGATTTGAGTTATATTTACTTTATTTTAAAAAATTTTTGACATGTTGTCTCGATTACAGTTTTACAATTTTTTTTTTCTAAAAATAGAATCAGTCTATAAATCATAATTTTTTAAAAAATAAAAACACAATATTAAAATCAATAATTTCAATTTAATTTCCTATTTCGGTCAATTTTGGTGACTTAACTTCCGGTTTCCACACGCCCCCAATTTCTCTGAATATTACGAATGTTTATTTAATAATTATAACATTAAAATAATGCTCATGGGAAAGAGGGCATCGTATTTGTCGGAGGCCTTGGTTTAAAAAATACTGAAAAAGATGGGTGGACTTCAGTATGAACGCTCGTTTCGTAGCCGACGAATATCAAATGGCGAAAGTAGCTGGCTTTTATGGAGTTTCAGTCTCTAAATACTCCGAGGCAACAAAATTCTGCGTTTGATTCCACAGAGGGGTCTTTTTTTATTGAGAGCTCTGCAAGTTGCTGTATACAATGCAGTAGCTAAGAAGCAGCGAATTCAGTAAAGAAATTTCTCCGAATTTGAACGAGTCTTCCTCGGGGACTATAAGTATAAACCATCATGAGTCAACGCAGCAGCTTCTCCAATCCAGTCCCGCGTTTAAATTTAACTCTTCTTCTTCAGAAAGTTTGCAGATTTCCCGTTTCTTATGCTTTTCTGTTTTCTCTTTTCTCTGATCGACCCTTTTCGCCGGAGACTGGCCGAACTGTAGACGTGCTCGGAGAAAGGCAAGCCGCGGGGTCTTATGGCATCGTTCGTCAGAATTATGGGTAATTTCCGAGAAGAATGCGCAGGTTTAGCTTCTAATTCATTTCCCGATTGACTAATGATCTGTTTTCTTGGATTGGCAGCTCTGATCTGGGCCGATGTACTGGCGGGTTATGCGTTATGGGTTATGATGACATACTTAACCGACGTTTGGAAATTAGATCTAACCAAGGCTGCAGGGATTTTGAATATTTTCTGGGGGGCGACAATGATTATGCCCATAGCCATGGCCTTCGTCGCCGACGCTTTGATCGGTGATTTCGCAGTGCTGCTGCTCTCCAGTGTGGCTTACTGTATCGTAAGTTTCTTCCTTTTCGGTCAATTTTTGAAACCATGGATGAGTTTTCTCTGGCTGAATAATCTCAAATCTTTTCATTTGAGGGGTTGGGCATCTTGTCAATGTCAACTCCACCGGTGATGGGCAAGTGTAGCGATTACATCCCGGAGTGCATTACGGACAAGCAAAAAGAACTCTTCTACACGGGCTTGGCGTTGATTGCCGTCGGAATGTCCGGCCACGTAGTGTCTCTGCCGCGATTCTTAGCGTATCAGTTTGAAGATGGAGAAGCTCCTGATGAAGGAATGGGTGATAAAGCCTTGGGGATTTGTTGTGTGGTTTTAGTTCCGGTGGTTGGCGGTATAGCTCTCCCGTACGTTAAACCATGGTCCCTTCGCTTCGGAATCCCGGCCATTTGTACGGTGGCGGCTACACTTTTGTTCTTGACCGGTTCTTGCTCGTATAAACATCGAGCCCCGAGTGGAAGCCCGATCACTTCTCTTGTTAGGGTCTTCGTGGCTTCGACTTCTAAATTGTTTCATCGTTCCCCGTCCAAATCTAATCAGCTGTACGAGGATCCTGGACTTGAGTATCACGTTTCTTACACCGACGGCCTCAGGTTCTCTCTCACTACCCTCTTTCTCTTCTCTCTTTTCGCTTTCTCTCACAAGAACTTGGTGGGGTTTGAAAAACTCCGAACGCAGATGTTTGGACAAAGCCGCAATCATACTGAAAAACAAACCTTTAGAAGAACAGGAGAAGAACAGATGGAGACTTTGCAGCGTTACAGAAGTGGAAGAAACGAAGATCGTGATCCGCATGATTCCAATCTGGTTAACCTTCATCATGTGCGGCGTGGTCTCGTCCATTGGAAACACTTACTTTCTCGAGCAAGCAAACAACATGACTCCTAAAGTGGGTAAACTCAAGGTCCCTCTAACAATCCTCTTGATGTTCTACGATGGGGCAAAATCCCCCTTCGCCAACTGTCTGAAAGGAGCGCCCAGAAAGTACGCCAGCATTTTCGGAATAGCAGTGGCGATGGTTTTCTCTGTTCTCTGCTGCATCACTGCGGCTAAAGTCGAGCGCCGTCGTCTGAACGTGATTCTAGAGCACGAGCTGCTCGACAAACCAGAAGAGAGAATTCCGATGACTTTCTTTTGGCTGGTCCCTCAGTTCATGCTTCTCGGAGCACTTGACGGCATTTTTCAAGCCTCGGTCGCTTCCTTCTTCGCATCTCAGGCCCCAGAATCCATGGGAAACTATCTTAATTTCTTTACCTTTGGAATTATCGGCGCAGGGACAATGGGCAGCGTCGTCACGGTCTCTGTGGTAGGGAAGATTAGCGAAAGAGGAGGGAGGTTAAACTGGTTTCAGAAAACGCTAAGCAGAAGTCGGTTGGATAAATACTACTGGACTCTCGCTGCCTTGAGCGCCGTTAACCTCGTACTGTTCATAGTGGTGGCCATGTTTTATAGTTGTAGGGATCCAGGTGACGAAGAAGACGAGGAAAAAGAAGGCGGCGCAGAGCATGGCGGTGAGGATTTTGACGATAATGCACAATGTTGTTGCTGTTGAAGACCTAAAAACTCTGTCGTTGTCATGTCTTAGTGTTTGTTCTCGTCGGAGTCAAGGGAGTGGATTTGATTAGCGGCGGTCGGTAGTTGACGAGTCAACGCAATCTTTTAAGAAGTATTTTGTACACGCTCGATTATCAATAATGGAGGAAAACCCAGAAAACCACCTCTCTCTCTCTAGCTCTTTATCTCTCTGTCCCCCCAAAGAGTTCGAGGAAAATCCATCTGATCGCCTGCAAAAGCATTGGAAAAAGAGATGAAACAACATAAACTAGAACGAATCCACCGTCTTCCCCGTTTAAAATGCTCTGTTTTTCTGGACAGGAAATAGAAAAGCAATGCAACCCACATTGGGCATTGGTTCCTCAACAGAGGGCTGCGACGAAGGAATCAGAATATTAACACAAGCCCAAACGAGGATTTGGATTCTAGCTCTCCGAAAGATGTCTACTTTTCGATATTAGACAGGTCCTGCCCTCAAATGTCTGTCCATTTCTGCTCCTGATATTGATGTTTTCAAGCTATAAAATTGTTCAGAAATCAAGCCTCAAAAATCTGATTTTGCGTTGTTCGTGGCATTTGCTCGCCACGACAACGGCTTAAATGGATCGATCATGTACAAAGTTCCAACCAGATTCAATGGTTTTACAGTTTAAAAAAATGGAATCACACCCCGAACTAGCGAACCTCTCAGTAGGATCTAATTGATCTCCAACACCACTGACAAACTCGTTCATTTTATTCATCGTTTCTCACTGATGAGATGACATCGGAAATGTCGAATAATTGTACGATCCAAATTGAGTCCCTACAACATTGGCTCTAACCATATTTTGATCCTGCAGCTTGGCTTCGTATGAAGAAATCCCCAAACACGGAGCCAGATATGGACTGAAGATCGTCGAAGCATCCTGGTTCGTCGATTTCCAATCGGAACGTCGATTAGAAACTTTACAACCATTGTGATTCTGGTCGAGATGGGGCGAGAATCGCTCTTTCTTGTTCCTCGGAGGAGATTTGGGGTGGTCGGGAATGTTGACGGTGGTGATGTCGTGGATGCTCGACCTCCTCTTGTCCTTTCCTCGGTTGAGCTGCCGCACGAAGTACTTCTGGGCGTGGCTAGCCACCTGCGTCGGAGTTCTCGTCGTGACGAAATTCCGCGATATGTTTCGCCAGTCGCCTTTTCCATACTTTTTAAGTCCCAGCAAGAACTGCCTAATAATTTCAACAACTTTATATTCAATCGCTTCAATCGAGCGAAGAGTAAAATTATGGGGAAGCCATTGAATTACCTGTGTTCTTCTTCTGTCCAAGGAACTCCTTTCTTTCTCTCCTGCTCAGAAGACCTAGCAGACGACCCTTTTTTACCACAGGGACTGTAAAAATAGGTCAACGCGTCGAATCCCTGGCTGTTTACCCAGTCCAGGGTGAAGGAATTAGAGGCATAGCCAGGAATTGGGAAGAGCCCTGCTTCGATGACGCTTACGTCTTCTTCTAGTACTCTGTACTGTTTCAGAACATCTTCCACGGTCTTGGTCGGAATCATTTCGGCCACTTTCAGCCACCGGTCCGGCGTGTCCTTGTCGTGCAAGGCTAGAGCTGTCTCGAACAGTTTGTTTTCTTCGGCCGTCCATTGGGTTTGATTGCTTTCCTGAAATAACCACATGGAATTCTGAATCGAAGTGGGTGGAGGCAGAAACCCAATTTCCTGGTTCATCAATCGCCTCTCTCCCACCTTTCTAATGGAGAGATAGAGAAAGAAATTGAAGAGAGGAATCGAAATTAGGTCGCTTTTTACCCTTCGAAATGCTCAAACTTCCAGAATCTATGGAGAATTGGGAGAATAATTGAGAAAGATAAGAGATCCAGTCCGTGAAAACCAACTCTAGAACTCCATCACCAGATC
Organism: Begonia fuchsioides; assembly: GCA_003255005.1. Taxonomy (NCBI): domain Eukaryota; kingdom Viridiplantae; phylum Streptophyta; class Magnoliopsida; order Cucurbitales; family Begoniaceae; genus Begonia; species Begonia fuchsioides. Next base: position 340,832 of record QAOC01040521.1, on the reverse strand, counting down.
CCAAACCACAAAGACGACTCAGAAAATGAGAACCAATCAGAACCCAGATGAAATCTCAGAATCCAGACGCCATAAATGAGAAAAATCTCGAGTCTCGGAGCTCAAAAACCAAGAAATCACGCAGACCGGAATCGAAAGACAAACAACAAACACAGCAGTAAAAACCCAAGAAAGAAACAGCACTGGAATTGGAAAAAGAAGGAGCAATCCCTTCAAAAAAGGATGGAGAGAAAAGGAGGTGCTTTATAAGCCTCTCTTTTCCCCATTGTTTAATATCTGGGACGAAGCTAGAGCAGAGAGTGATTGCAGATAGGCCCCTGCACTGCATGCAACTTGCAAGACAGGGATCAGAGCTCCATTAGCAGAGAATTTTCATTAACTAATACAAACAAAGCCAAGCGTGTCCAGTTCTCATTGGTCGGATCACTGTTCGGGGGAGCTTATCTAAAGCTTAAGAGGAGAGAGAATTGGGAGAGAGAGAGAGAGAGAGGGGGAAGTCAGAGAGTTGAAAAGGACAGGCTGTGATTCGTTTAATTAGCTGATGAATGTGTTTGAGATGCTCTACTTTAGTCTCTCTTTGACCCCTAACAAGTACATGCACCCACCTCAAATCTCTGGCCTAATCTTTACTTCCTCTAACTACTTAAACCAGGTTATTATCATCTCATGACCTGCACGAAGTTAGTACGATTTTATTCTTCATCTAACTTAAAATGAATTTTGCTAATTAAAAATATAAAATTCATTTACAAACGGCCACCAATCTCTATCTTATTCGACGTAAAATTACACACTTTTCTACTTTCTATTATTCGTACCATCGATCCACTCTCCATCGGCTATTATCTTATATTAAGAAACTAGTTCTGATACTATTTGTAACGATTTGTACGCTCCTGTACTTATAATTTATAAATTATTATTTTGATTCGTAATGTAACCAATGAGGAGTGATTAAATGATAGATCTTGAATAAATTCTAAACGAAAATAGAATGACCACAAAAAATAGAAGAATAATGCAAAAAAGAAGGAGAAAAAACAGTGTGTGGATGAAATTGTAACGGAGGAGGTGGAAATGAAAACAAGAACACAGTGGTTGGGTTTCAAACCGATGGTCGTAATATATCAAATCATTGTCGGAAAATCATTGCTTAGATGTCTTTTTCAAGCTATTTTAATTTATAACATAGTTAACTATACTTGTTCATGGATATTCAATGCATGCATCATATGTTTTAAAGTTACAATTGTCACGCAGAAAAATAACGTCCAAAATCGCAAAACTATACGCCGGCGTTGTCTCGAGAGCAGTAGCTTAGACGTTCTAGAGAAAAAGAGCTTGAAATGTGACATTGGCTGATGACCATGTGCAGTGGATGAGATGTACGGACCATATGATTGGGAGTAATATTTATTAATTAGAATCTTAATTAATAAAAGAGATGACTCTATCTAACTCTAACCCACTTTTCATACTTTCTTTCAAGCACTAATCATGATTAATTAATCCATTATCACAAAGGTGCTTAAGATGTGCACTTGGGCAGTGATTATTTGTTTATTTACACGTGTTTATATTTGATTTAATTCAATTAAAGTGTCAATTAATTACGTCCTTTGCTTATTAGTTTAAATTTGATTAAATATAAGTGTTTGATCCATAAGTTTGACATGAGAAATGTTTGAATCACATAAACCAAACCAAAACTAGGTTAAAACATGGTCTAAAATTGGTCGATTTGACCCAATTATAATAAAAACATTTATAATTTACGTAAAATTTGAAACAAAACTGAAAAACCAAATCACAAAACCGAATCGGTTCTCAAGCCCAGAATTCTCAATTCGAACTAAATGGGTCGGTTTCAAAACCAAACCGAACTGGTGACACCCTATGCCAAGGGAATAAGCAAATGACGTAAGCACAGCTGACAACACGTGTGGCAATGGATAACGCCCGCGAGAGGTTCAGAAAAAACTGAAATTTGATCTCTGTTTCTCTCTCGGGGAAGAAGATGATAGCTTTGAAGGCCCTGCAAACACCAATCACGGCCACAAACCGCGCATTTTTCTCCGGCGCCGGAATAGCCATCACCAAGAGGAAGTCCCACGTGTGCCTCTGCAACTCCGCGGCCCCTGATTCCGATCCTTCCCCGCCGCCGGAGGGAGATTCTCGAAAGCAAGATGTCTTGGCAAGAATGGCTATGCTCGAAGCTCAAAAAGCTCGTCTTACCGATTATTTAGACGAAAGATCTGCTCATCTAACTCAATTTGCTGAAGACGCCACCGCTGAATTCGAAAAGATCGGCGAAGATGCTCTCAAAGGACTCGATGAAGCTAGTGCACGGGTTTGTCGATTCAATCCTCCATGAAATTCACCAGCAATGTTGTTTCTGAATTCTGATTTTTCCGCAGATTATGGATAGCATCGAGTCTCGCATGCAAGCATTTGAAGAATCTGCGGAAATAAACAGATTGGAGATCGAGGAGAATGACAACAAATTATCAGCTTTAGAGGGTCAAATCGAGAAAGACCGAAACGAAGGTTTGTTCTTCAAGAATCTACGACAGAGAACGTCAAAACAAAAGGCAGATGCAAAGGAGGAAGTCCAAAAAATCAAAGAACTTACAAAAGAAAACGCTGGATCAACGACGAGAAAGAACATCTATCTTGCGCTAATCGGGCTGCTACTCATAGCCATTGCTGATTCTCTAATTTCCACACAGGATTGGCGCAAAGTTGCAGTTCTTGGAGCAATTTTAGTGGCTTTGCTAGCTCAATTTGCCTACGAGCAAAAACTTTCATCAGAAGAAGTACAGAAAAATGAGAAAGAAGGAGAAAGAGAGATAAAATGAAGAATGGTTTGTAGCAACGAGTTGTATGAAAAATATAGCATGATTAAATAGCCCCAAGCCTGTACTCTCTTCTTGGGGCTGATACATCATGCATGTTCTCTTTTACACCACCAGACTCTGATCATGATTATATAACTACAATCACCATGACCAATCTCTTCAACCAGTTCACTAGTGATGCATTGAATTAGAAACTAATTCCCTCTCTGGGAAACAAATAAACAATGGCGAAAAAACCATCTAGGAAATGCATGAATATGACAGGGGGAAAAACGAAGAACTCAACAATAATCTCACTAGCCTTCCCATAATCTCCGTTCTTAAGGAATCTGTCAATCAAAATGTTATAGCATGTAACATCAGGGACCACACCTCTGTGAGACATTTCGTCGAGCAGGTTCAAGGCATCGAATAAAATGCCACTCTTTTCATGAGCATTGATCGAAGTACCGTAGCTGAAGACATCTGGCGTGAGATTTTTTTCCCACATCCAATCCAACAACCTCCTCGCTATCTCAAACTGACTCTTCTTGCAAGAAATTTCGATCAAAATGTTGTAAGTTCGCAAATTAGGCGAAACGCCAATTGTTTCAAAGTATGCGAAGAAAGCTTCCGCTTTGCTCCACTGATTCGACTCGATCAATGGGTTAAGCAAAGTATTATACGATCTAATCCCAGGCTTGCAACCAAAAATCTCAACCGTTCGCTGAAAAACATCGACAGCTTTATCGGGCATTGATCGCTTCGCGTAAGCCTTGATAACCGTCAATGTAATGTCTTCGGAGCACGGACAGTTCTGGGTTCGAATCAACTCGAAAACCCGGTCCACGTGAACGAATAGATTCTGGTCGACAAGGCGGCGGAGTACGCGGTGGAAGACGGCGGGTGAATGAGTATAGTTATGATGGCGAGTGGCGGAGTCGAATATCGCCAGTGCAGAGTGACTGTTTTTCTCTGCCTTGAGAAGCTTGACAACCCATTGAGGGGAGAGAGATGTGGGGAAGCCCACCATAGAAATGACGCAACTTGGGACTGGACATGGACATCTAATTGTTAGGGCATCATGGTCAAACTACATATCCCAGGAACGCCATTAACGAGTAACCTCCACAGTCCACGTATAGCTCTGCATCTGAGTCCTAATGGCTGATTGTGAGTCCATGTTTTTCCTCCTGGAAGAACCCCATTTCTCTCGGTACCCTCTTCTTTCCTCATGGGCCACAAACGAAGACTACGCTGCCCTCCTCGAGTCAAAATTCGCCTACATTCGAGCAGAAAGTGGAAGATGACAGGGTAGAAGTCGTGATCGGAAAACACATTTTGACCAACGCGAGTGCTCTAAATCTCGCTGCGAGCCCACATGAAAGAGGGGGATAGGAACATGGCCTGGCATTGGGTTGTGCGCCTCTTTTTGCTCTCTTTCTCTGCCTTCACACCGGCTGGGAATCGATTGCTTTTTGACTTGGGAGCCAGAAACACTAGCCTTTATTATTAGTGCATCATAAGCAAGAAGAAAGACACCATCGAACGCAAAAGCTTCAAGAACCCACAATGATTTGGCTCCTCTCATTGCTGTGGCGAGGCCAGTTTATCCAAGATTGACGCTTTTTAACATGTTAGTGTCTCTAAAACTTGCAGACTAACAGAAAGACTTGACATTGAAGTAAATAGAGAGATGAACATGGTTGATTCTACGGAAAATGAAAAATTGCATAGATTTTTCATCCCACCTACCATTAGAATTTTACACAACTCGTCTGTTTTTATGGTTCGATGATTGGCAGCACTGCCCGATTAGCTGCTCAGTAGAGACGGAGGACGCTTCTGGCAATGGAATGTGGCTGCGGAGGCTTAGTTCTTGCCGGCTCGTTTCTCAAGCTGCTCTTCAATGGCGTGGACATGGCTCGAAAAACTCCATTATCTACATTGTTGAGGGAATATCGAGCACTATTGTTTCTCTCAAACAAATACTCGTCTCTCTTGTTTCTCCCATTTCCGTTCCAATTAAGATCAATGCTGCTCTTTCGAATATGGTCGAAAGATCCGATCGGATTCTGCCAATTCCTCCAGCTGACGCTGGAATTGCTCCTGAACGATCTTGGATTCAGAGCTCCTCGGTCGAATCGGAGATCTTGCCAGGACTCTGAAAGGGACCTTTCTACTCCTATCGGTCTAGTGAATTTTTCTTCTTCATAGTATCTGTTTCTGCTTCTCCCGTTGATCAAACTCCAGATGTTCCAAGCCTTGCTCCACCGCCGGGATTTCTTAAGTTCCCTCCGATGACCCCTTCCGATCATCGAGGAAGATAAATCAAATCCCTCCGAGTAGTCGTCTCTCATCGAGTTCGAGAAAGAATTAGATTCTCTCAAAACTCTATCGAAAGGCGGCATTTTTTGCGCCGGAATGAAATCTCCGGTCGCTGGCATGACCTTTGAGTTTGAAACGGATTTCATCTCGTCAATCTCCGCCACCACTGCGGCGGCGGTTTTTCTGATGGAGCTTGACCGGTCAAGGCTTTTCCGACGGCGAGATGAGTCCGAGTAGTAATCCCAAGTCTGGGATGACCCACCAGGAAGATCGTCATCCTCTTTGATTGAATTCATCGGCTCCTCCACTGGAATTTGCGCATCAGTGCGTAAAACATGAGTAGAAGAAGCATCTTCGACCACCGATAACATACTCGGCATTCTGTTGAATGTCCGGCCGATTAAATACCCATCCCAAGAAGCTCGAGGCTCATCGAAGGAGTAGCGAGGATCATCGACGGAAAATCGGCCGGCGTCGAGAGAAAATCGGCCGGCGTCGAGAGAAAACCGGGGATCAGTATCGCAGGAACGCCGGCCAAATCCGTATTCAGCTATCTCCGACTGTGTTTCTCTGAATTGCCGGCCGATTGGCTTCTCTACAGGCAATGTAGCTGAACCGCCATTTCTGCGCTTCTTGAACTTCTGCTTCTCTCGCCATTTCTGCCATTTTTTGCTGAAGACTGAAGCAGCGGACCAAAAGCTTCCGGCAATCTCCTTGAAGTCTCTTCCTGGGGGCTTCTTGTTTTGGGAATCAAGATCTATATGCACCTTCATGGTTTTGAGATTCTCCTCTTGCAATAGACAAGGTTCTTGTTCTGGTTCGTCTTCTTCTTCTTCTTCTTCTTCTCCTTCTCCCACCTCAACAATTCCTTGTACTCTGTCTTCTTTTACATTACAGACATTTAGCGTTTCATAAACCCCATTTCCATTTTCTTTCTCGAGCTCGACCTCGTCCTCCTCCTTCAACTCCAAAACCGGACCGGGAACGTGAGAAAGGGAGCCAAAATTTGACAAGTTTCTCTGTTCAACAGCAATATCGGCGGCGTTTACGCCATTGCTGACCCGAATGGGAGGGTTTCGCTCGTTATCCTGGTTAAAGAGATACCAGAGAGTATTCCGACCTCTAACGTCACACGACTTCCTCTGAGGCTCGAAAACACCGGAGAATCCCTCGTTTTTGGAGGCCGAAAATGACTTACTCCGACGAAGTTCGGGGAAAAAAGAAGAGGGTTTGTTCCGATTCGATACACCTCCGCCGGCGACCCCTTCTCCGCCAATGGCGGAGGACGAGGGCCAGAAAATGGCTTTAAGAGCAGCGGCGGCGGTGGACGAAGAAACGGGCGGTTTGCGAGAGGAGGAAGCGGAAGAGGAAGAGGAAGAGGGCTGGAGCAGCGCGAGGCGTTCGCAGAGGCATAAAGGGCAAAAGCCAGTGAAACGCTCTTCCGGGTGGTGGTCGCAGGAGGTGGAGGGACGGTGGGGCTGCGGCACCGGAGGTTGCAGCTCGGTCGCCGGAATCATTCCCGGTGGCTGTGGTTAGCAATGGTCAGTGTACTGCTTCTCATGGTACAAAAGGAGAGCGAGTAAGGGTGGCGAAGACGGAAAAGGCCGAGCTTTGTTGGGCATTCACAGAATCATCGAACCACGGAAAAAGAAAAAGAAAAAGCATAGGAGAGAGAAAGTAGAGAGAGAGAGAGATGAAAAAGTAAAATATGATGCTTATTATATCATTAAATATTCATTTTATACCTGAAATAATAAATATGCGTCTTTAAATAATTCATAATATTTGGAGGAAAAAAAATGAGTTTTTGAAGGTCGGAGAAAATAGGATACCCCACCCGCCCTCTTTAACCAGCTTTAGCTTTTAGATATCGTCTCTGCCTGGCTTAGCCTAGGGGCGAGGGCTATGACGCTGCCATGTCACTACTTCTCTTACAGGCCTAGCCCCGTGGCCACTGTTGGGCAACCTTCTTAGCCTCCTTTTCTCTCTCTCTCTCCCTCCCTCCCTCTTCTCGCATTTACGCTCTTAGGCCATGGAAATGATCGTTTTAAGACGAAAAACATTGATCGGAACCTGGTTTTTCAAGACCGGATCATGTGTGTTCTTAGTGAAAACGACCAGAAGAACGGGGGTTGAGGAGAAGAGAATGGAAAACGGGAGGAAGGGTACGAAGGAGGAGAGTTGACGATGTATTTGGAGCCATTTTGATTGGCTTTCCACCTCTCTTTCTTTTGCTTTTTGTTTTTCGAGGGTTTTCTTTTGTCACCAACAGCGCTACGTCGTTATGAACACTCCTCCATCACACATCCTTGTCACGCTCAATTATTGATTTCTGAAAACTACTTGTGAAAACCGCAACCGAGTATTTTCTTGATTCTAGTTCTGGATTACGCTCTTCTCTGTAACATTTTAGTACTAAATATTAACGTTGGAAGCATTTGCAAGAGAGGAGAAATGGAAGAATGTTGGTAGGAGACAGATTGCTGGTTTGGTTCTGATGTTCTATTTAAGATTCCCTGGTCTGAGTTCTTTGTCCCCTCCCATGCTTCCTCCTCTGTGCAGGGACAATGAGCTTTCTTTCTTTTTTGTCATTTTCTAAATTAATTGGAACAACTTACTCTCCACCCAGAAGATCGAAGAACACAACTTTAATAATTCATGTCCAATGTGACCTAAACGTACAAAGTCTGAAGAATATGGGAAGGAAGCACACTCCATTTGAACTCCAAACGTAAACAACAAAAACTGATAAATAATGACTAATTTTCATGTAGGAAATTCCTGGCCAAAACCAAAATTTGCAATAAAACGGCTGCATCGTGGTAGCCCGAGCCATTGCAAGAGATGCACCGGACAAAAGGCTTGACAATCTATTCCGACGTTGATGCTCTGTTCTAACCGATGTTTCGATTCCCCCCATGTAATCTGAGCAATCTTCATTGGTATTAGAAACAATTATACAGAAACATTTAAAAGTATAATAAGTGGGTATATTGATACACTAAAAATTGTATGATCTAGCAAGCAGAAAAGCTGCAACTGTGGATATTTAAAAAAAAAACAATAATAGAGCTTGGTCCCTCTGTCAATCACTTTCTCAACTACACCAGGCTCTAGTATTATGAATAACAACGTTGAGAAACATAAATGCTAGGTCAAGAAAAGTTAATGGAGAACAAGCAGAGAGTTCAAAAGATAAATTTAGAATCTCTAATTTAAGGAAAATATAAACAAATGGCGTCCATGTGGAGAAACACCTGATGATAATTGTACATGCTATGGAGTTTATGGTTGGAGCTATCAAGAGCCATGTTATATAAAGGATCAAATCAACAAAAGACGCCATTAGTAGTAAACATTACCAACAGAGAAACTATTAGAAACCAAAATTTAAATATGTAAAATAAACAAAAAATAACTCACATTAAGAAAAGGTGCTATTTGAACCCACGTTGATCTTCAAAACTTCATCGTGTGTGGAATCAGCATTTGTAGGATTTTCTTTCAAATCTCCTTTCAGTTTCGAAGATGCTAAGGTTTCCTCAATCTCTTCACTAAGTTTCTCGTGCTTCAGTTTTAAGTTCGACGAGTCCAGGGCTGTCGCAAGGCCGTGCTTTATCTGTTGTTTAAGAGATGAAATTCTACTTTTTGATGCTGAATCTGGAGATTTTCCTGCCTTTGCTACCTCCACCTTCAGTAGTTCAACTTTGTCTTTCAAATCTGTAGAGTTCACTAGATTTTCAATTTCGTCAAAAATTTCTTCATTCAGTTGTTCCATCTTCAAGTCTGATTTTGAGATGGGGGTTGGATCACTTCCATCTTTTGCTTTTGTGTCTACCATGGAAACAACAAAACCCAGGGACTTAAGAGCACCCACTGTCTCCACTATTATCTCTTTCTTCAGTTCATCAAATTCTTTTCTCAACTCAGGATCACATTCTTCAATTGCAGATACTCCTGAACTTCTAATCTTTTCCTTTAGTAAATCGTACTTCTCCTTTATCTCTCGCCTATTCATAATTTCTGCAAACTTTTTGTTGATTTCTCGCTTTCGTGCAGTAGTCCTGATGTTCTTCTCTGGGAGTACCTTAGAGTTAGATAAATCTTCCAACATGTCTAGCTTTTTCTTAAGATTTTCATAATTAGGAGCTTGCATCAACTTCTGGTTAAACTCACTCATAAGCTTCTCAGTCTTCTCTTTCAATGAAGGAAGCGAGGGCTGATCTTGCGAATTCAACTTTGAAAATTCCTCACGCAACATCACAAGTGTATCCTTCAATCTCATGGTTTTAACTGCCTCATTATATTCGTAGGCAGCCTCTTTTTTTAATTTTTCAATCATCTCATTGAGTGCAAGCTCCGGAGGTTCAGTAGAGGACTCTTTTGCCTTCAAAATCTTTTGTTTCACTTGTTCTACTTCACTCCCTAGTTCATGAATCGATGTCTTTCCAACAATGGGGTCTTCCTTCTTTTTCATATTGACTTTCTTCTTTGGGTCTATTGGAATTCCTTCCTGAAATCCACCAATTTTTCTGAATTTAAGCATTCGATGGGTTAATAATTCTTGTGCATCCATCTTCCCTAGCTCCTGCAAACATCAAAAGGTTAAATTTAGCAAATAAAATGCGGTAGAATTTATTTTTTAATGTAAAACTCCACCTACATCCATTGATTCATTGATTGCATTTTTTATTTGCTGCGAGGTCCAGGATGGATCTGCATGTGCACCACCTACAGGTTCCTTTAAAAGTGTAAAGGAAGAGAACTCATTCCAGAACTTATGTTGAAAAACCAAAAACAAAATTGTTAGTTTATTTATATAAAAAAAATTGCCAATAGGGATCTCGCCAGAAAATTGGTTTGCCAAAACACCTTGTTTTGGATCAGGGGCTAGTAAGGTCTTCGTAGATTAAGATGCACTAATAATGAAAAGGTGGCCGTAGAGATGATTTTGTGAAGTCAGAAGTAAGTAAACCCAATTAAAGATAAAGCAAAAGAGAGTAGTATTACAGGTATGACACCATCAGCTATTTGCAGTTTGGACAATTCTTTTGCAGTAATCTTCAGTTTTTCTGCTGCCTGCAGATATTAATTCTTTTAGTAAAATGAATCGATCTCAAAAAGAAACGCCTATCGATGATCATCGCAATACCTTAGGAGAAGCTTTGGCACTTTTCCACAGGATTGCTGCACAAGCTTCAGGACTAAACCATACCAGGAATAGAGAAAAGTAGAAAAGAGAAGATCAGCATGAGAAAGGCATAAAAAACACAGTGACTCAGGAAAAGCAGTGCAAAAATGATAACAGTTGTAAATAATTTCAAGGAGTAGTTTCGAAAAAGCGAGAAACACCTGGCAACATAGAAAACAGCATTTTCAAGCATGAGTAATTTGTTAGCACATCCTATTGCAAGGGCACCACCAGAGCCACCTTCCCCAATGACAATGGACACAACTGGTACCTTCAGACCGAACATAGATCTCAGATTGTGAGCTATGGCTTCACCCTGCAAATACACCATAAAAGGCAGTTTCATTGAACAATCAACCGAGAGTTCTAAATGCATTTTTTAACATACTTGGCCCAATTCTTCAGATTTAAGGTCTGCATATGCCCCAGGAGTGTCTATGAAAGTGACTATAGGGAATTTGTGATGATCTGCATAGTACATCATGCGGAGAGCCTTTCGATAACTGCTCAAATGAGAAAATTATCAATAATTTAAGATCCAATGAATGGTTTTCTAGTATAACAATCATATAAGAACTCTGGATCCCAATTCAAATCTTTTCATGTCCATTAAATTGCACAGCAACTTAAGAACTTGTTCTCAACATACCCATGAGGAGTTGGCATTCCAAAATTGCGCTGAATATTCTCTTTTGTGTTCCTACCTTTCTGCTGACCTATGAACATATATCTTTTACCATCTATGGTCCCTATACCTGTGACAATAGCAGGATCATCATACCCTGCCCGATCTCCATGTAGCTCCACAAACTGCATTTAAAGAGATCTAGCTGTTACTTGTCAGATATTATCTCAATTTTCATCCTAATATCATTTAACTGAAAGCAAATACAAATGTAATAAGAGCACATATCCAGAACCTTGTCAGTAATACTGAACATATGATCAAGGAAAGTTGGCCTGTTAGGATGCCGCGCAATTTGCACACGTTGTATAGGAGTAAGATGCGTATACAAGTCTTTTAAAGCCTGAAATCAACCATGGAAATTGTGATAATGGCAACAGACGAGGAAAACCAGAGCTCTTAATCTTCCAGATTCTGATCGAAGAATCTAGTCAATATTTCAGAAATTTGCAAAAGGAATAAAGTATTAAAGAAATCACTGATAATATCTGTAGTAGTTTAAAGTCGATAACATAAAACTTAAAAGTAAATTCCTGAACAATGCATGTATCATAAGATGCAAAAAAGCACCAATTTAACTAAGAAGGAATATATTTATGCATGCATGAATTTCTAATCATTATACGATTAACTAGGATAATATTTGAAATTGTAATGGTAGACCAAACCTGTTGATATTTGTTCTCCAATGAAATAATCTGATCACTGAAATCCAGACCAGTTTCATCGGCCATCTTTCGTACCTGCACAGATAGAGCACAAAGTTGAAACTAATTGTAACAAATGCTGATTCTGGGGGAAAACCATGAATCTTGGAAAAGGTACAGACGTCAATAATTTTCTTCTCAAGATCAACGAGTGGCTTTTCAAATTCCAAGGTAACAGGCTTCGGCTTCTCTTTTAATGGTTTGAAATGTGAAAGATGACTAAGAACTCCTCCCTTAACATTGGGATCAGCGTCATCTGGCCACGGATACTCTTGCTTCTTCACCTTCCTTAACTTTGCACTAACTGTTAAACCTTTACCTCTCACACTCACTCGTGTCCTTCCAAGCGCTTTCAAAGGAATGCCACTCACACCATTACTGGAACTCCGGAGAAGATCTGAAGCTAGATTTCCAGAGAACGCTACTGAACAATGGGATATGGTAGTCATTCTCACAATAGGAACCCAATTACAGGCAACTCAAAGCCAACCCTGCAAATTAGATGTTCAGTGTTCAACCAAAAATTGCAAAATATTCTCGATAGAACTAACATTAATGCTCCAGTAGAGCTAAGGAAGAAAACAAAAGTTGTCTCAACAGCTGTATTCCTGGATTCCCTTGAAGCTAGAAATTATCAAGCAAGGTCCTTCAAATTCCAAATTGTTCTCAAATCCACAATTTCAACAAGTGAAAGGGATTTAAAATTCAAAACGTTCATCTCCTCATTCCAGTCTCATACTCCGTTCAAACAATCAAAACGAAATGAAAAATTAAACTACGTTACATAATCACGAGTCAAGCGTAAACCGACTATCTGCATCCTCTAATTCAAGAGACACCGGATCACATCGAAAAGAAGGGAAAAAGGAGAATATAGGATGAAGAAAAATGAGCAGAGATTCACAGAAAGTTACCGGAAACTGAAGAGTGATGAATTGAGATCCCCGAACTAAAAAGAGGTCGATAAAAGGATCGAAAAGCAAAGAATACGAGAAATGGCTAATAAGAAAACAAGGGGAGAGAGGTCGCCAGCATCGTAGACATCGCCAAAAATGAGGCGTATTCCTTGTAAATTTTCTGTGAGAGAGAGCTGGGCGATACTTCCTATGGAGGTAGCGAGCTTTGCGTCTGATGAATGAGCCAGCTTTTCCGGGTTGGCAGTTGAACGAAGTGTTCCAGGGTGTGTAAAATTCGAACCGACCGAAATCCCGGTTTGGCAGTTGAACAAAATGTTGTCGGGGTGCCCAAAACCGAATAGAACAAAACCAGTAAGTTTCTATCCGGTTTGGACTTGTTCTTAGGCTATAGGAACGAAAGTTTGATTCTTGCGTAATTCAATAAAATCAAACTGTGTTCTTTGGGAATATGTTTGTTTGTTCCCTGATTTACGGTTCGCTCTATCTTCGTTATTCATTTCTACTGTGTTTCTTGAATCCGACAAGATCACGAAATTTCACGTTTCCTGGTGTGGACCCTTTTCCATCTACCAGTTTCTTCTCATTGACTTGGCCCATTTTCTTACTCATTAAGCATATCTACTCCATATCAAATCCAGTTTCCTTCTAATCTCTCTCTGCCAGGCTTTTGTTTTGCTCTCTCCGCGTAGACACTGCCCTAACATGGAGGAGCCTCTTCTTTCTGGTATTGATCTCGATTGTAACTGGGTTTTTTTTTCTTTTTAAGATCTCGCTGATGGGTACTTTGTTTTGCTTGGATTGGAATAGAGAAACAGAGTGAATTGGAAGAGAAAGAGAGTGATAGATGGAGTACGTATCAACACGTGGGAAGAACAGGATCTATTATTCCCACGGCTTCTTTGGCCGGAACTGAAGTCAGCGTTGAAGAGATTCGATCTGCGGCTGCGTATTCAGATAGGTACCCACCTTCCCTACATGGCGCTTTGATCAGCTTGCCTGATTCTCAGCCTGATCCAAATGGTACGATCCGTCAATGTCCTACATCTATCATGAATTTGCTCCAATGTTTGATTTCAAATGAAAGAAACAATTCAATTTGCATAAAAACTTGTACGTCATCTTATACCAAGCTCCACATTCTACTAAATTAAACGTGATTTATAGTCTTCCAGCTCACTGGAAAATGTAAAGAACCATTGCTCTTGCAAAGAGATGAAGTTCTTTAGGATCTAATTCTTCCATGACAGTATAATTGTGCTTCGTTTTGCGGATTTATGGATTATACTGGTATGAGCTATGGCGGAGGATTAGGATTTGTTTGTAGTTTAGATTTGCTTTCAAACCTTTCCTCCGTGAAAAAAGAAGTGCAAGAAATTTCCTTTTTTCTATGTTTCTCTTTAGGAGAACCAACGAATGGTTCCGATGAATTGTCTATTAACACATGCTTCTCGAAGCCAAGGTTTTTATCGAACTTTTGGCCAAATTAATGAGTTTCACGTCTTTCTGCAGAGGGAGCTCTTGTCTATCAAAGTGAATATGGAGGAGAATTGGGTCAAAGCAAAAATGAATTTCAAAGGTAAACTCCCCTTATTATCGTTAATGTGCAACAAGGAACGGTTGTATAATCATTCCAATGAACTTTTGTCTTCCTAGAAAATATATTTTTTGTTATGTGTAGCAAAATGCATCTCTTGTGAGTAACTGCTTGAATTGTGTAGGCAAGTATTGGATGAAGTAGAGATAAGAGAGTTATTGATAGATCATGTTGGTCATCGATGCTGCTGGGGTAGTCGTCCTGCTCGTACATGGAAGATTAGCGCCATTGAAGACTGCAATGTTTATGTAGGAACTCTTGACACTTTTATCGAGGAAAGAGACATTATAAAGGAAACTAAACCTTATAAGGGTGGCACAGTCGATGGAAACGATAAAGGTCACCAGCTTGGGGTCTGGGAACTGGACTTAAGATCTGAGTTTCCCATTTTGTTCATACCCAATAAAGAATCGAGAATTAAAGTTCCTCATTCTGACACCATTGAAAAGTGCTCCGGTGAGAGTAGTTTGATTTCAATCGAGAAAAGTGCTTAATATCTTAGATGTTCTGATACAAACTAATCGAATTATTGTCAGATTGTGGTGGAAGAGGAGATATTGTGTGTCCTACCTGCAATGCAAATCAAGAACCTGGATTTTACAAGGAGAATCAGATGTCTCAGTGCCCTGCTTGCCATGGAAGGGGTTTAATTGCTCATAGGGATGGATCTGATTCGACGTAAGTATTTATGATGAGAATTCTTCACTTCGTTTGTCTTTTCGCTCATTCAAATGATATCATCCTTTTAGCACATGATAGATTTCGATGATATAAAGAAGAATTTTGAAGAAATGACTTTGATGTCCATTTGATTTATCGTCTTTCTTCATTTCTTTTATTGTAGATGTGGAAAGTGTCATGGAAAGGGAGTCATTGCTTGTGTAACATGTGCATCGCGAGGACTAGTTAAATGCGAGACATGTCAAGGCAATGGATCTCTTCTGACATGCGATATCGCCATTGTTAAATGGTATGTGACCCGTCTCGAAATCACGATACTAACGCATAATAATTGTCATGTAAGATAAATATGTGATCTAGATATGTACATACAGATTAATGGTGTTGTCATATGATAAAATGTAATGTTAGACTTTAGTATACTCTCTTAACTTACTTTCTGATGTGTCGAATTCTGATTGATGCAATAAATATTATAAATAATTATTTAATTTCAATACATTAAAAACACTTCAATTTGACCAATCAAAATTTGACACTTCAAAAGGTAAATTAAGAAGATATGTTAAAAAGATAAACTTGTCATTATTCTATAAAAAAAACTAAGTGATAGTAGCAACTGTCTTTGAACAACTTTGATGCATCATTACTTAAAACCAAAGCTTCGATATTCAATTTTAATCTTTGATGATTATGGGATTATAGGAAGACACTTTCGACAAGGAAAGTGAGCGCTACAAGCGGAGCAGCATCGGTTCCTGATGAGATATTCCACAAAGCAAAAGGTGTTCAACTATGCAATACTCAAGCTCATCAATGCACCCCAGCCTTCTTTGCCGATTCCTTCTTCCTCAACAAGTTCTCGTCCGAAGTAATTACAGACCGAGCCCCTGTCCCCCCGGCAGCAAGAGTCATCTGTGAGCGACATGCAATCTCGGTCGTCCCTGTGACCAGAGTGACCATGGCTCATCGCAGCCGTTCATTCAGCTTCTACATCGTCGGCTTCAGCCGAGACGTTTACTTGAAGGACTACTATCCCTCCAGATTTTGCTGGGGTCTGTGTCCTTGTTTGGAGTGGCTGAAGCTGTTTTGAAGGTAAAAAAGGATTATACTTTTGGCTTAAATGTCGTCAAATAATTTGGTGTTTGATTACACCTTCAAGATCCTGTGGTTGTTATTATCGGTTCCTGTTTATTTATATTTGCATGGAGTTGAATATTGTGCATTTTCAACGTTCATTGATGTGGACGTGTAATCTTTTTCCCAAGGGCAATAATAGAGTCGCTGTTATTATCCTGTCTTCCACTTCTCAGCGTTGAATGTAATTGCAGGCTTGTTGCTGGCAATGGCTTGCCTTCTTCTCCCACTTCTGAGTAAATGCTGGAGATGAATAATATTTGTAGTTTTGAGTTTCATTCTAGAGAGAGAGAGAGAGATGGGTAGTACAAGATATTTCATTCGTCATTCCAAGTCAAAAGTTTAGTTCAATCAACATTCTAACGATGAAAAAACTAAATTTTTGACAAGACGACCACCAAATTACATCAAAATCCAACAAAAAACATGAAAAAATACAGACAAGAAGACACTGGTTTTGACAACATATATTGCATCAAATAAACCATCTAATTTAGAACATCAACTTTCCTACCATCTTCGATAGATTTGTCCAGCACTAAAACTTCTACCTTTTTGTACTCCTCCGGCATCACCTGTCGTCGCCTTCCGAAGATCGTCCACAAAAACAACACAACAAAAGCAGTCAACGCTCCAGTTCCTGTTCCAAATATCATAGCAGCAAGAACTCTAATAAAACAGTCTTTCTTCTGTTTCACATTTGGCTGATCTGTGTCCTTCGAAAAGGTTTTTGGATCGGCTGGTCGAGAATGCAACCATTTGGGGACCCTTTTGAGTTCAAAACTCCATGAGTAGATTGAACACTTTTGAGATGAACTCTCACTTGATGAACTTAAGCCTATAAACAATTCTTTTTCTCCCCATAGCTGCATAAAATTAATTGGGTGTGAAAGCAATGGATTGGATGGCCGCAAATCTCCATCTTTACCTAGCCTGACTTCCAATCGCCCAGTGCCAACCACGTAATCGATCCAAGCTTGTAATTTCACCACATTATTCGAAACCCAATCTCTGAGTGAAGAACTATTTGTTATTGTAGACAACCCACCATTACCCACATAAATTCCTACACGATTATGCAGCAAATTCCCATCGCTAGAATCTCTAGATGTCTTGAAATGAACAAGGGTAGCTTTAAATTTGGGTTTCTCGGATCCACTACCAGAGACAAGAAGATTGAGAGCAGTTGGAGCAATAGTAAAAGCTAGGCCATTCCCATTGTCAGGAAACACAGAGAAAGAGAAGTTGGTCGAAAAATACATCAATTTCTTAAATTTCGCTTCAACAAGATTGATGGGTTTCTTGTAGACAACTTGGCCTACACTAGAACTCCCCAAATCAGTGAGTTGTATAGCGTTTCCGCCATCGCCAACCTTCGCATCCCCAAAGAAAGCAAAACTCGACTCAAGCTTCGAATCCTTATTGAACCCAGAAAAAGAGAAGGAAGATAGTTCCGTGTCTGCGACTGCCGCCTCGAGGAAGAAGACGAAGAGAGCGAAAACCCAGCGATGCTCGGCCAAGAGAACTACATAAGAAGCCATTGATGAGCTTATCTCGAGCTTCAATCAACACATTGAAAGAGTTACGGCGATCTCGAAAGACGAAGAGGCAGTCCCATCTCCATGTGCAAGGATATTTTCTAGGGCTTGATAGCAGAGAGCAGTAAGGGAAAGTAAAAGGAATCTACAAAGCAGAAATGGTGGGTTGGCTTCGGCTCGGAGGTTGTGAAAAAATAAATACGTTATACTCGTTTCTGCAAGTCCCTGTTTTTGCATAAATGCCCTTAAATCTTTTTTAATTCTCAAACAAGGACTTACACTTTTAGTAAATAACCAAAAGAGGCCTGATATCCACGGACTTTTAAAAAACTAAGTGTTCACGTCGCTTCTTTTTTAATTTTTTTAAAGTTGGAGTATAATTTTTAAAGCTTTGGCCCTCCATTTCACGAAGCTTCTCCACTGTTATTCTGCTATTAAAAAGGAGGATATAATAGAAACAACAGCGGTGAAAAACACACTGGCTGAAGAACACCAGACAAGAGAAACATGCATTTTAACAAAGCCATGATTGTTCTTCTCTTTTAAACCAACGTTCCTGTAATTCAGCAAAAGGGATGAAGATGCAGAAGAACAACCCAAGATAATAATACCTACAGAAAACCAGAATTCTCAAGAAAAAAAAAGCCTTGAGCCCGAAAGAAACCTGTACACTATTTCTTGTTCCTCTTGGCTTCCAATTTAGTCCCATCGTTGAGCGTTTCTTGCGCGTCATTCTCCATCCCCAAGCAGAAAAGACACGTGGCCTGAAGATACAACGCGGTTGGCCACTCGGGGGAGATCACCTGAGCCTGCATCGCGTCTCCTAGACCCTCTTGCGGCATATCGTTCATCAGGTAACATAGACATCGCCGAGCATACACAGTTGGCGATACCATTGTTCCACCATCAATAAACTACACAAGATAATTCAGATTCGGTCGATTAGTGTTCTTCGACGAGATCCAAATGAATAAAATTTCAAGAGATCTCACTTGCGTGTAACAATCTATGGCAGAAGAAAAGTCTTTCGCTCGAAAAGCAGAGTCCCCGTGCTTTTTAGAGTTCAGTGTCTCTTGCATTTGATCCGTCCACATTTGGAAAGAAAGCTGCAAAGAAAAACGGGTCAAAGAGAATACCAGGTAAAAATGAAGCGTTCGAGAACAAATTTTTCACCTCGTTAGCGATCCCCTCATCGTCTTTATACCCGTTCTTTTCGATTATTTCATGGAGGGCAGTTAAATCCATTCTCGAACAAGCTTCGCCAAACGCAGTCAAGGTCAAAGGCTGAGTTGAAGAAGAATTTTCATGTGGGGTGCCCAGTAAAATGTACGATGGAACCTGAGTCAAAAACTCAAGAATGAGAAACAGAGACATTCGTTCTTTAAAAAAGACAGCTTGACTGGGGAAACCTCGGTGTCTTTCTGAAGGGACAAAAGAGCAGAGACAAGAGACTTTGCGTTAGGCCTTTCGCGGGCTTCGTACTGTAGACACCGGGAAGCTAATCGCACTAACTCTGTTCCATCATCATTGGCGAAATGGCCTTCAAGAGCAGAATCCATAAGCATCAAGAAGTTCTTCCCACGGATTAGATCAAGTGCCTGTTCAGCATAAAACATAATACAACTAAAACTAAGTTCAAATGAGCTTTAATTTTGATCACTTGTCCGAATGAAGATGAAAAGAGAGAGAGAGAGAAGGGAGAAAAAGAATTACATGGCTAGGGGGAATGTGCTTGCCACTCAGAAGATCAAGCAGCAGAGTTCCAAAGCTGTAAACTACGCTTTCTTGTGTCACTCTACCTGTAAGTATTTTATACATTTGTCGTTCAAATTCAAACATGAAATGCTATAGGGATTGAACTTGAGTTGGTCTCGAAATGTGTCTTGAAAAGTCAAATCAAACACCTCAGAAAAAAAATCTTGATACGTTCGAAAAGTTTGTAGAATGTGCAATAATACTCACTATAATCACTGTCAAATCCCTTTTAATTTCTTAATTTACCATCAATTATTTCATTCTCAACACTAATCTTCTTCAATTTTTGACTAATCTTCTTTGTTTCAAGCAATTATGAACACCAAATATGTTCCAAGAATCTTGAAGAAACCAGTATTCTATTTCTAGCATCCTTCTAACTCTAGTACGTCTATCGATGCTACGAATCCTAAACTCGGTTTTTTCAACCGAGTCCAAAGAAATATTTAGACTCTGCAAGGTTCATTGTATTATGAACTAGCTATTTTAATCCTTCAAAGATAATTAAGCCTTCAAAGGTCCTTGTTTTTAACATAAGCTTCTCTCTTGAGGAGTCGGAACTTGCAGCAAATCCCTCAAATCTAGCTTTTGAGCAAGTACAGCTTGACACTGGCAAGCTTTACTTGAATTCCTTCAGAAGATCCCATCTAAGTTTCCAATTTAAAAATCAATTCTTCATGCAGAATCGGAAGCAAACTCATCACAATTAACAACACTCGAAAATAATATTCTCATGGAGTTCAAAGTGTCTGATTATATCTGATTTCTACAAGTTTTTGCCTTAGATCTTTCTATTTCACCATCCCACTAGATGATATGTTTGAGTATATCATTTTAAACAAGAGAGATTTCAAATCGAATCTACTCGACCCCCACCAACCTTACTACAAATGAAATTGCGACATGAATTCGTATGAAACAATCATTAATTGCAATAAGAGATGTACCTGTTCTCAAGTACTCGGGAGGGGTGAAGGCCAAATTGGTGCTGTAACTCTTCCCATCTCTGCTATTCTTCATCAGCCCAAAACACGATAATCTAGGGTTTCCGTCCTAATCGCACACACCCGAAAATTACAATACAAGAACATTAAGTGGGCGAGATAATATGCAACAAAAAAAGAAGATTCTTGACAAGCTGCTTACATGGTCGAATAAGATCCTATAAGCATTGAGATCATGGTACAATGCCCGCCCCTTACTGCTGCAGTATTCCAAAGCTTGCGCTAAGTAAAATGCCACCCTCAATCTCATAGCCCATTTCATTGGCTGAGACTCCCCTGTGCCAATTTATGCATAATTTAAACATCAAATCTCTCAACTTTGAACGACCCATCTTGTAAAAATCACCATTTTTGTGCAAATCAAGCAAAAGAAACCATCTTTTAGAGCGAATTCACGATATTACCATAAATCTTCATTTATGCAAAATAAACTTGATTAATTACCAGTGAAACTTACAGTGGAATAGGTGTTTAGCAAGAGTCTCATTAGGCATAAATTCAGCTACGAGCAGCCTCTCTTCTCCTTCGCAACAACAACCAATCAGATTCGCCAGTCGTTCGCTTCTCAGATTACCCACAGACCTCGCTTCCTCCTGAATCAGATTTACAGACACTTTATTTACAGTTAATGAAAAAAACTAGAGCATTTTGAAAGTGAGTAAATGATCAGATCGATTAAACGGACGAGGAATTGGCGAGAATCGGGCCAGGCTAGCTTGTTAAATCGCTTGACGGCGATCATACGGCTATTGTCGAGCTTCCCTTTGTAAACAACGTTCGGAGCTTTTTCTCCGTGCTCGGACACTATGTTTTCCGACGAAAACCCCGACGTCGCAACTTTTAGCTGCTCGAGGCTGAATTCGGCGAAACTCGGCCATTTGTTCTGCTCATTTTTACCTTCGTTTTCTACATCAATGAGGGAGAAAAGTCCATTTTCTTAGTCCAATCGCAAAAACAAACAAGAGGAACTTCAAAAGGAAGACATAGCTTAACAGAACATACCCAGATCGGAGGCTTCGAGGACGGAAGGTTTGAGGTGGGTATGAAACCAGCAAAAAGAGAATTTCGAGCAACGGGCACCCATTGGTATGAATTTGGGTGGAAATGGAAGTGGGCGACGATCAGAGAGTGAGCATTGGGTCTCTATATCTCGAACTCCACCTTCCTCAGAAAACGAAGAAAGTGTCTCTGTCTAATTGGATCCAAAACGCTTCTTGGGTTGCCTCCATTTCTCTCTCTTCTTTCTCACTCTACGTGCCTGTGTCTTCCAAATCTACACTGCAAATAAAAATTCGTAATTTTTCCCCCTTTTCCTCTGTCAGTCTCTTTCACATTTCATGCGTGTGTTTGTTTCGCAACACACAAAAAAAGAGCCTTTACTTTCTGATTTCAGCTTTCTTCTTTGTTTTTTCTCTTTTCTGCAACTCCCCATTATTCCCCTCTCCGCTTTGCTCTCGTATTTTCCTCTCCCCTCCTCCATTCTCTCATCTTTTCTCTCATTTTCTCTCCATCGTTAACCTAAAAGTCTCCCCTTTCTTATGTTTGGGCTCTCATTTCACACGAATCCCCGGCATTTCTGTGTTCAGAACAATGTCTGGATCAAAAGCTCCAATTTCTTCATTCGGTCAAACAAATTATAGACGTAGGATTCTTTTTCATACCCGTCCAGCCGTCCTTAGTTGATTCGGTATTTCGTATTTACATTGCAATCTAGATTCTCGCTGTCTCTTAAATAATCATTTTCTGTTAGTGGGTTGGTCCAGGATTCAACGGATTAATGATTATATGCTTAAAGCCATAAACTTTTATGGGTAATTAAGATGACGTTTGAAAATTGACCAAGTCTAGATCGATTTCAAAAGCTCGGTTCCTTTCTTTCAATTCAGGAGAGCGCTGTCAAAGACCACTCGAGAAGTTCAGAATCCGCCATTGTTACATTTACTTGCTGCACTATAAATCGTCTATTTGCTGTCGTAAAAGAAATCATTTGGAAGAAGGGTCAAGTAATTCCTCCATGAGAACACAGATCAAAACTCAAAACATGGGGAGGCATGTGAAAGCCTGTCCTAGCTAACATAATATATTCGTGTTTCTGAGCCAGAGAGAAAACACATCATGTGGCGCCACAGCTCACTCATGAGAAACCCATCTTCAGAAATTTGAAAAAAAAACATTGACAAGATCGAAAGGGTGATTAGATATGAAATCGACATTTGATCTTGTTGCTACTTTAGTAACCTTAACCGATGCTTTCACAGTGACGTTAATGGCGGAGGAGACGCCATTTTTGCTCTGAGAGTAAGCTTTTTAGCCCTTCCCAAATCCCGATTCCCTTCTTGGGTCAAGAGACGAGGCTGTAGAGAATTGGAAAGGGGCTTGTTTATGTCAATTCCAACGTTGATAACAGGAACTCCTGCAGATTATAGCCAGTTCTCGTAGCTTGAAATTAGTAGAAACATAAAAATGACATCTTGTGCTTCTGAAACTCGAAGAGAGCAGGGTCCATAAACGGGAATGCACGAAATTTGGAATTAATTAGAGGGTAAATCTTATAATGCTTTGCCGTTGCCTTTACAGATCGACGAGGAAAAATCAATACAACCTTAAACGTTTAATCATAATAAAGTCTACCTTCCTTTTTAGCCGTTCAATATCTCTTTTCCTCTCTTTCTTGGCAACAATGGAGGGGTAAACTTAACTCAACCATGGTTGATGAAACCGAAAACCCAGAGATAGAGAGAGAGAAAGGCAGAAGAAGCAAAGGGCGTGTCGGACAGGTGGAGTTATTATGGGGGTGCGTTGTAGAGGACCCACTCCCTCTTTCTCTTTTACAGAGAACTTAAAAAGCAAATTTCTCTCCTCAAACATGCCTCGGCCATCATCATCGTCTTCTTCGCATTCTCTCTCTCTAAAGGTTGCTTTTTACAGCTTAAATTACGCAGGCGATTGGTGGGGCCAGGGGCTATCGGACACATTAATCTCTAGCCTCATCGGAGGGACCAGTTTGGTCGGGGCCGTGGGTCCTTCTCCTCGCTGTCACGCCGTCGGCGACAAAGCCCACGGCCATGGCCACGTTACTGTAACTCAGCCCATCTCTCTCTTGCTCTGTTTCATTTTTTTTACTTCAATTCACAAAGTAAAGCTTGCTTCATACTTCACCGGTGAAATTAGTCTCAAAACAAAAAGATGAAACAGAGAAAAGCAAGGACAATCTGCACGTGAAGCAGAGCAAATGCAAATGCAAGAGCCGAGAGAGAATCTCGAATAAAACAAATCAAACCCCAGCTGATGTTCTGTCCAACGCAGGGACAAGATGATCAGAAAAAACATCACGTGGAGATTCTCCATGTTATACGCACCAAACTCCATTAAAAAAAACTCAAAAAATTTCTCCATGCTCGGTCCTGTGTAGGCCCCTCCTCCCATCCATCCAACTTTCAAAAACCCATCAATGATTCAATCACCCAATGACCAAGATTCAAATTGGAACTAAAGTTTCCGAGCTCAGACAGTAGAAAAAAAGGCTATCTTTATAACCAAAAAAACAAAGCAATTGGAATAATTGATCTTGAGACTGAGTTTCACTTTTTCTGACTAAGTTACAAATGGGTTAGCAATATTCAAGAAAAGAAAACGAGCCAAATCTTACATAAACTCGACCATTCGACCAAAATCCTAAAGATTTAAACGCGTCTTACGATGCATAATCAGCCTTTCGACCAAGATCCTAGAGATTTATGCTCCATTCTTCGTGGAATTGGCATGGACAGCATTCCCGTCCTCCAAAAGCTTGCCATTAACAAGCGCTCTCTGCCTCTACAAAGACATAAAACATGTTTTGTCATAATCTATGTTTAGGAAGGTAAATGAGTTTGAATTAACACGAAAAAAAAATTGGTTCCAAGTACCCATTCTGCAGGGTCGCCAGAGTTTCCATTCAATAGCTTGAGATTCTCGTCCTTTGTCTTGGAATCTTTGTCTTTGGTGCTCAATGGAAGCAACACTCCATGAGTCCGATCAGGCATTTCTATATAAATCGACATTAGAAAGAATCAATAAGAGGATGGTTACAACATGGCAAAATTTAGTTACACAAATGTGAAAAGAAGAAACAAACCTGGGAGTTTATTATCGACAAAAAATACGACCAAATTGACCGTATACCTGCGGAAATGATTAATTCATCATAAAACATGAACACCAATTCCTGAAAATAGAAAACTACGAAAAAAATGCTATGTTCATACCATGCAACAACAACATCGACTGAGTAATGTTTGCGAGAAGCTACGATCAATAAGCTCTGGATAATAGCCAGCAACCAACCCAACTGCTTTATAAAACTAGGATAGGAATAACAAGAGCAACTCCAAATCAATGGCAGACAGTAAAATATTTTAAATATATTGACTAATTTCGAGTTCAATCTATACCTTTGAGCTCCGTATTTTTGATATGTTCGAATAAAGACTAGACTGAAGATCATATGAGATGAAAAAATCAAATCACCACAGCCAAATAATACGCCTCTAGGAACTGCACGGTCAACAATTTAAATAAGCAAACACAAAATGAGATAGTAACATTCAATGTGTGAAATGACTTCAATTCCAATGACCCTTACAGTTAATCAAGAGCACTTCAAATACGCTTCCCGGTGGAGGCAGAGTGGCAAGTTTTGAGCCCTGTATAACAAAATGACAAGTTTATACACAAATTGTAATGCAATTTACAAGTTCTATCCTTATCAATACCTCACGGCAGTGATAGTTAGGACCAGGAAGCTGGGTAGAATAGAATGTAATGATGCGTAGAAATTGAGAGGCCTGAAAAAGAATCAGATTAACCAAAAGTATAATTAAAGCAAAAAAAACACAAACATAAAAGGCCAGATCCCCATTTTACTCCAAGAGAATAGACACAATGAAAAAAGAGGAGCAACAGAAGATCAAATTAATACTTACCACTAAAAAGGCTAGAACTCTGCACCATATGTGAACTGTGTAGATCTTCTTACTCTTGAGAATGAAAGGATGGAAAGTCCACTGCAAAGAGATATACCTCATAAGCCAAGATTTTAAAAGAAACAAATTTGATAACATCAGTCATTTACTTAGAAGATATACACAATGCAAGTGAAGTCTTACTAAGACAAAGGATAAAAAGATGAAGGTAAAGAGGGACTCGCTGAGATAAGCTTTCTCCGGACCGAGCTCCTGCATTTGTTACATGTTGGGAGCTTAATGAACTACACTTAATATTGAAGAAGGATAAGAAGAATAGTAAACCATCGAGACAAACCGGAAGAAGATAAAAACCAATGTCTTGAAGTATTGGCCCAGGCCTATGAAGATAATGAACACCTCGAGCAGCTAGGCCGTGTATGTACTGAAAAAGAGGTAGAAGAGTTTACAGATTATACAGACACACCTAACAAGAGCTACAACCTCAATGTTAATCGAAATAAATTCAACACTGAAAAGTATTTTATAAAATTATATCATTAAAGGAAAAGAATTTTCTGATGATGCAAAAAAATTACAAAAGGAGAAAAATAAGAACATTGTATTAGCCTCGACATCGTTTATTGATTTGACTACGCACTGCTTTCAAACATGTGTGTTTAAAACGTCAGTTTAAAGCCTTCTCTGGTGCGCCAAAAATTTACGGCCCGGCGTCCGTAGATTTTTGCTGAAAGCGAACTACAAAAAAATCAGACATGATTACAATTACAACATCCAACCGACTCCATGTTTTTGTGATTAAACCAAGCTTTTTTTCACTCGCTATAGCCTATGGATATAGAGGTAGCAAGGTTGAGTCCCGTTTCTAAAGACGTATTCATGGACGCTATGTTAAACAGAATTGAAACACGGAAATAGATTACAGAAGTTAAATACAAAAACGTAGACGGTGTATGGTAGCAAACCTGACAAATAAGTCCCCCAAGAATGTATTTCCAACTCTCCGCAAGAAGGTTGATCTCCGTGGTTATTTCTGCACAAAATCTCTTCCATAGCTTTCCACCAAGAGAAGAAAACCCGAGAGGAATTTAGAAAAATCCATCAGAAATATGTAGGTGATGATAAATCGAAATAGAAAATCAACCTTGGATGATTCGCGACCAATGTTGAGCTTCATGTTCTCAGGGAATTGCAACAAAATCCAAAATACTACAGCAACGAAACTCTTTCGGTCGACATCGTTCATCACGGAAATCCCAACCAAAATCTTCGTCGAGAACTCCCCAAATAAATCGAAAAAAACACCTACCCTCCAGAAAACGAAATCAGAATCTGAGAAATACCCAGATGAATAAGAGGCGAACCGTGGGGATTTGAACGCTCAGAAAAAGCGTAACGCCCAGATTTTACTAAATGTGATTCGGGAGAGCAAGCGAACAGATAAAAATCAGAGATTATAACGAGGAGAGGCGAAAGGCAGAGGAGGGGGGAATTCAGAACGGGTGGAATCAAGGGTTGTTTGAAAAATCAAAGAGAAAACGGCCTCCTGATTCTCTCTCTCTCTCTCTCCCACTCTCTCTCCCCCTCTTTCTCCGTCCTCTGCGAGTTTCTGGCTTTTAGCGAAGGTGGCGAGAACGCGAGTTCAACACGAGAGAAACAGTTGACGAAATTGAAAAAACAATCCAATTTATATAAATAAAAATAAAAATAAAAAATAACTCCAATTTTATTTTGCAAAATCAACCTTCCAAGTCATAATATTAAAGAGAATTATAGCACAATCACAATCCAAATTACAATTATATCCTGGTTATCCTATCGATCTCTTTGAACGTAGCCATGGCCCCCACCCCACCGATTCTCCCTCGTGTTAGATTTTGAATTTCGAATTCAATTTATTTCGATTTTACTTCCCAATTAAGCATTTTAATTCTCTATTTGCAACAAAATCTAATCCCGGTAAAAACGGCCTGCAAAAATATCACATAAGACGGTAGATTTATCGCGAAAAAAGACAGAATCTGCCGACTCACGACCTTTTCAAAGAACATTACAGGCTAGGCGAACCAAACAATGGGCTTACAAATCAAAGCATGTGATGTCCGGTATTTAATAAATGGAGTAAGCATATGGTCTTTTTCTTTGTTATATGTCACGGACAAATGTGGTCAATGGTCAAAGTTTTGAGCTTTGACGCATTCTTTGGTGAAAAGACTCGATTGACTTTGCCATTATCTAGAAATTGAAGCGTTGGATGTTCAATTTTGGACGTAGTTGACTAAATGTCTCCTTAAATTAGGTTACAAAATTGACACTAATGGGGTAAGGTTTATAATGATGTAAAATAATAGTAATTATAAGTCGGTTAAAATATATTGACCGTCTGGTAACTTAGAAGAGTCTAAGCACCGAATAGCTTTTTGTCACGGTGTATAATGCGATATAATGTTAATTTAAGCGTCGGGAGAACATTTATACTATCGTTATGTTATGTTTGTCATGCAACATGGGTTGGGTGTGATCAAGTAGCTAAGTACGTTAATTAAAAACACGAATACTAGTAGGCTTTCTACGCTTCTAGAAGCAAGTTGATTTTTCTTCAACTGCTCAAGGCCCAATACTCCAGCCCATTGTTGAACCCCTTTTTAGCCCCACAGTTTAGATTTCCTTAGATGCCCTTCAGCGACTTCCTCCAAAGCTGTTCTGAATTTGTAATCTCTGAAGATAAGCTAAATCCCTACATTCAGCCTCCGATCACTAATGTCCAGCCGGATGCGTAAACCCTAACTTTAGTTTAAGCGTTTTCGTTGTTTGGTAATGGATTCATCTACCATCGTGCTTTGCGCATCTACTTTCTTCTACCATGTGAGTTTTTTAAGATTTCGATTCATTCTGCTGATTTGTAAATTTTGGTTTGGGGTATCTTGGTTCCCGCTGTGTCCGATTGCTTCTATGTTTCAACGGAATGAAATACGCTGATAAGTCCTTAGGCTTGCGGAATTCAGCTGTGGTTTCTCACAGACGCGATCACTGGATGTTTACTTCATGAAAATGTGATTGGAAATAGATTTTAATGAACATTGAATATTTTGCTCTTGGTTTTGAAAATTACAGGGGTCTGTGACTGGCTTCAGAAAGCCTTCCAGCATTTCGTGTTCGTATGTAAAAAATTTTGGGAGGCTTCATCACTCTTATTCATCACTGGTAGCCAAACATGACGTAGGCGCAGATAAAGATTACTATAAAGGGAATGTCAAGCATCCTTCAAACAGACGTAGTCTTTTCACAAGTAGACCAAAAGGAAGATTCAGTAAGCTTCTTCCCTTTGCCAAGTCTTTCCCCTGTAGTGAGAATTTGAAATTTGTTTAAATTAGTTCTTGGAACAAAATTGGTGTTTGAGATTAGAAATTTAGGGCGTGAAGATTCATTTTTTTTCCTTGCAATATTGATTCATATATATTTAAGAACATATTTTCCCAGTGCAGCACTCCATGAGCAAATTTCTTTATTCTCGCAAAGAACAAGTCATATAAGAAGTACGATCAGTTCGGAGGGCAGCAGTAGTGGCGAAAGGATCAAAATGGACGAGCAAACGTTGGAGCGGGATCTGCAATTAGCTATCGCCGAGGAGAACTACACAAAAGCAGCAGAAATTCGAGACAACCTGAAAGCACTCCAAGAAGACAGCAAAACTCTAGTGCTAATGGCTAATTCTCAATTTTACAACGCATTTCGAACAGGGGATCTAGCTGCAATGCAAGTTCTTTGGGCGAGAGGAGACAACGTATGTTGTGTCCACCCAGGTGTGCGAGGAATATCTGGATATGATGATGTGATGATGAGTTGGGAGTATGTTTTGGCGAATTATGAATTTCCACTAGAGATTCAAACCAAAGATGTGAGAGTCCATGTCAGAGGAGATGTTGGTTATGTTACATGCTTGGAATTGGTGAAGACAAAGGGTAGCAGTTGGGGTGGACAATTTGTGACCAATGTGTTTGAGAGGATTGATGGCCAATGGTTTATTTGCATTCATCATGCTACTCACGTAGATTTGTGACAAAAATGAAAGCTGAGAAGAAGGTATGTGCTTATGTTCTGATTCTCGGAGTTTGTATCAGCTGATGAAATTGCTCCAATATTTATAGAAAGGGTAGCGGCGAACACGTGAGCTCCGCCCGTTTCTTTCCAATCGACAGGCCCGTTGGAGAAGGATGAGACCTCGTTGGATCCGAGGGGTGCCCAGGTGTCGGAAGAGAAGGGTCGAAGATGCTTATGTTGCCGAACAGAGATGGGATGAGAGCCATTTCACATGTTGTTTTCTCGTATGTTCGCTAATTTATGTTCTTTTCAATCTTTTAATTACTATTTATTAAGAAAATATGAATAAATATTTTTTAAATTAACAAAAAAATGAGATCAATATATACGATTAAATTATAATAAAGCTCAGAATGTTCATTAACGTCTTATAAAATTCACGATATCTGTTGTAATTATTTCTATAATTCATTATGTAAATTACTATTGACTTATGAAATTAAGTCAATCTCAATGTAAAAATAAAAATATGGTATTATTACATGTAACCAGATTATTTGTTTTTCCTATTGGATCATGTATTCAACTATTTGGATTGAAATTAGATAACATAGAACAATGTTTTAGCATAGAAATACTCGACCATAGGAGACATCAAAAATGACAGTGGGACCATGGTCAGAATATGCAAAGAAGAACAGACCATAGGGAGAAATTCATGGCCATTATTCGTCCCTGTTAAAACTTCCATTTCGTTGCCAGTCTTTATCTCAACTACGGTTCCTATTGGCAATTCTCTCTCTCTCTCTCTCTAGAATGGACATGCCCATGGATTCCTCACCGATGAACGCCACCGTCGTGATGCAGATGAGCTTCTACTGGGGAACACATGCCATCGTCCTCTTCCCCGGATGGCCGGAAAACAGCGCCGGGATGTACGCCTTGGCTTTCTTGTTCGTGCTTTTTCTGGCTTTTGCCGTGGAGGTTCTGTCCATCTACGCCACCACTTCTCAAACCAAACCTCCGGTGGCTTACGTGTTCGCTCAGTCCATCGTTTACGCTTTACGCATGGGCCTGGCTTACTTGGTAATGCTCTCAGTCATGTCCTTCAACGCCGGAATCTTCATCGCTGCCGTCGCCGGCCATGCTATCGGATTTTTCCTGGTGAGAACTCGCGCAGTGCTTCTCCAGGGTCAGGCCGATAACCCTCGAGTTTGATGTTTATGAATTTCAGATTTGTTTCTGTATTTCCGTTTTCTCTTTGACGATTAAAAGTTCTTGAAAGTGTGATGGATAGATAAGATTCAAATGCTCCACAGCTTCAATTTCTTGAACGGCTGATAGAAAATAATCATCGACCTGAGTTCATCTAAACCAACCGCAGAGTTCGAAATGGTCGTCAATCTGCGTCATGGGGTTGTCTTTTCCTTGTTTTTTAGCTGAGAATCACGGGTGGATGAACGAAGGACCACTCGCTCTATCCAACGCAGGGTGAAAGGGACGGCGGAGCCACCGTTATCAGTGTCAGATCGGAGACATCTCGACCACACTATTTTCACTAAAAAAAAACCCTTCTTCGATAGTATAACCCTAGATTTTATTCATTTATAGAGTGGTGTCTAATGCGATATAATGTTAATTTTCACGATGCACGCTTCCATTTCTTTGAATTCAAATTGATTGCTGCAAAAAGATGGAGACTTTTATTAACTTCTATGATCCGAAGCTTTTGAAACACGTTCACTTCTCCATGGAAATTCCAAGTCTTGTTTTTGTTTCTTGTCTGCTTCTCTAACTACGTATAACAATCGTCGTATCCTAGGTCCAGAAAGTCCCAGCAACGACCAATTTATTAGAGCCGCAACTGGGTCAGTACGTCCACTCGTTTGGTAGACGGCGCTCGTGATTAGCTATTGGTCGGACATGGAGATTTCGCTTCTGATGAGAACGAACAGTCACTCTGAAACTTTAGCTCTGCCTCTGCAAAAAACCAGAGATGGCTTTGATGAGTTTGGAGATTATTACGGAGATCTTGTCCAAGTTAATTGATATAGTTATTTAAATTCAAACAAGAATCGAAACCACGTGAAATTCTAAGCCAGTTTTGATTCGGATCGATTGTTCGATTGATATAAGTTTGAACAAAATCGACCGGATTGGTTTATTTTCAAAAAAACTGATCAGATTCTTGGGTCCAACACCTAATTATGACAGGGGCAAACGAAGTTTCGAAGCAATTTCTTCAAAATCATCACCTTCCTTTGCTCTTACTTTGATAATCGCAGGCTCATCACTTTGAGAATCTTCGGTAGAAGCGTTCGACGGCTCTGATTCAGTTTCAGAGTTTACCTTTCTTGGGTTAGAATTTTCCTATTCACCATTCATACGTTTCTTCCAAACTCTGCAACAAAACCATTTTTGCTTTCTGTGCCGTCTCTTTTCCTCACGAAACTCTCGCCCTTTAATGCTATTTATATAAAGAACCACCATTGATTTTCAGAGACAGGAAAAAATGGTTAAGGATAAGAAAATAGGAGTGGCTTTAGATTTTTCTCGCTGCAGCAAGAACGCTCTGCAGTGGGCCATTGATAATTTGGCTGACAAAGGGGAGACGATCTTCATCATCTTCGTCAACCCTAATCCCCTCGACAGCTCCTCGAACCAGCTATGGCAGAAATCTGGATCTCGTGAGTTATCTTTTTTTTTTTTTTTTTCTGAATTTCGGTTTGTCTGGTTAAGCGTTTTCTAAACCGGAAACTGATGGGCAGCTTTGATTCCGCTGTCGGAGTACCGGGAGCCGGAGATTATGAAGAAGTACAATGTTGAGACAGATGCAGAAGTTCTTGATATGCTGGACACCGCTTCGAGACAGAAAGAGGCTTTTTTTTTTTTTTTTTTTACGCTGAATTCTCTCTCTAAGCTTCTGTTTTTTTTTTTGTTTCTTTCTTCTAACAAGGCGTTTGACAGGTGAGCTTTGTGACGAAGGTGTACTGGGGAGATGCTCGAGAGAAACTCGTGGATGGAGTTGAAGATTTGAAGCTTGATTCTCTGGTTATGGGCAGCAGAGGTCTCAGCGCCATTAGAAGGTACGTAAAGTTCACTTTTTTTTAGTACCCATCTTTGAATTTCGTCTCTGTAAATTATTTTTTTTTCAATGGAGGTTTGACCATCAATCTTTTGTTTTGATTTTGTGTTCTGGGTTTGAATAAAAATAGGATTTTGCTGGGTAGCGTTAGCAACCACATGGTCTCACATGCTCCTTGCTCTGTCATCGTTGTCAAAGACTCGACCTCTCTGGATCGCCACTAGCTACGCCTATCTGGATTGCGTAGAAAATGATTTTCGGATGTTTTTATTATGATTGTTTGATTTTGATCTTCATAGATGTTTAATCGTAAATATATGTCGGGTGTTTTGACGGGTGTGATCAAAGAAAAAACTCCATTGAAATTGAGAAATTAAGGACATTCGAACTTCTTCTTGGCGAAACGAGATTGCAGAAATGCGAGAAAGGGTTCCTTCTGCGGCAGAGTTTCTTTGACGCAGCTCTGATTAACAAACTCCTCCCGCCATCGGCGGAGCTTGGGGAAGTCTCCGGTGGTCAGCAGTTCAAGTTCGCTTAGTTCTTCAGAAATCCCATACCGAAAGCTCAAGCAGTTGGCGACAATGTCGACGTATCCGATCGCCTCTCCGCCGAAGAATCGCTTATTTCCCAGCTCGATTTCTAGGATCTTCAGCATCTCCGCCGCCTCCTCCGCCGCCCTTTCTCGCTCCTCCCCCTCGCTCCAGCGAGCTTTCCATAAGCTCGGACGAATCTGAACGATGATCGTGTCAAATAATAAAAAATAATAATCATAAACAAACCCAACAGCGTCAAACCTTATCGTCGACGAACTTGGCCCAGAATCGAGCCATGGCTCTCTCGTACGAATTCTTAGGTAAAAGAGGGTAGCCTCCGAAGGCGTCGTCGATGTAGTCAAGAATGACGATGGACTCAGCCAAGGGCTTGCCGTTGTGGAGAAGCACCGGAATCTTCTTGTGAACCGGATTGTATTTGAGAAGCTCCGAGCTTTTGGTTCCGTACACGTCTTCTTCGACGTACTTATATTCGACGCCTTTTAGTTTCAGAGCCACCTCCACCCGGTGGCTGAACGGGCTTCCCGTCGCTCCGAACAGCTTCAACTCTTCCGCCATCGTCGCTGACCTTTACTGGTTTGAGCTGTTCGTGATGGAACTGAGGACGAGAGAGATTTTATAGAATCAAGAGATTCTCTATTAATGGTTGGTTCATTGACTCCAGTTCTTAAATCTAAATTGTTGAAAATTGCAAACCAGTGTTCGTCATTGATCACATCAGCAGGCGGCCATTCTTCGCGACTGCTGTGAATATTTTAATCAGATCATCGATTCAGTTTAGAGTTGGTCTGAAAGCCAGAAAATCAAATCAAAGTCGAATTTCAAAACAAAACTGGACCAACATCGGTTACCATTGCAAAGAATACCAGCCGAACTGATTCAAACCGAACCAAGGGGAATCCATTCATGTGAACGTTCATTGAAATTTAAATTGGAGTAAGGAGGGAGGAATAATATAACAGAGCTTTTGAAAAGGATGAAACTTTGAAAGGAAAGAGAGCTTGTGTTAGAAGAGAAGCCCTTTGGCTTTCCGTCTACCTTGTTTTATTTCAAAAATTTGGAGCACCAAACCAAAGTGGTAGCCGTTGGGGACGAAGCAGGGGAAGCCTTTCTCTTTACATTTTATTCCATCTTTCTCTTTCAACCACCGCCATTCTCATCCAGGCTGTCGTCTTTCTCTCCATCTGTTTAAAGTATAATTTGAACTCCGTCTGATTCTGAAACCATATTCTGATTCTCTTCGCTGAGAATGGTAACAATTCATGGCGAGATCGCGATTTATTGCCTCGATTGGACCTGTTTTTGGGTTTGGCATGTGATATTACGTGCTGTGCATTAATTTTAGAGACTGTATTTAGATCTTCGAAGCAATCCTTAAAGCGCTGTTCCCGAGGTGTACCATTTTTCAAGAACATTAGGCTTGGAAAACGAAATATTAGGGGACAAAAATCAATTTACAGTGATTAGAGGACGAAGCCATTTGAAGTAAAACCCAAGATTCGTCTTAAAAAAAGAAAAAGTCTGGACGAGAGAGAAGAGATTGTAAGGTGCATTAATGAAAATTCTCATTTTTATGGGTTGGGCAAGGTTTAGTAATCATGACTAGCTCATTGCGCGGCCATTAATAAAGCGAGGTTACTCAACCGGAATCTTCCCCAAGTTTTCCTTTTGTCCGTTTTGTACCTTTCGCTATCAGTATTTAGATCAGACGTGGTTCGAACCTTATGGATAAAGCTTGCACCCACCAAGAAGAAGAAACAACTGCCGTTATTCGCCTACAAAACCATTCGCCGAAGCTTTGTTTCCCATTAGTGAGCCTCGGAGCCTCGGAGCCTCAGATAGTTCCTAACTCTTTTCCATTTTGGCTTTCAGGGTTTCAAAATCTCTTCGAAATTTCTCGTCTTTGCTTGTAAAAGCTGTCGTACGATTTTATGGTGTTGAACAACTCTGTTTTTTGTTCTTCGCCTGGTTTTGATGAAGGCCAGAAGGGCAAGATGGAAGCTTTGGTTGAGAATGGTGAATGCATGGGACGAAAAATTGAACCTTTTGCCGACAATGTGAGTGAAAATGAAAATGTCTTGGAGAGCACATCAACGTCCGAGGAAAGCACTCCAAGCTCTGATTTTTTCTCGTCTGGATATGAGGGACGGAGCCGGAGTCTCTCCGGCGATTCGTCTTCACTATCCACCGGCTGGTCTGTTGAAAAAACCGATGTACCCGATTGCAGCAGTGCAAAGTCAATCGAAGGAGGAGGAACCCTTTATTTCGATGACAAAAAGTCAAATACCAAGTTACAGAAACAATTTTCTACAATCTCAGGTAATAACATCTGTAATTTCCTAGCCATTCCCGACTTCTTGCTCTGATTCAAAGTAAATGGCCTGTAATTTGTATTTCTGATACGTGAAAACGTAGAGATGGAGATGATGAAGGATAGATTCGCAAAACTGCTGCTTGGAGAAGATATGTCTGGTTGTGGAAGTGGAGTTTCGACAGCATTGGCTATATCGAATGCAATTACTAATCTTTCAGGTATGTGTTCCATCTGGGTATGTTTCTTTTTGGCGTTTTTTTTATGCTTATTCATTTAGCACTATTGTAGCCTCTCTATTTGGGCAACTATGGAGATTAGAACCCTTCTCTTCAGCGAAGAAACTGATGTGGCGAAGAGAGATCGAATGGCTTCTTTGCGTTAGTGATCACATTGTCGAGCTGATTCCCAATTGGCAAACTTTTCCCGATGGATCCAAACTCGAGGTAAAATCCAAGTCATGATTCGATTCCAATTCAGCCATGTCGATGAAACCGTTGATTTCTTTTCGTGTAGGTTATGGCTTGCAGACCTCGTGCAGATCTCTGCGTAAATCTTCCTGCTTTACGCAAATTGGACAATATGCTTCTTGTATGACTTAAATCCAAACTCTGCAGCCCATTGATTCTTCACGCATATTTTGAATATTTCTTGTTTTACAGGACTTGCTAGATAGTTTCGAAAGCAACGAGTTCTGGTACGTCGATCAAGGAATTCCGGCAACGGACGTTGATGGGTCGTCCATGTCTGGTCAAACACTTCAACGACAAGAGGAAAAATGGTGGCTCCCGGTCCCACGAGTTCCTCCAGGTGGGCTGCACGAAAACACAAGAAAGCAGCTGCAGCAAAAGCGCGATTCTACGAACCAGATTCTGAAAGCTGCAATGGCTATAAATAGTCTTGCCTTGGCAGACATGGACGTTCCCGAGTCCTATCTTGGATCTCTCCCAAAAGTATGTTTTTGATTTCATACGAGATTTTCAGTTACATAATTGCTCAAATTGAAATAATTTGTTTTCAGAATGGAAGAGCGAGCTTGGGAGATGTTATTTATCGGTATATTTCGTTGGATCCGTTTTCGCCAGAATGTATACTCGATTGCCTTGCCATATCGTCCGAGCATCAAGCAGTGGAGGCTGCTAATCGGATCGAAGCCTCTTTGCATCTATGGCGGAAGAAAACAAATTCTCGACCGAGTAGTAATAAGTCATCGTGGGAAATGGTGAAAGAGCTCATGGCCGATGCGGACAAATGGGATCTTCTTGCGGACCGAACCGAAACGCTTCTACTCTGCTTGAAGCAACGGTTTCCTGGTCTTTCGCAAACAACCTTAGACATCTCGAAAATTCAATACAACAAGGTATGCATTATTTGGAAACTTAAACCTTGTATCATAACATGTTATAGACTCAAATCTATGTTACTTAGGATGTTGGGAAGTCGATTTTAGAGAGCTACTCGAGGGTGTTGGAGAGCCTAGCGTTTAATATTGTGGCTCGGATTGATGATTTGCTTCACGTCGATGATCTGACCAAGGGTCGAGATCGATTCTCATCGCTTTCGGAGTCTGGTATGATATCTCATAGGAGCATTGTCTTGGTGCCGATTTGCACTACTCCATATAGATCAGCCTCTACATCACCCAACATCTCACGACCTCAACGGCAACTAAGCCCGGAAAAAGGACAAAGATCACCGATGCCCACCTCCGCGATTTCAAATCGCGGGTTGGGTGCAAAGAAGGTTCTAACCGATTATCTAACTATTGAACCGAAAGGGACCGAGTTTGGGAACTTGATTGGGAAGTCGGGCTCGATAACGAGCATATCACGACAAATGAGAGTGCACGATTCGGCTGCAGAAAAATGAGGTGTTTTTGGTCTTGGATTGAATGTTTCTTCTTATCGAGGTGCTCATATTTTTAGGAGCTTCTGGGATCTTCT
This sequence comes from Begonia fuchsioides, assembly GCA_003255005.1. Lineage (NCBI taxonomy): Eukaryota > Viridiplantae > Streptophyta > Magnoliopsida > Cucurbitales > Begoniaceae > Begonia > Begonia fuchsioides. The sequence continues at coordinate 303,563 of QAOC01040521.1, read as the reverse complement.
CTTCTCCCATGTCTTGTGGGGTTCTTTTGACTGAGTTTGATTGAAGCGAGTGTAAAGCAAAGAAAATCACACGAATGGCTTGAATATTTTATGAAATCAGAGACGGACTGGTGTCCCCATCGCTTCAAGAATTTGTTTTTTATCTGTAAATTTTCAAATCTGGGAAGAAATTCGAACAGAAAACCTCTGTTACTAGGCTTTTTACGCTGAATAAAAGACACTACCCTTTCTTTCTGAGTTTCGATCGAGAGAGAGGATAATTTAAGTGGACGTCTTCCGTTTGGATAAGAACATGAGAACGACAGTTTACAGAGATATGGAACAAACTGCACCACACCTTCATTGAGGAATAAAAAGTAAAAACACATTAACAACTAAGATTCATAAAATTTACAGCAGATAATACAAGCTCAAGTACAGTAATTAAACAGATTCACCCACGAAAACGCGAAAAGATTCAGAAAAAAAAGAGAACACAGAGAGTAAATTGAAGTACTACCCTTCACCGGCAAGGAACAAAGTGAAAACAAGTCTATTTATCTCAATATATCAAATTCAGTCGACCGGAGAGGAGACTAAACAACCAGCCATTCCGAACGATCTGAGCACTATCCTCTATCATCCCCACAAAAAACAAAGGTAAAATAGAGCTGCTATTCTCTTATCCTACGCACCTGCAAAGCACATAAGGAGAGATATAGAGTCCTTTCAAAGAACCATAAGATTTGAGTGGTTGAATGGTATTTGAATTCAGAAAAACTTCAACTTAAGCATTTACCTTATTATTATATGCTTTGACAAGGAAACTCTTAATAATAGAGAGATCCTGCATAGAACGAATTTGCAGAAAATGAGCTCAAATAATCTATTTCAAGAGTCTCATCTCAAGAACGTTTCAAAAATCTTTCTCCAAAACAAGAACATGTCAAATGACCATAAATCATATACCTTGCCACCAATTTCCTCTCGAAGCGCTCCCCGAATCATCTTCTCCCCCTTCTTTCTTGAACTGCGAAAAAAAACAAGACCGGTTATCTCAATCTATGGCATTTTGTCATTTTCTCGACTAAGTGATGTTCTTACTATAGAGTTCATTGCAGGGCTTTGGGTGGTCTGGGGATGGGAGTAAACATCTTGTCCTCCATAATAAATGGAAGAACTAAGATGACAGGGTTGAACTCTTTGTTCCTGATAAATGTTGTTTACTTCTTTGTTTGGTATGCTCTGATTTCCCCCTTCATTGCTGTTGCTAATTCCATCTGCAAGTAATTGCTCATTATAAGTGAACAATCCCTGGATTAAACTGTAATTCTGTCCGGTAAAAGTAAAAGCAACAACGAAAGAGAAGAGCAACTTCCAATTATGATTGAGAGGAATCATCAGATTTGGTCCAATTGCAAGTATTATGGTCCAAGAAACGTATACAGCAGTAGTTTAGAAGAAAAGTTTGAACACCTTCATGGGCTGTCTTCAATTTCAAACCATCGTCGGACAAATCTTGCTTTTTGATCGGCAGAGCTTCCCGTCCTAAAACCTGAATAAAAAATGGAGAGAAACACTTCGTCCTTTTACTTCTAATCATCTCAAATTTGGGNAAATAATCTATTTCAAGAGTCTCATCTCAAGAACGTTTCAAAAATCTTTCTCCAAAACAAGAACATGTCAAATGACCATAAATCATATACCTTGCCACCAATTTCCTCTCGAAGCGCTCCCCGAATCATCTTCTCCCCCTTCTTTCTTGAACTGCGAAAAAAAACAAGACCGGTTATCTCAATCTATGGCATTTTGTCATTTTCTCGACTAAGTGATGTTCTTACTATAGAGTTCATTGCAGGGCTTTGGGTGGTCTGGGGATGGGAGTAAACATCTTGTCCTCCATAATAAATGGAAGAACTAAGATGACAGGGTTGAACTCTTTGTTCCTGATAAATGTTGTTTACTTCTTTGTTTGGTATGCTCTGATTTCCCCCTTCATTGCTGTTGCTAATTCCATCTGCAAGTAATTTCTCATTACAAGTGAACAATCCCTGGATTAAACTGTAATTCTGTCCGGTAAAAGTAAAAGCAACAACGAAAGAGAAGAGCAACTTCAAATTATGATTGAGAGGAATCATCAGATTTGGTCCAATTGCAAGTATTATGGTCCTAGAAACGTATAAAGCAGTAGTTTAGAAGAAAAGTTTGAACACCTTCATGGGCTGTCTTCAATTTCAAACCATCGTCGGATAAATCTTGCTTTTTGATCGGCAGAGCTTCCCGTCCTAAAACCTGAATAAAAAATGGAGAGAAACACTTCGTTCTTTTACTTCTTATCATCTCAAATTTGGGTGAAAATAGGGAATGAAAATGAGAGGAAAAAACAAAGGCACAGAGTAAATTACAGTTCAGTGTTTAACATCGAAGATGGCTGAGAAATTAAAATCGAAACTCCCTAATTTCGAGAGTTTGCAGAGGAATATTCACGACACGGGCATACCTTGGAGGGAGGGGGGAATATAGAACCGAAAATCCCAGACGAAGAAGATAAAGTTTCTTTGGAGCCGAAGAGCTCAGAGGTGAAGGTAGAAGACGACGACCCGAGTTGGCTCCTTCCTTCCATTCTTCTATTCGACCCTAAAATTTTCAATTGCAGACGAGAAAATCGCAACCAATTTTCGCGAGAAACAAACAGAAACAAGATATAGAAGAGAGGGGGAAACAAACAAAGCACCGAAAAAGCACGGAAAGAGAGGAAGGCACGTGAAAGATGGAGGAAAAACGAAACCGTCAGTTCCAGAAATGGAGACCGATTGGAGAAGACGAACACTCTCGCTCCACTCTCTATCTAAAGATGGTAAATTTCCATTATTTCCTCCGTCGCCGACGACCTCTCCGTCTCCTTTATTGCCGTTTCTGTTGATCGTCCTTCAATCTGTCGAGAAATTTCAGATAGGAGACACGTGTGATTCCTACACGTCTAAGTGGGCCCAGTTGTCTGTCCCAATGATCTACCGCCACGAGAACTCGGTCCCGAATGGATAACCACCCTTTCGACTTGCCCTCTTCTTCTTTCTTTCTCCTTCTCTCTTCTGAGAAAGATTTTAAGATTTGGAAAGGAAGCCATTGATTACTGTCAGTCAACATGATGTAAAAGCCTTATCTTTTCATCTTGTCCGACTGAAAATGGTGGGACTCTCACTCGCTGGTTCGCTGTTTTCTTCGTCACAGAGTAAAATCGATGGTTTTTCGATGTTTTTCGATTTGAAGCCACTAACAAGTTTCAACTTTTCATGATTTTCTTTCGTCATCAACAACTTCAGAGGTCTCCGAGCTTCGAAACCAAAAGATGAAAACGAGAAAAATCCATGGAAATCCAGAAAAAAAGTTGATATGGATGGGTAACGGAAAAGAAGGACTCACAGATTAAGCAAGAGAGGGAAGAAAAGCCAAAAGGAAGCATCCATAGCTACCCATTGCTGCATCGCTGAGGCTGAGGGTCGCCGCGGGGTGGGCGTGTGCTCCATCTCTAGCCACGTGGCAGGTGATGACTAAGAATTTCAAGCACTAATCATATATTACGACTGTTCCTAATTATTCAAGATCTAAGTTAATGACGTATAATGATCTCAATATTATATATACAATATGAGTTCGACTAAACAATAAATCTGATTATGGACTAGGCAGGACATGGAGAATCCATGGCGTGTTTTCTTGTAGCTCTTATGTAACAAAATACAGAGACCAGAAAAGTGGTGGCTAAACCCCCGATTATGACTCCGCCGGCGGCGATTGATTTATCGATGCTCCGGCGGTGTGTTCTCGAATCTCTATCTTCTACTTGAATACTCACTGTTCTCGAATCCGCTGAACTTCTCCGATCAGACGAGCTTACTTCCTTCTCCTCGACAATGTACCCTTTTGTTTCAGGCGATTCAGATTCTGAAACATGGGTTTTCCCGAACATTCCCTGCTTTCTAATCGGAGACGGTCGGGGTTTGTTTAGATTGTCGCCACCGGAGGGGCTCGGAGCGTCTGGTAGCTCGCCGGCGGTGGTTAGATTAAGAAAAGCAAGACAGAAGATGAAGCAAATGAAGTTGGCCATTTTTAGGACGATCGAAAAAACTGGTGAGTACTTGGATTCAGAGTCCATTGTTTTTATATATTCCGAAAATTGTTTTGAAATTTCCGGTTTGGTGGCGAGGCTGAATAAACTATAAAGTCTGGGGCTTTATGCTCCAGATTTGTCTGTAGAAACCAGAGAGATACACGTGCGGGCAATGAAATGTTTGAAATCCAACGAAGAGTCTGGTCGAGGAAACAAGATCTCTGCTGTGCTCATATGTCAACTCACTCGAACACCATTTTCCAGAACCTAAATTTAGATCGAAGTGATTTCTGAAACGACCCAAGAACAGATTTGGGTGAAAACATGTGTACGGGGAGACAGATTAAGAATCTTGATCCGGCAATAATGGCGGTGTAAACCGAATCAGAAACATGGAGTCTGGTCCAGCAGAGCTGTAAGCAAGGAATTATTAAAGAAAATGGCGGTTTTGTGGGAGACAATACATGTTTAAACACAAGGAATATCTGAACTTCTAAATCCAAAATCGAAGATCCTTGCCCCTTCTACGACCCTTCTCTTGTCCATTCTCCACCACTCTATTCGGTCCAAACCAATCATTCCTTTAAATGGCGGTTTCGTTCGAGCCTGATTCACATCGATTGGCCAATCACACGCCAAGATTATAATTGACGAAAACACAGGAAAACATTTACATATTTTACAAGCTATTTTCGGGGTAAATAAGGACCATTTTATTCCTTCATTTGTAGGCCATTAAATCTCTTGTGTAATGCGTTATTTGTCAACTACGTATCTTCTCTTAATTTGCTAAAAACATGGGATAAAAATGACATTAAAGGTGCCACAAAATGGAGGCCTACGTGTACTTCAGAATAATATTGCATTGATTTGGCAAATTTCAGGTTAAAATGATATTCCTTTTTGGGTGCAATTGAGATGTTCTATATATATTAATTTTTTAAAGATATTTTAATTAGAAATATTTAAAAATTAAAAAAAAAATTAATTTTTTTAAATACTTAACAAACTACTCAATCCTGCTGTAATAGGTGAGTATCATAGTTGTGTTCTTGAAACTGAAGTGATCTGATGCCGATCTTTTCTCATCTATCCGTCGCTGGAAAAGCTAATGATTTGAGCGAAAGACGTGCTTCGATAGACCAAGTCAAAACCCTTTTCTTACAGTAGAATTAGGTCTAGCGCCACTCCGTAGAAAGTGCCTTTCCTTAAACTGTGTTGGATGCATCTTTCTAGGATTTCTGTTGACCTCCTAATCCAATGACCACCGCCCATATCTAGGTTTTGGTGTAGCTTGATGGGTACGTCCAATAATATAAAAAGAACACAACTTTAATCTGTTTATTGCCCGTTTGGATAAACATTCAGAGTTCGATTCTTCTGAGGTTTTATTCCGTTTGGGGAGTAGCTTAAACTTTAGGGTTTCACGAACAGAATCGACTTTTTTCAAGGAATTCATAGCTTTTGATTTAAAGAATGAAATTCTTCCTTCCCATTTCAAGAATAATGTTATGTTTAACTGTGACAGTCGAAAACGATGGATCGGGCTTAGTGTCTCGATCGAAGCAGCCTCGTTATTCGTCGGGAGAATAAACGACGGTAGTGCTTCACTTTCTTACGCTCGTCAAATCTAAGCACTGTGAACCGATTCCTCTCCCAAAGCTTGAATAGCTGACGAAAGTTACGGCTCTGAAGCGTCTCTGTCTGAAGTGCGGGATAGCTATTTCAACCTAGAGGGAGAGATTCCGATGGGAAAGAAAGTGGGTTCTTAGGTTTTCACATTGGCGAAGTGGGCTTAATCCATGATTTGACTGTCGCCATTGTTGGGGGTAAAGCTTTCTTCGTCGTTTTCATTTCAGGACGACCCTATTGGCCAAAGTAGTAGGCTTTTTTTTGGGTGGCAAAGGAATCTAGAACAAGATGGTAATAAGAATTAAGAAAAGGAAAGAAAGGATGTTGAAATTGTTCACCGACATTAAAAAATCAATCATCATACGAGATTGAACTATAATAACATTCTAGTTTTTTTAAAATGTTCGTAGATAAAAATATACACAATTAATGTAAAAATTATAAAATAATTAATTTATAGATTACGATAACTACCACGTAAGTTGACTTTTGAGTTTTGACAGCCTCTCTCAGATTTATGTTTGCTTTCGACTGTTTACGAAGAGCAATGATAACCCTAACGACATCATAAATAAGAACGTGAATGGTGAAACATTATATTACTATATACAGCATTAAATTATCTTATTTTATATGGTAATTATGATCATTCGAGTGTTGAATTTACCCATGTATTTATATTATTTTATTTGCTACGCTCAAGCAATGTATAGAAAGTCACTTATAGCCTCGTGGAACACGACTTTCGTGTTGGCCGAACTCCTAGCTAGGTTTCAAGTTGACTAATGTAATGGCTATGGTACAAACTATAACCTATGTAAATCAAAAATATAATCGAAGAACATAGTCTTCCCCGATTTCCGTCCATGTCAACTATATTTACTTGAGTGGTCACCGACATCCATTGATAAATTAATTAATAATTAATATGTAGTGATCAATGGATTCTTTGGTTTAGAAAAAATTATGTTAATGGAAGTGTATCGAATTAAAAAATGCAGGTGACATTTAGATGTAATCGAATTAAAGTGTACCTATGAAATGAGATTTATAGCTCGAATCTTTTGTCGCTAAATGGTGTGAACGAATTGCGCACCCGATCATTGTTAGAACAATTGGACTAATTCCAAGATTAATGGTGCATTACTATTGTTACCACTAATTAATTTTTTACTAAATCTCAGATTAGTGGCTACCACGAAGCTTAGGGGTGATGATGTCTAATTAAAGATTCAAAGTATAGTTGGAATATAAATAAATAAACAATTTTGTAAATATGTCTAATTAATTCCTTCTCAAATAAAAAAAATTGAAACATTAAGAACAAATATTAAAAATAATGAATTTGTATGTTACGAACATCGATAATTCTGCCTATTAAAGAGAATAAACGGTTCCAACTCTTTGGTTTCATTTCTTGCTTTATCGAACCGACTCAACTAAAATTATCGACCGATTAGAATAGTTTCTATCACAGTCATCGGCACGTTTTAAATTAATCACATACCAGAAGCCAACGTGTTCATCTCTAAATATAGTAAAATAATGTACAGCAATACTTCAAAAAAAAATTGACTGTCAATTTTCAAATTTCATGGTTGAAATTGAAATTTTGGGCACGTTTTTTTTATTAATTATTAGTCATTAGTAATGGAGTTTTGGACCCACCTCGATTGCATGACATCGAAATGTAACGCAGAGAAGTCGGCGTCTCTCTCTCTCTCTCTCTCCTTGTTTGACAATCTACACTCAACCCACGAACTTCTCCCTATATCTATACCTACATAGCCACGCTTTCTCATCAAGTTGCTTATTCCATAACTTCCTTTTTCTCGTCGGAGACGACGATGGAAAGTAAAGTCCAGCCGGAGGTCAAAGAGATCGACGATGAAAAATGGGTGCACGACTCTTCGCTAGATCACAAGGGGAGGATCCCTCTCCGAGCTTCCACCGGAGCATGGAAAGCCTCTTTTTTTATAATTGGTAAGGACTTTTATCACTACCATTTTAGAAAGTTCAGGAAATGCAGAAATTTGAGATTTTTTGCGTGTCTTGAATGCAGCCATTGAGTTCAGCGAGAGGCTGAGCTATTACGGGATAGCCACGAGCTTGATCTTATATCTGACGCGTGTAATTCATCAGGACGTCAAATCGGCGGCGAGGAATGTGAATTACTGGTCCGGCGTAACGACGTTGACGCCGCTGATCGGAGGTTTCGTCGCCGACGCTTATCTTGGTCGCTTTTCCACCGTCCTAGTTTCCTCCATAATCTACATCTTGGTAATAATATTAGTATTTCTTAAATTCAATATAATTCTTCAACTTTTCACTAATCAAAATAACTTTTAGCTGTTAGATGTGGGTTAGAGAATCATAGATCACTGTCTCACCCATCTGGTCTCAACTTTTTCAAAAAGATATTGCAGACGAATTTATTGACTTTCGATTCTGAAACACTTGATTCTCTGTACGAACTCCACTCTCAATGTGATTTGTGGATGATCATGTTTTCATAATTTGCAGGGATTAACGCTTTTAATAATGGCATCTTTCGTGCCAAGCTTGAAGGCCTGTGAGAGCAGTGATGTCTGCCAGGAACCAAGAAAAACTCATGAGGTCGTCTTCTTCCTCGCCGTTTACCTAATCTCCGTCGGCACCGGAGGACATAAACCCTCGTTGGAGAGCTTCGGAGCTGACCAATTTGACGACGATCACGCCAAAGAGAGAAAGCAGAAAATGTCGTTTTTCAACTGGTGGACTTTCGGGCTATGCTCAGGGGTCTTCATGGGCGTCACTGTGATCGTCTACGTTCAAGACCAATACGGCTGGGGAGTTTCAGGCATTATCCTTACTTCAGTAATGGCGGTTTCGATTGTCATTTTTCTCATCGGAAGACCGTATTATCGCTTCAGAGCTCCGTCGGGAAGTCCATTGACGCCCATGGCGCAGGTTCTGGTAGCCGCCGTCAGAAAAAGAAAGCTTCCTTATCCTTCCGACAATATTGACTTGCATGAAGTTTCCAAGAGAGAGAAGCTTCTCAATGGAAGATTCTTATCCCACACCAAGAAGCTCAAGTAAGTTAGATTAAACTTTACAATTATAAAATCCACAAGAATCGTTGCGTTTGAAGTAGGCGTTAGAGTTTGAAATTCAACAATAAATTAGAATTAGGGTAGATGAGCACTGGCCCACTAAAGTTTATTCCATTCACTTTGAAGATAACTGTTGATGAATTCAAATTATGGGTTGACGGATTTGAACGAGATGAGTTTCTGAACAAGAAAAATGTTGAATTTTTGGTAGGTTTCTGGACAAAGCGGCCATTGTTGAAGACGCAGAAAGCTTGGATGAGAAACGGAGAAAAAGCCCATGGAGGTTAGCGACTGTTACCAGAGTGGAAGAACTGAAGCTAATTCTAAATATGGTTCCCATCTGGCTTTCAACTTTGCCATTCGGAATCTGCGTCGCTCAATCGTCCACTTTCTTCATCAAACAAGCCGCTACATTGGACCGGAAGATTTTCCACGGCAGCTTCCTCATCCCCACAGCCTCCATTTTCGCCCTTTCCGCCGTCGGAATGATAATATGCGTCGCCATATACGACAGACTTCTCGTTCCCTTTTGCCGGCGAGCAACAGGTAACGAAAGAGGCATCAACATTCTCCAGAGGATAGGGATCGGAATGATCTTCTCAGTTGCGACGATGGTGATCGCGGCTCTGGTCGAGAGAAAGAGATTAAACACCGTCGACCGGAACGGCCCACTAATCGGGTCGACCACAATGAGCGTGTTCTGGCTAGCGCCGCAGTTCGTCGTTATCGGAATCGGAGACGGGTTCACGCTCGTCGGCCTACAAGAATATTTTTACGATCAGGTTCCGGATTCCATGAGGAGTCTAGGAATAGCTTTCTACTTGAGCGTCATCGGTGCCGGAAACTTCGTGAGTAGTTTGCTGATAACAGCGGTGGATAGGATTACGACGAAAAGTGGGGCGAGCTGGTTCGGACGAGATCTCAACAGTAGCCGCGTCGATAACTTCTACTGGTTAATAGCCGCCATTGCTTCAGCTAACTTGTGCGTTTACGTGTTCTTGGCTCGTCGCTACGCCTACAAAAATGTTCAGAGAGTTGCAGTGGCCGATAGCCATTTGACCGTTGACTCCATGGCTTAAAGTCGTACTTATGATGTCTTGTAACTATTTAGAGATTATGTTAGTCTGTATTTCTAGCCCAAGTTAGTTTTTATGTGAGGGAATTATCCATAATTTTATAATATTATGCAATTTAAGATCATCATAGAAACAATGATCCAGAAGCCAGGTGGAGCCACCAAAAGTCTTAGCAGTCACCATTTTCCCTGACGTCCGGCCAAAAATAATAAAGGGGAGCAGGAGCTCCCGCTAGGCGACAATGGCCTCCTCACACCCTTTCGGCTTCAAAAGCAACCCTCCAAATTCACTGGTAGTGGCCGGTCGTTGAAGATTGAAACCCAGTCCTCGAATCTCGATGAAACTCCATCGCGCCGGTGCTGTCTTGCATAATCTTTTTCTTACAAGTTCTAGCTGGTAATTTCGTGTTCCTTTCTCTCTGTATAATCATACGGACGCTTTCTTTGTATCAAAAGGCTCGCCTCCAGGCTCACATCCAGCAGGGTCGATAGTATATGAGAGAGTAAACAATCCAGAAATCAACAATCCAGAAATGAGAAGTCAGTCGGACGCTTTCTTCATACCCATGAAAGAGAGGGCTGAATACTTCTATGTAACGCAGCAGACTAGAGGAGAGAAGCTGAGAAACGTAGCTCTTGTGAGAAATATTCATGGGGACGCCGATTCGATCGACATTTTTGACTCCTCTGATTTGGTACCTTACTCCGGTGCCACTGGCGTCGATCGACGGACAGTGACAGAATCATCTACGAGTCTAACCCAGCACTGTAAATCGAGCGCCGGCTTCGCCATGGAGTTTGTTGGAGGAATACTTGTTCTTCTTCTTTGCCTCGTTCACATTACCCACCAGTACCTCTTTACGATCCTACGCCTGCTGATCCGAGCTACAATGGTCACGGCGAGGTAACGCCGTTTAAGCCGGAAAATTTATCTCTGTCGCTTTCTTCACAGCGTAATCGACGAAAGGATTCATCGGTGTGCGTTGATCTGCAAAACTATGGTTTTGTTTTTCGAAAACTAGGCTCGATTTAACTTATTTTCTGAACACTCACGCTAAAAGATAGTAGTAGGCTTATGCAAGAGAACGAGAACGTTTTTAAGATCATAATTTCTTGGTTTTTGGAATGGCGTTGATTGCAATTTTTCTGGGTTAGAGAGCTTTGTACTTGTTCGATGAAATGTCAAATCAAAGTCTATCTTTCACGACCAATGTGTCCTGTCATTGAAAGACATACTACTCTGGCCGTAATTCAAACAATTTTTGGTTGCCCAAATCCATATTCAATGATGATACACTGATACTCTGTTTTTCCCTCCTCTCAAATGATCGTTATCTTTGATTAATGATAAGCATTACAGAAGATACAAGCACTACTATTCACAGACGCAGGAAATTGTGACATCATTTGAGTACATCGTTGGGCTTGGTAATGCAGCTCCATACGCGAGCTTAGCCATTAAAGCCGTGTCCAAGCATTTCAGTGACTTGAAAGATTTAATAACAGACCATCTTCGATTCACTTCTAAAGCTTCTTTTCATACACACTCAAGACCTGTCAATGGCTTCTTGGACGAGCACCTGCCGGTTTGGAATATAATGTGATTTGACGTTAAAGTAGCAATCAGGATCTTGAAGCTGATGAAGAAGATGGCCATCGTGATCTTATTTAAGAATATAATGTGATTTGACTTACGTAGTATAGTTTCAGATGTTGTCGCTGGATGATCATTGTACCCATGTTCAAGATGTATATAAAAAAAACATGTAGAAAACAAAAATGTCTGAGCCCGGGTTCGAACCGGGGACCTCTAGTGTGTGAGACTAGCGTGATAACCAACTACACCACCCAGACAACCTTGAACAAAACAAAGTCATTAATTAAATAAAAATACAAAGTGTTGACTTTTTAACTTTAGTTTTGATCGTGGCGAGGTTTGAAATAGTCTCCCTGCAAATTAGATGGAAGAGAGTTACATACTATAAATAGAAACCAGACAATTTTTATTTTCCAAATAACTGCCGCAATCAGTTTCAGGAGTTTGTTTTCATTTCATGCATAACTTCCCTACCTGCTCGCCTGAAATCTTCTTCCATCTCCATGATTCTCAGACATAGAATTTTACGTCCCTCCGACACAAGCCGTTTGGGCTACAAGATCCAATAAAATCCACGCTGTTCTGCTAAGATGGAGTCAGAGGAGTCTCCGATGGGAAGCAAGAAGGCGGAGAATGGGATAGTCGGGCCGGGAAATCCAGAGATTCCGCCGTCTCCGCCTCCCGGTATAGATCCCGGAGGATGGAAGGCCATCAGATACATTCTTGGTTCGTAATCGTTATCTGCATTGATTATTTGCGTGGATTTCGGTTCCATAATATTGATTTTTGATTTTTTTTTCTTCTTTTTTCTTGGGGGGCGAAAGCTAACGAGACATTTGAGAAACTGGCTTCGATGTGTTTGATCGCCAATTTGATCGTGTATCTCCACACCAAGTATCATTTGGATAGTGTAGCTTCGGCCGATTTGTTCAACATCTGGTCCGGAACCACCAACATTGTTCCACTCGCCGGCGCGTTTGTTGCAGACGCTTATCTCGGCCGATTCAAAACCCTTCTCTTAGGCTCCATAGCCTCCCTCCTGGTATTCGTCGTTTTCTGGTCTAAAAATTGCAGAAATATGAGAGAGATCATCGTTTGAATAATCTTGTTCCTTACATGAACAGGGAATGCTGGCAATGACTCTAACAGCAAGCGTACCGCAGCTAAGGCCTGTAACATGCCCAACACAGTTAGATTGTCAAAAACCCACTATTTTACAGCTGAGCTTTCTCTATTTCGCTTTAGGATTAATTGCCATTGGATCTGGGGGGATTAGACCTTGTAATATTGCCTTCGGTGCAGATCAATTCGACACGACGACCGAGAAGGGCCGGGCTCAGATCGAAAGCTTCTGCAATTGGTGGTATTTTTTATTCACAGTTTCCCTCATTGTAGCCCTCACTCTGGTAGTCTATGTTCAGACAAATCTCAGCTGGGTTGCTGGCTTTGCCATTCCGAGTGGATGTTTTGTTTTCTCCATAGCTGTTTTCCTCTCGGGTCGCCATACTTACATATATATGAAGCCAGAAGGAAGCGTCTTCTCCAGCATAGTCTTCGTCCTCACGGCCGCATATCGGAAACGTGTGATTCAACTTAGAGAAGCCTCTGAGCTATCCTTCTATGATCCCCAACCGGCGAAGCTAGGCCACACGGACAGGTTTCGGTGCCTTGATAATGCAGCCATGATAGTTGACCCTAGAGAGCTAGACGATGAAGGCAAGGCCAAGAATGGTAGGAAATTGTGTAGTTTGCAGCAGGTGGAGCAGCTGAAATGTATCGTCGGGGCTGTGCCGGTTTGGCTCAGCGGAATTTGCTGCTTTATAGCGATGAGTCAGATGAACTCGTTTGGGATTTTGCAGGGGATTCAAACGGACAGATACATTGGAAAACACTTCCAAATCCCGCCGGCTTGGCTCGGCCTCGCCCCCATGTTCGCTCTCTCTGCATGGATATATATTTACGAGAAAATCTATCTCCCTCTGATCTACAGAAGGACCAAAAAAGAGAAAAGATTGAGCCTGGAGCTGCGAATCACGACCGGAATCGTACTGTCCATTATGTGCATGGTTGTATCAGGGATCGTCGAGAAAGTTCGCCGGGACATGGCTTTGAAAAAAAGATTAGTAAACGTGGCAGTTCTTCTACCACAATTTGCTCTATCTGGTTTAATCGAAGCCTTTGCCGCCATTGCCATGATGGAGTTTCTGACCACGCAATCTCCAGATAGTATGAGGACCGTTGCAGGGGCTGTTTTCTTTCTGAGTTTGTCGTTGGCCAGCTACTTGAGCTCCATTCTGATTCGCGTCGTCAATTTGGCGACTAGTATCAACGGAAATACGCCATGGTTAGGCCAGGAAGACATTAACGAGAACAGGCTTGACAACTTCTACTACACCATAGCTGCTCTCGGAGCTCTAAATTTATGCTATTTTTACTTCTTCGCACGGCACTATCTGTCCAACGGCAGTGGTGGAGGACAGCATTCGAGAGCAGTGGAGAGAAGAGAACTGACGGACGAGAAGAAAGCTGTGGCAATGGTAGAAATACAGTAGAACTAGAATTTTCTTTTCCAATAGCTATTTTTTATGGATTTTTAATCTTTTACAGATTAAACTTAAAGGTATTCTTTGTTTTTATTATTTATTTATTATTTTCAGTAAGTGTAGACTCAGATGGATCAAAGGGTGCTTTCAAAATAGCTTTGCCCATCCTCCATTCATGCAGGGAAACTTGTTTGATATACTTAGTGTTCAATTGAATCAGCCATTATACTTGGATTATGTTGAAAGCGATAAATTCATCGGTACTCGGCAGAACAAGAAAGGCTATGTTATGGATAAACAAAACCGACCCACATCACGCAGTTATTATTGGCAGGTCTGTTTTCGTCCGAGTCTGGTCTGATTCTTCAAAAAGTAACAATTACTTTCTATATAAAAAATTTAAAATAAACTAGTTGATGTACATCCTCAAAAGACAAGCTTTTAATATTGAACTAAGTTGTGAAAAATCTCGACAGCGAGTTTGTGTCTGCATGCAAATGTTGGTGATGCAAATCGACATCGATGGTGGAAATAGAGGAGGAAGAGGATGATAACGGTGGTTATGGTGGTGGTGAGGCGGCGCTGGTTGAGGCTTCGTAGAGGAGGGGGAGGAGATGACGGCAGAGGCGGTGGAGTACTTTGATTGGTTCCATTGATTTAAGTTGAGACAGCTAATCTCTACCATAACCCTACAGTACGAGAATGAGAAAGTAGTGCGTTCAGTCTAGAGCAAAACTGTAATATGACGTCTGCAGCCTCAAATGATTCAATCTTGAGTGATTGGTCTCCTTCACATCATAGTCCTTAGCGGATTAATCTTTGTCGTTCTCTGTGATTGGACACTTAAACTTCTTCAGCGCACTTGATCTCAGATTCGAGAACTTTAATGAGACGATCGTCGGAGCTCGCATTAGTAGCAGTAGCTGTAGAGAACTTTCGAAATGGAAGAAAGAGACGGGGACTGGGCTCATCTTCTAATTGCTTGCCGCCGGTCGTTAGCAGAGTAGAGATCCTCGAGTGAAAAGTTTTACGAGAACCAACAGATCGGAGAGTCAACGGAAGGACAGGAGCCGACGCATACTCAGAGCAGATGACGACGACAGATAATCACCCTCCACTCTCGTCAAAGTTTAGTTTTTTTCACTTATTTTCTAATATTTTAGGGTTTTTAAAACTTGTAACGTAAAAAAAAAATGCTATAATTAGAATAAAATATTTCTGAAGCAGTTGCAATTGCAAATAGTATTCACATTTTGTAGATATGATTTGAGCAAAACCTTATAAAACTACAACGCTTGATCCTTTGGTTCTCCAAGCGTGGGGACAGTGAAAAATAAACACAAAATTAATCCAAATACAAATCCCTTATTTCATATACGGGCTGTCGGATCAACCACCACCGTATCGGACGGCTCCAGCTTTCCGGTCAGACTCCTACAAGCTTAGCAGTGACTTGACGAGAACCCAAACGAAATACGGGAGATTGGATCCCAGAAGATGCCATGATTTGAGATGCTGAAGAAACAGATCTCGATGCCGGAGAAGAAGAAGAAAAAGCATATTCCGACGATCGGAGAACCTGAATGTCGGACGTCTGAAACCGGCCGGAATCGCCGGTGAGCCTGATGTAAGAAGCAGAAGGAGAATCATTCAGAAACGACCTAATCTGAGTGCCTTGATTGCCATTCTTGTAGTGGACAATAGCTTTGTAAACAAAAGGAATTAGACCCTCCATTTCTGGGAGAAACAATGATCCCTCTCATCAAAGAAGCCTTTTAAAAGGGTGGCAGAGACGGTGACGTGGCGTAATGGGTAGATGTCCAGCATTTTAAGCAAAGCCACGTCGGATTTCAAGAATTGGAGCACATAGACTCGAACTTTTATCTCGACCTAACTCGTCCTTATCTTTTATTTACTTAATTTATTATTTTATTTGTTAATTATATTTGGCCGGCTCATTCAATATATCTTAGATTATTAAAATGATGACACGGCTTATGAATTTTGTTTCTTAATATTAACAAAATAAATCCCCCTCCCTCGTGTTTAATTATAAACAAAATTATTTATCTAATCACCTTTGGTTAGTTTAAACGTAGTTTTAAAGGGTGGAGTGAGCTAGTGGGTTGTGTGTTTTTAATCATGCTCGATCCCATAATCATATACTTTTGGTGACTTGTCGTTATAACTCGTATTTTCGTGAATATTTTATTTCTTCACGTGCCTTAATTTTCAAGTAAATAAAATTATGAATATGGAATGGGTAAATAAAAAATAAATAAATAAATAAATTAAAAATTAGGGTTATATTGAATAAAGTCCGAAACAAGTGGCGTGAAAGAAATACGAAAAGATCTTAATCTTAGCCGTAAGTAAAACCCTAAATTTCCATACGTGATAGGCACAAGCAGAGGCTCGTTTGAATTATAAGTCCCTTTTGCAAGCTGTATTGCATGATTTTAGCTCTGTTTTTATTCCTTTCAGATCATTACAATAGCAAGTTTCGTTGACTTCATCATGAACTTACCAGCTCCATTTGTGCACGACGTCGATGAAGTCATTGTTTGCGTCGGCATGTGATCACACGGTCAGAAATTAGCCATCCTTTCCATCCTCGTTTTTATTTATCAGAAAGAATAATGTTCAAGTGTTGACCGGAAAATAAATTATTTATGTAAGTTAATAATTAAAAAATTATTTAATCCCAATCGAAACTATAGCATTTGAATGAGACTATCATGTATTTGTTCGTATATAACCAGTCCAAGGCTCGGAATTATTTTATACAATTAGCATAAAACTATAATTTTATTCGATTAATTATGTTGTGGTATAATACTTTTGACCTCGCTCGTTCAATCGACAGAGTATCTTTATGATGTATCGATTTATGACTTTCAATTATACTCGTATTTGTCAAGCTCACGCAGCCCATTTGGGTCCAAGGCACTGGCGGTCTATCTAGATTCAAAACCAAAAATCGAACCACCGTTTTTTGAACCAAACCAACAAAATTTGCTCAAGTCCATTCACTTTTGAAAAATAATTAAAAATCATTTCAAAGTTTAAAAATAAAAACCAAAATTAAAACCCGAGTTTTTTTTGGCTTTTTTAGATGACATACCGAACCAAGCAGACCAGCCCAAACCGAATGGATGGATTTAAACAGAGAACGGCCCATCGAAAATGGACCTAGATTCTCAGTGTTAATTATCCAAAATAATTTAACAATAACAATAACGCCCATATTTTGCAATTCTAATTCCATAGTTTTGCGCCTTTAACACGATCGTAGATTGGTAACGATTTATAAATGAGTTCACGATTCCTGATTAAAATAATAAAATCGTGCGAGCTTCATCCCAATGTGTACAATAATGCGTTGACTGATCTGAGAACTACACAAATATATATTAAATTCCATGCACGAAGAATCTGATACACAAAATTCTATACGTATAAGGTTAACGTCTTGTTTTGTTATAGTCATTGAAACAACTATAATACGACATTACACTTAACCTTTTAAAATAACACTAGATTTATTATCAAATGGATATTACATAAATCACCCAATAGAATAATTTGTCATTATTGTTTATCATATTAACTTACCGACACCAATTTTTGCATTAAATAATTATCTTAATTCCTGTGAAAGTGTATTAGAATGAATCATTGTATAATGCCATAAATATTAAAAATATAATAGTTACTCAAATGATTTAAAATAAAAAATATGTATTTGGAATATATATAATGAAAATATAATTTAAAATAAAGATTGAGAAGAACGATTTTAACACTGTTTCCAGCCTATTAGTGTCATGTCACACCCACCATCTGATCTTATGTCCATATCACAAAAAAATAATGTATGATTATTTTGCTAATAAGCTATTACTCTTGTTCAATCAACGAATTATAAAAGTATTAACATAAATCACGTAGAATAATTTCAGCTTTATGGAAACAAGTTGCAGATGAAGACATTATTTCCCAGTCGAATCTCCAAGGACGAGACACATATTATTTGATAATTCAGACATAATTATTTTATTTCATCTTTGTACGTCCGAGCTGCATTTATAACTCTGAGACAATTAGGTCTCGATGGATTAGAAAATGGAAGTAGTTCTCTGGAGAAAAAGACTCAGACAGACGTTTGCTGTTGTCATTTATCTTCATATAAAGATTTTAAACTTATGGTGAGATAACAAATTATATATATTTTCCTTTTTTTTGTCTCTGGATAACTTAATATATACACTGGAAACGTTATTCATTTATCTTCCACGACCATTTAGAATGTTGTGTGTACATATTCAGCTATCTGTGCATTATTATTCGGACACTGAATCGATTTACGACACATGCAGATACAACAAAGAGTAGCTTGCAAAAGTTACTTTCCATGTCTAAATTAATTGCTCGTATCGCTCCAAGTCCAACGAGATCCTGAAGAACACGAATAGTCATCTGAAAAATAAATAAAAAACAATGGTCTCATCAATATATATTTAAAATCTTGGAGACTTGCAGAAAATCCCAAGATAAAAGCTTCGGTATAGAGACAGCGAAAGATAGAGTACCCACCACTTGACCTTCCAAACTGTTCGTCTTGAGTTACATTTCTTGTCCTTCGATCTCATATCTTCAGTGCACTGATCCAAGTAGTTTTCAATCCTTCTGATGTTTTACACTGTTCTTTCACTTTATTTCATTTGGGAAAAGGGTTTTGAAATTCTGCTGCTGAGGAATTTGTAGTTTAATGGAGGAGACGAGAATTTTTAGGTCTAATAATTTTCAGTTGGCTACCACGATCAATCGTTCTTTCTTGGGTGAATCTTGGGAAGAGCAAGCTTTTGCAGAAGATGCAGCTGGAGCTTTGGGATGGCCGCCGAGATCTTATTCTTGCAGCTTTTGCGGGAGAGAGTTTCGTTCTGCTCAAGCTTTAGGAGGTCATATGAATGTTCACAGAAGAGAGAAAGCAAGATCGAAACAAGTTCATGGAGATCAGGATGCGATTCTGGATAGTAATGCGAAAGTTCATCAATATCCAACCAGAGATCCCTTCAAATCTATGACTTTTCATAACCCTAACCCTAGAGCTGATTTATCTGGAACCATTTTCTCAACCTCGTCTTCTTCAAAGGACGTCTTCAGTGAGAAAATCTTATTCTCTCCTTCGACAGCTGAAGAGAAAGAGCGAGATATGAAGTCTCCGATTTCTTGGTCTCAATTCAAGAAAGTGATTTCCACCGACGGAGTTAAAGATGAACACGGACATAACCAGCGAATATCTGAGCAAGAAGAGAATTATATCAAAGCTGATCTCTCTGTGAGCTTGAACTTACTTATTTGTCATTCGAATCTGGAGGTTGCATCTTGCAAGAGGAAAAGGGATGATAAATCTCCATCAAAACCAATCTTCGAGGATAAACTACATGTTCGATCAGAGGTAATTGGGCTTGCTTCCACCGCCATAGATGACTTAGATCTTGAGCTCAGGCTAGGCGGCCGGCCGAGGATGAACTGAAAACGAAGATACAGATATAGGTCAAACATAAAACAATTCAACTTCGCCGATGTTTATTTGTTTATGCCCGTAATTTGAAGTTATTTTCTCCTTTTTTTCGGTTTTCCTTTTGGGATTCATAGCTTATAAACGTGGTTTCGATCAATGCAGTGAAAAATTTGCAATTGATCAAACACTTCGATAAGCTGGATGGACTATGGATCCATAACACTGGAAATGATGCACATTTATATCAATCTGAAGATTTTAACACATACTTTCCATCACTTCTTATATTTGTTCTTAATCTTTCTGACTCTAGAAACATATTTGCTCTTAATCTTTCTGGCTCTAAAAACACCAAGTTAGCTTTCTAATCCAGCTTTAGTATGAATTTTGCCAGAGAGAAACATTGGTTAAGTGTAGAAAAGTCCAGCAATAACTCTAAGGATCATAGTTTTCTGCTGTTTGACATTCTGTGGTAAGTCAAAATAAAAACACTGCAAAAATACAGAGAAATCATTTATTTCCCGTAAATTCCCCCATCATAATTATGTATTGCTTACGTTTTTCGATGAACAGCTCACTCCTTCAAAACTATTCTTTGACAAAACTAGGGTAAAGGGTTGGAATAGGGCATGAGATTAAAGAATGTCTGTGGGGTTTAAAGGAAGGAGATAGAGACCAACCACATGAAATATTGTGATTTTTGAATCATTTTTCACATTCAATACCTGACAGAATGACTAAAATACCTGTGAGACAAGCTTAACTAACCCGCAAAAGGTCAGAAATATCCCAACACTGATTCCCTTTTTTCCTTGTTCTTTTATGACCCTAACTCGAGATCTGTATCTTTCCTCACTTGGATCATCCATCATCCACGACTCTCTCCTCTCTTCTCAATCCTTCCAAAATTTTCCCACCAACTCCTGGAATCAACGCAATATAAAATTGGGTAGATTACATTATCGCTTATATCATACTCCGTTTTTATTTCCGGTTGAGTGTGCAACAATCGAATCGTCATTCGTCGGAGCAATCAATGCATATTTCCGTTTCTTCTTTTGTCTTGTAAGTTGTACAAGTCTCTCTTCGTTCTTAAAATACTAATGCAGACCTAGCTCTTTGGATTAATCCATATTCCTTCATGCGAAACCCTGCAAGAAATAGGTTTACTTCTGATGCAGTTAAAAAGAAAAAAAGTCATTCTAGAACTCTAGTATGCGCCTTATAACATTCTTTCAAACAAAGTGGATATTTCTAAGTGTGTCTATAGAAATATTTCTGCGTGTATATATATACATATATGTGTGTGTGTGTGTGTGTCGAGATAGAGAAAGAGAGAATATTAGTGAGACTGTCATGTTGGAAAAGTGAGATTGATTTGGATTCTACGAAGTTGTGCATGAGAAGCGTTTAAAAAAAGGATTAGTTGGGCATTCTATTCTTCAAGCCATGTGAGTTGGATTAAGGCACATCTACATACCGCATAACAACGTGCATTTCTTTCTAATTTTCTTTTTTCTCGTACGAGGGAACTATCGTTGTTTTATACATTGAATGCGACTACCATGTTCATGTTATGTCCGATTTTAATCAAAATACTTTGTGTTTTTTTATGTGCATACTATTGTTAGATTCCTTCATAGTGACATCTTGCATTTGTAAAACAATTAAGCTATTTGGGTATTACAAAAGACTTAGTTAGGCTATTTTAAAATTTTAGCTTAAGGGGTGAGCAAAATTTGATCGTGATCTGAACTTGAATCGTTAGTTTTAAACTAGTTATCGATCCCATTTTTTAAAACAGTAAAACTTGAAACCAGATCGTGAGTCAAAAATAATCTAAAATATGGTCAAATTAGATTTAAAATCAAATAAAATCTGCTATAAATTTAAAAATGAATTTTAAACTCGGCTCAATTACTCAAAAGCCGACTCAAATATAATATTTTTTATATTCTTTTAAATATAAAACTAGATCGATACAAATCAAAATCGATTTGTATTTCAATTGTGCTCAGCCCTGGAACAACCACCTTTGAGACCAAATAGATTAATCAAATCTCAATAATATATCGCCCAATCAAATCCCAAAAGAGCCTTCTTACAGGGTAGCCCAAGAAAACAAAACCCTTCCATGCTTCGCAACTCTGTCAATTAAATGATAAATAATTATCAGAAATTTAATAATTTAACCTGAAAACATTACTCGCTTAATAGCGCATCAACGCGCTGACCCAACTCAGTTCACGACTCAGAACATGGATGACCTTGGAAGGCAATTGGAAGGTCAAAAGAAGCAAATGGGATTCATCTACTCTGCCACCAAGGAAAGGCCATTTAATATAGTCAACTCAAAATTCCAAAGTAGTCAACCATGGTCCCACCATTTGACTGAACAGATAAGTCAAACTTTGCTGCTCCACAAAGAATTTTTCAACCATTTGCTTATTAGGGTTTCGATTATTTACTTTAGAAGATTAAGCATTTGTACATTTGATTCGGTTTGGTTATACTTGTTTAGCATTGTTTTGTAGGACAATACAAATATAAGAGGTCGCTCAATTTGATCCGGTTTGGTTCGATTCATCTACTCCCACTCGCATATTGCTGACTCAGTTCTCACTACCAGCCACCTTGTTTGATTATCAAGGCTTCTTGCATTTCTCCCTCTCTATAACTTCCTTAGCCTTCAATTTGGAGCAAGGCGACATCCCACACAGCATGTTCCACATGCAGGGATCGTACAGACTACGGCGTAGCAGCGAAAGAACGTCGAAAATCTTGTTACGGTCCTTGTTAGCGAGGGGCTGGGGTCTATAATATTCTGTGGCACGGGGTTGGAAGTGGAAATTTCGCATTCGAGTTAGTCTAGCTTTTCATGATTTTAGTTTCAAGTTGTTAATGAAATTTACAGATCTTATTTTGACAAATCTGCGATCACTTTCTAGGCCCATTCCCACTGGTTCCTTCTCTGATTCGATAAAGATCTCTATTGTTCGAATTCCCACCTCACCAACTATTGAAAACTAGGAAACCCATTTGGTTAGATCCAGAGCTGGCGAGCTTGGCTCACCTGCCATGGCGGACTTTCGATTTCTCTGCTTCTTCTTCGCCGCTTTCGCCGCCCTCACAGTGCCTTCCCATGCCCAGACCGCCGACCTCTTCTACCCTGGATTTCAGAACGCCGGAGCAAATCTCACCTTGATCGGCATAGCCGAGATCGAGCAAAATGGGATTTTGAAATTAACCAACGAGACGAGTAGATTACTGGGCAGAGCTTTTTATGCTTCCCCTTTTCAGTTCAAGAACTCCTCCAATGGTAAAGTTTTCTCCTTTTCTTCTTCTTTCGGTTTAGGAATAATCCCCGAGTATCCTAAGCTCGGCGGCCATGGACTGGCCTTCGCCATAGCTCCATCGAAGGATTTCAAAGCTCTCCCTAGTCAGTATTTGGGTCTTCTTACTTCCAACGACACCGGTAATTTCTCGAACCATCTCTTCGCGGTCGAGTTCGACACTGTCCAGGATTTTGAGTTCGGAGACATCAACGATAACCATGTCGGAATAAACATCAACAGTATGGTGTCGAATGCATCCGCCGCCGCCGGTTACTACTCCGATGAATCGACCAAACAGGATCTGAATCTGAAAGGTGGGAAAGCTGTCAAAGCTTGGATTGATTACGATGCGGAGAATTCTGTTGTCAATGTTACTATTTCTCCATTTTCCACCAAACCCAGTAAACCTATGCTGTCGTTCAAGGTAGATCTCTCGCCGATTTTTGAGGATTATATGTATGTCGGATTCTCTGCTTCAACTGGTTTGCTAGCTAGCTCTCACTATATTTTAGGATGGAGTTTTAAGATGAACGGACAAGCTCAAGAACTCGATTTATCCTCTCTTCCTCACCTTCCAGTGGTAGCAACTCCGAAAAAGCAGACATCTTTAACAATCGGCGTTTCTGTTTCTGCGACCATCGTTTTCGTTCTTGCTGCGGTTGCTGTTATTTATATTGTAAGAAAAATCAAGAATGCTGATATAATCGAGCCATGGGAGCTTCAAGTTGGCCCGCATAGATACTCCTACAAGGAGCTGAAGCAAGCTACCAGGCGTTTCAGAGACAAAGAGCTTCTTGGCCATGGTGGGTTCGGAAAAGTCTACAAAGGAACTTTACCCAATTCAAAAATCCAAATCGCAGTTAAGCGTGTTTCCCATGAATCAAAACAAGGTCTCCGAGAATTCGTCGCTGAAATCGCCACCATTGGCCGGCTCCGACACCGGAACTTGGTCCAGCTCCTCGGATGGTGCCGTCGCCGGGGAGATCTTCTCCTTGTTTACGATTTTATGGCAAACGGAAGCTTGGACAAGTTCCTTTTCGACGACCCAGAAATTATTTTGAATTGGGAGCAAAGATTTAAGATTATAAAGGGCGTTGCTTCAGGCCTACTATATCTACACGAAGGCTACGAACAGGTGGTGATTCACCGAGACGTGAAGGCAAGCAACGTTTTGCTCGACGGCGATTTGACCGGAAAAGTCGGAGATTTTGGCCTAGCTAGGCTCTACGAACACGGCGCAAATCCAAGTACGACGAGGGTCGTCGGCACTTTAGGCTATCTAGCGCCGGAGCTTCCAAGAACTGGGAAAGCCACAACCAGCACAGATGTATTCGCGTTTGGAGCAGTTCTCCTCGAAGTTGCGAGCGGAAGAAGACCAATTGATCCAAAAGCTTTGCCCGAGGAGCTAGTTTTGGTCGACTGGGTGTGGGAGAAGTACAAAGAGGGAGCTATTTTCGACGTGGTCGATCAAAGATTAAACGGCGATTACGACGAGGTTGAAATGGCGGTGGTTTTGAAACTAGGGCTGATGTGTTCGAACAACTCGCCGGTGGATCGGCCGGGCATGAGGCAAGTAGTGAGGTACTTGGAGGGGGAGATAGGTTTGCCTGACGATTTGATAGACGGCGGTGGGTACGACGGCGTGAAGGCTGGACACGGCGAGGGGTTTGACGATTTCGTCAACTCTTCAGTTTCTTCGTCGTTTGATCCTGCGACCTCGTACTCCTTCGGAGTAAACAAGGACATGGATGATGGTTTTGCTTTCCTTTCCACTTCTCCGAGCCCTCTTCCCGGTAGAGATTAGCCGATTTTCTTCCATTTTGGTTCACATTGCTTTGATCTGTACACTAGTCGGAGGTTTGATCTTGTATCATAACGTGTTTACGAGGAAAATAACTTGCAAAAATATGAAAAAAAAAAAAGAAAAAAATTAAGGTTTACGTGTTAACGAGTCATTTACGCATTTGTTCAAACACTTGGAGTGCGCTCCGTAGCTTGAATAACAGAACAAGTCTTCGAAACCCTTTTGTCTCAGCCTTTTTAATCTTAAAAGGTGCTAAAAAACAGGCATTTAAAATTAAGTTTTTTGTAATGGTTTGACGCGTCAAAATCGAACAACGTCTATTGTGTGGAGATGGGTCCGGACGAGGAATCTCAGAAACTATTTGGAATGCACTTCACCTGTTTGTATAAATTCCCAAGTGAATGTTTGAGAAATTTAAGAATAACGACGCCAATTCGCAGGCCAAGCAGCATACTGAATCCCCCGTGATTCCATTTGTTTTTCTAATCTCCACTTTGATTCATCCAATGCTATACAAAGACGGATTCTTTATCTGTAAACACGGGGATTATATGCAGTTTCGCAATTACGTGAATCAAAGACGCCGGAAAAACGTCATCGCCGGAGCTGAAAGGATCGACGGCGGAAGAAGCAGAGACAAAGATCAAAGAACCGATCCCTGAGGTTTCTGTTCATAGAATTATGACAAATTATTTGAACGAGAGATTCTACCAATAGCTCAACAATTTAGGGCTCCGGTCTGGTTTTTCCGACCTTAAAGAAAACCAGTCAGCATATATAATTGGGTACTCAATTGGACTGCAATTTAATGAAAACCTCGATGATCGTTGAATTGAATTAGGTCACGGCTGGGGCCCATCCCGAATAGCTGGACAAGCAACGTTCGACCTTAATATGACGCGGGGCCCACTCTCTTCTTCTCCATTTTCATTGCCACCCCAGAAACCCTAAAACCTCAGCTGCCCATCATCATCCCCCCCGTTCATTACTTAAGCTGAGCTGCTTCTCCTCGTGGACTCACGCAAATGGTTAAGACAGTAAAAATGGAAACCTCTTCCTCCCCATACGCCAAAGCATATCCAAGCTTGCTTGCATTTACCCTTTTCATGAGGGTCGTGTCCTTCCTTTTATTTCTCCTCCACTCCCATTTTCACCCTCCATTTTCATCCCCACGTTCTCTTGCAATTTCTCCACCACCCAGAAAAAAATCTCGAAGAATATCCACGTCAGATCTTAGTCGGTTTTGATCCTGTCTTTATATATATATTTCTGCTGGTGTTTGGATTTTGGTCTGCATGGAGACTTTGCTGTGCGATGAGGATTGGTTGTCGAGCCCTGTCGCTCTTAGTGACGATTATAGTCGAGTATTTCTCGATGATCAGAAGTTTTCAGAGTGTTTTTATGAGACAATTCATACTGAGGAAGAAGAGTATAAAGAAGCTTTAAAGGGTTTAATGGAAAAGGAGAAGGAGACGTATTATTTGCTTCTGCCTGAATATTTTGATTATCTGCAGAAGGAAAACTTGGTTTCTTTTAGACTCAGAGCGATTCAATGGCTTATCAAGGTAAAAAAAAAAAAGCCTTCTTGATAACCTTCATATCAATGATGACATATCTGATGAAGGAGATCTTGTCACCATATTTATGTCTTGTTTGTTTTCTGTATTCCAGACAAGAAGTCGATTGAATCTTTCTTTTGGGACACTTTTTCATGCTGCAAATTATCTTGACAGATTTATATCCACGAACAGATGCAGCGTGAGAAAATAAAACGAGCCTTCATTTACTGATTTTCAAAGCTTGATTTGATTCAATCTGAAGCTAATTCATGTTGTTTCAGCAATGGAGCTTTTGGATGGTAGAATTATTGTCCATCGCCTGCTTGTCCGTAGCCTCCAAATTCAACGAGACACAGAATTATGCTCCAAGCTTAGATGAAATTGTGGTTAGTGGGTAATAGTATTGTATTGATCATCGTTTTTTGCTAAAATCGAGTCACATAACTATCACATCCAGGATGAAAATATCATGGATACTGATTAAATCATGTTCATGAGACTGTTTTAATGCTTGATTATGATGGTTTTCAGATGGATAAGGATTCATTTAAGTCTGTTACGATCCAACAAATGGAATTGAAGCTGTTGCAGTCATTAGAATGGCGGCTATCTTCTCCAACTTCTTATTCTTACTTTGAACTTTTATCCTGGAAATTGGACGCAGTGAAAGTGCCTGGCCTTCATGGAAAGCTCTCTTCCCGGATCAAAGACTTGCTGCTTGAAGCTCTCATAGGTGCGTTTATATCAATTTTACACACTCTTGATCTGAAAATATAAATCAGGACAAGAAGAGAACGAAGAGACGACGACTGTATGAAAAAAAGACGATGGTTTATGAAAAAACTATGATGTTTTTTTTCTATTTTCAATCTTATTTGTATGATTTTTGAATCTAATAACAATAGCATCTCAATAGTAAAATAATCTATTTTCTGTATAATAGAAGATCAGCTCAAGCTTCAAATTTGTGCTGTAGATATGAATTTGATGGAGTTCAAACCGAGTGTGGTTGCTGTATCTGCAATATACTTGAACCTAAAGTACGAAGATATTCTGACTACTTCAGAGGGCTGTGTTTCATACATTACGAGGATGTTTGACGAAGAACAAAAGGTACAAAAAAGAAGTACGGAAACAATAAATAAAAAATCAAAACCTAGTGTGCTTTAAGTTTTCATGGTGCATTAAGTCGAACTATTGGGCTGATATGCAGGAAGAGATGATGAGGTGTTATAAGATCATGGAAGAACAATCAGTTGAGGAAAGATTAAAGAGGTGGAGAGGTGGTGGATTTTTAAATCATGACTGTCCTTCAAGCCCTACCACAGTGCTGATGAAGGAACTCAATTTCTTTCATGGTGTTGCGTTTAATCACTCAACCACGAAGAAGAGAAAGAGAGAGTAAGGGTAACACCAGAAAATCTCTCTCTCTCTCTCTCTCTCTCTCTCTACAGCATTAGATTTGGAATCAGAAGTGAAAGAGTCGTAATATATTCTTTGGATCAGCATATCTATGAAGCTTGATCCGCCTCTAGTTTGAACTTGACATTCTTGCTTCTTTCATGGCAGATGGCCAAAAATAATTAACTTAACCTCTCAATTACGAGTGGAGAGGCCAAAATAATCTTCTAAATTAACTTGACATTTCAAGTTTTGTCAAATTGTACCACTTAAATAGAAAGAAATTAAATCCAAAAATATCAAATTCCTAAAAAAAGATAAAGAATAAAATGTATAAATAATAATAATTGGTAAACTATTATCATTATTTTTATTTAATTTAACTATTATATATAATATAAAAGAAATATAAATAACATAAAAAATAAATTTATTGGTCGTTTGATTCAAACAAATATTGGTCAGTTCAATCCTCCGTGAATCGAACAAATATTGGTCGTTTGATTCCGCACTTACTATAGAAGTGAATCATGTGCATTATGAATTATTATTTCAAATTATACTAGTCAAGATTATCTAAATTTTTAAAATTATTTCTCGACAATTGGACTTGAGGTATCTTCTTGTCCTCTTATTTAGTAGGTCTCTGGGGAAGGTTATTTTATCTTTAGTTTTGATGTCTGTTCTTGGTGATTCATGTGGGTTTTTTTGTTTGTTTTTATATAGTTTCTCGAGTGGAGGGGAAGATGGTTATGTTCGATTGCATCATTTCGACGCAGATTACTTCAACATCAAAATTTAGATGCAGAGGGGGGAGACAAGATTCAAAACCATACATCATCCGAGCAGACCCAAAGTAGGAAGTTCTGAGTTCTTGAAAAATCCAATTTACTGTTTTCATGGCTACAATTGTTGCTACGCCGGGAAGGGCGTGCTAAAGCATCTTGGTTCTAAGTCTAAAATCAAATTTACGCTTGAAACCGGCGTCACCCAAGAATCTGGCCTTAATCACGACCATCTGATTACATAATTTCCTTTCAACAGAAAGAAATCTCAGCTCCTAGTTGATACTGGGAAGGGACGGAGGGGTGCTTCTGAGTTCAGGCTGATAAAGATTCGAATTAGTTTTCTTTAACATTGCTCGACCTTCTTTCCCCTGAACTCCACCTGTGTTCTAAGACTAGCAGCTCTCTGTTGATTAGGAGTGGGACTCGTGGGTATAAGTTAAATTTGGATAGAAAATATATCTGATTCAACAGTTAAATTTCATAAAATTAAATTTGACTTACAAAGTGGGACCCAAATAGCTCTTGGGTTCCTCCTTCGAACTAAGTTCCATTGATATCACACCATCTGATTGTTACCAAAATGCGAAATCTCTCACCCCAGTGCCCCTACACTCCGGTCCAACAGTTTATGAAGATGTAAGTTACGGTGATTCAGCAGTCCAAAGATAAGAGATATTTTCCTGATACCCCAAGGAGCTACCCCAACATTAGAGGTAACAACTCCCACACTAGGGCAGCGCAGAATTCGCACGCCGGCACTTGTTACTAGATCTGTTATCTCTCGACCACTAAAGTGAACCCGCACGGGGTGATATCACCTTGATCTGAATGGGTTGTGCTCAAAGACTCACCAAGTGGGACCCAGAAGCAGCAACGGGCTTCTGGCAGATGGAACTACCTCATAGCCCATAATTAACAAACCGACAAGTCGATCTCAACCCAAATTTGAAAAAGCTGGACCACAGAAAGCAGAACCAATCAAAATTCGAACCGCTCCCTCGCATCTTCCCTGCAACCACCCGTGAGTCGCGAGACAGAAGGCGGCAAGGAAAGGAACCCACATGTCGGAAGGCACGCCACACGCGGGCCCATGTCTAGAAGGGGCGTTGACTCTTTAGAAGATGAAACGCGCCAAGGTTTGGTCTTTAAACCTGCACCCACTTCACTTCACCCAAACCGGGTCCACCCTCTCGCTACCGGACGACCCCGTTGAGATGAGGTTTAAGTTTAACCCACTCTGACAGTCAGCCTCTTCCCGCTGTCCATTTTTTATATCCACCCCTGTTTCTTTGTTTCTCTCTCGCTTCCAAAGTCAAACTCACGTACAAAACAAACTCGAAAACCCTAAGAACACGATTCCCTCCCTTCGAAGCATCGTCACAGTTCCAGACTCGCCTCGAAATCAGCACTCGACCGAGTCAAAAAAGCTTGATTATAAGGCGTTGATTAGCTCTTGAGAGTCCTTAGTTTGAAGTTTAACTTCATTAAACTACCAATTAGGTTAATCCTGTGTAATATATTGATCAGGAGATGGGTTGACTCTTGCCTTAGTTGAAATCATCATCATGGGTCAGGTAGGATTGGTCCACCCCTTAATTCATAGATCCCATCAATGGCTGCCGTTGTATTACAAGACAATCCAACAGAATGATCGAATTTCAGACATTACAACAAAAGCATCAGAAGTACCTCAAAAAATAGAAAAAATGTCACATAATTCATTCGAAAAGTCAATGCAGAATGCATACAAAATAGAAAACCTACTTTTTCTTACTATAAAAATTCACGAGGATAACCACGAAACCCTCAACTTCATCTCTTTCCCTCCCAGACCTCCTCCTCCTCCTCTTCCTCCTTCTTCTTCTTATTCGCAAGCGAAGCTGAAAGATGGAGGAATTCGCAGCAATGGAAGCTTGGTCGGAATATGGGTCGGAAGACGAGCTGGTGAGAGAGCTTCTTGACCATGAATCTCCGTTTTTTGCGCTTACAGAAACCAGAACGGAATCTGAAATAACTCCTTCGAAAGGAGCGGCAATCAACAAGCTTGTCTCCGCCGTCTATTCTGGACCCACCATTGATGATTTTGAGTCTGCTTTATCGGCTACTGCTCCGAAGGGCCTTGTCAAAGATGTCTCCCCTTCCAGGTTCGGATTTTTTATAATGTTAGAGTGGATATTGTTATCAACTTGTTTGCTGGTTTAACATTAGTAGTTGAAAGAGATGAATTTCATTACTATTATCGTAATAGTGTAGTGTTCTTCATTTCTCTGTGTTGATATTTGATTTTTCACTGTAGATGTTCTATGTCGGAGAGAGGTTTAAACAAGATAGAACACAAATACACGTTGAAGATCAAAAGCTGTGGCAATATGATCGCCGACGACGGATATAAGTGGAGGAAATATGGACAAAAGTTCATTAAAAACAGTCCTAATCCAAGGTACTCCAAACTCATATTAGAAAAAACCAGCCGAGATTATGCTGTTCTTGGAGAACATTCTTAGAATCTCGAAAAGATTAAGGACAAACAAATTGATTAAGGAGCACAATTAAGAGGTAGATGGTGGCATTAATACAAGCATCTCAAAACAACCCATATTGTCTCTTTTAACCATGACTTTTTCCTTGAGCAAAACCCTGAAACAGCAAATTAGAGACAGATTAAGTTAACATTGTATGCTTAATTTAGGGTTATTTGGCCCACTCACCAGGCTACCCAATTGAGCAATTCATTTATTTTTATTTAATTATAATAAATTTTTTTTATCTTTTGCATGGGAAAAAGGAGCTATTACAGGTGTACAAACCCTAGATGCAGCGCAAAGAAGCAGGTGGAAAGATCAAGCGAAGATGAAAAGACCCTGGTCATAACCTACGAAGGCCTCCACCTGCACTTTGCTTATCCATATTTCTTCATGGGCCAGGCCCATCAAGATCAGGCCCATCAAGTTAAAAAGCCCAAGACGAACTCTGGAGAACTCCAAAAACTCCATCAAGTCCCAAATTCTACGGCCCCTGATCTACCACGTGGAGCCTTTGATCATCATCAGATCACAGAAGAAGAAGAGGGAGAAGAAGAAGGGTTGGGCCCACAAGGGTTGCTGGAAGATGTGGTACCGTTGATGATTAGGAATCCATCGAGAACAAAAGGCTACACGTCACCTTCTCCCTTGTTGGTATTAGATATTAAAGCTGCTATTACGTGAATAATTAAATTAAATTTAATTAACCGACCCGATACGGCGGGTCGGTTTCTAAAATCCGGTTCACATAATTTGTTTTAGTTAAAATTCTTATTCAATTGCCAATCAATCAAGCCGACTGTCACTCACGCGCCGTCTTGTGCCGCTGCTCAATCGCGACTTATAAACGAAATCCATTTTGGTTTTCTATCCATCGCAAAATTACACTCTTCTTCCATCTTCCTCTCACTTGATGGACCTCGCTAATTTTCTCCACTAGACCATGGTGGTGATTCGAGCCTTCAGCACTTGCTCTCTCTTCCTCTCCACTTCCTCTCCTCCGACGTCCGCCTTTCGCTGCGGCATCTTTTTTTCCAGGACCTCCCGCTTTCGGCGTTGCCGTAATTTTAACTTTTCCCTACCGATAATATCTAATTCCGAGCTTGACGTTTTCGGTCATGGTCGCGTTCAGCGTTGTTTTATGCATAGTCTTGTTGACGTCGTTTTCGAAGAGCTTCGAGCTTTTCGAAAACGGAAAAGAGTTCGTGCAGCATCTAAGTATGTTTGTTTTCTTGGTAGCTTCTCAATTTTTTATTCATCGTTAATTTTCGTCACTTCCTAGTTTCTCGGAGAATTTGATGACTATTCGAATTGATTTTATATGCTTGTAATCTTTGGTGTGGAGTCGGTTTCCCATTCTTCAGCAAAGTAAAGGTTACATGTTTAGGTAGAATAGTATTCAAAGTGTTGAGCATGCTAGTTAATTAACTGTCCGTAAGTTTTACGATATTGATGTTATATGCTTGTAATCTTTGGTGTGGAGTCGGTTTCCCATTCTTCGGCAAAGTAAAGGTTACATGTTTAGGTAGATTAGTATTGAAAGTGTCGAGCATGCTAGTTAATTAAGTGTCCTTAAGTTTTATGATATGTCAGGTGAAAAAACTCTGCGATATTCAATACGAATTTTCTTATAATGAAGCATATATGTTGTTTTATCTTAGCTATATCACTGGAAACACATCATGAAACTAGGAAAGTGCTTCTTTAGAAAAGATTGTAATATTTTTTTAATTCTTCTCTGCCATAACTTGGAATTCAAATTAAATGGATTGAACATTAGAAATACAAATCCAATCCAACGAATGGTGTACTTGTTATCATATTAGCTGCTGATAGAATTATATTGTATCTTTTCAAAACTTGTAGGATACATGGTTGTGGTCGCATCAACTTTAAATATATGGATTACTTAATGGTTGTTTGTTATGAGTAGTTAATTAAGATTTTGGCAATCTATGAATTCATGTTCCCAATTTTCTCAACGATGGGGTTTAACATTAATATTGATCAATTATGGCTTTATTGACTCTGTAGAACAGGATTAACAAGCAGACAGGTTTTG
Organism: Begonia fuchsioides; assembly: GCA_003255005.1. Lineage (NCBI taxonomy): Eukaryota > Viridiplantae > Streptophyta > Magnoliopsida > Cucurbitales > Begoniaceae > Begonia > Begonia fuchsioides. Next base: position 270,536 of record QAOC01040521.1, on the reverse strand, counting down.
GAAGATAAGCTTGTGAACAGAGTATTGGAAAAGGGTCTACTTCTTGAGTATAAGAAGGACTCTGATAGATTGTTGCTGGCAGTTGCTCAGAGACCTGATGGCAAGAAAAATTGGATGGTATTCGATCAGGTTGTAGTAAATTCAGTTTATTCAGAATCCTAATTAGGTTAATTAGTGGGATTTTAAGTTTCATTGTCAAAGTTCACTGCCACTGTAGCTTACTAATTTTATTTCTGTCCATTTTATTAGAATGGGGTCGTGTCATCCATCAAGCCACAGCAAGTCACATATATTGTTCCAGGTGTAGAAAATTTTGACCAGACAGAACTTTCAGAATTTATTCAGAACGCCCAAAATAACTTGGTAACCCGATGGTATAATGACTTCCTTATCTGATGATTTTTTTTATTGAGGCAGGGTTTCTAAACTGCAGGATGCAACATTGCTAGAGTTTGCTTGGCTTGAGCTTCTTGAAAAAAATCAATACGTGACTGCAGAAGAGTTATCAGAGGTAGTTTATTTTCTGCAAATTTATTTTCTTTTTGGCTTATTCTTTTCTGACTTTTTATCGTACAGATGATTTTTGGTAGTGTTGGACCTCTTGAAAGCTACTGTGCACATCTGTTACTATCAAGAGATGAAATATACTTCACTGTTCAGGAGACAAAAGGTGCTTTAGCTATCTATCGACCCCGATCTACGGAGCAGGTCGGCCTTATGCATGATCATATTTTACTACATTAACTCTGCTTGAGCTTCTGCTATTTTATATGTGCAACAAAGACACCAACATTGCCCTTAGTATTACCTGATTCTAGAATTTTTCAATATGTCACCATATTTTGGCCTCCAAAAGTTGGTATTTTTTTTGTTTTTTGATAATTTGTTTAAGGCTCAAGATCTATATGGCAATGGTTCAGACATTGAAAACTCCTGGTAGCGCTATAATTTTAATTGTTCTCACTATATTCAGATAGCTAAAAGTTGGTTAAAAAAATTCTTCAATTTTGTTGAAGCCTCAAGGTGTATTCAAGAAAGATTCAGACTTTGACAATTCATCCTTAAATCTTTTATGCTTTTACATCGTTCTGGATTTTGGAAATTATTATTGTGTAGCTATTAAGCTAATCAAAAAACATAATGGACTATTTTGTTGAAGTCTCAAAGATGTATAGACGATATATTCAGATATAAGCAAATTGTACTATAATTTTTTTTTGTTCTTTTAAATGATCACAAGTCTTCTCGTACATTCAGTTAGTTAATATTTTGATAAAATATGTTGCTGACAAGCTTGTCGGAGCCTCAAGGTTTACTCATTTTCTTTTAGCAAACAGAATTAGTCAGCCCTATCATTGACTATTATTTTCTTTTTATTTATTGTCAAAAGTTTTCTTCTAAAAGAAACGAAGTATATTGATGGAGGAGAAAAAAAATACAATAGAAGAGTGGGAAGAACCCAACTCAAGGTAAAGAAACATTTAATTTAGAGCAATTAGTTTCTAGTTAGATAGCGTAATTGCAAAATGATAAATCCTGAAAACTCCAAACAATATGTCCAATTAGCAATGGTGAATTTATATTGTCACCAAGATCGACAATAGGATATATTTCCTATAAGAATAGCATTGTGATGAAGCTATGCAACCCAAACAATAGTCAGTCACCTCATCTTAAAATTAACTTCTGCTTTTTAGACTTTTCTTCTCTCTTAAAATTGTTGTTAAGGAACTGCATGTCAGAATATCTCCTGACAGTCTTAAGAAAAGAGGTGGAGAATGTTCCCAACCATCGTTAACAATCTCTAATTAATGCACCCTTACAAGGGATAAAAATATGGGGATAGAGCGAGAAAAAAGTTTCTCTTCTGCACTTCATCATAAGAATATTTTTTTTAAGAAGGATCCACAGCGTACATTTAGGTTTTGGTTGGGACTTCTTTCTTCCCAAAAAATAATAAGTCCCTGAAAGAAGCAAAAGTGAGCTGATGATTTAAATGTATATTTTCAACAATTCACCATGAATATTAGAATAGTAGTCGGAGTGGGAGATTTTGTTCAAGTTGAAGCAAAAAGGTTTAACCTCCATTTGACTACCTTTTTAAAAAAAATAATATACTATTTTGCAAATGAATAGGCTGTGAAGCATCAAAACCTTATTTCTCCTGTTCTTTAAAGCCTCCAAAAATTATGATTGGATATGTATAATCAAGCATATTGTTCAATTACCTTGAGATTTAGCTTTGGGGTGTTCTAATCTTCATATTCACAAGCTAAGTTCTTTTAGTATATTCAGTTATAAACCATCTGAAATTTCAAAAAAATTCTAATGGAACAGATTCAATTTATAGCAGCAAAGTTTTTTATTTAAAAAACATGTTACTTAACTTGAAAACACATGGTCTCTGTGGACGTACTATAGTTCTTTATGATATTTTTTGGTATTTGGGCTCTTGAAGATCTTGAGTGTTGCTTGATTGCCACATTTTGACGTGCAATTCCTTCTGTCTAATGTAGGTGGAGGAACTTCAACTTAAAAAGATTGCTAAAGAAGTTGCTGAGAAAGAACTTCTGGCGTTCATTGAATTACTAAAATCTGCTAAGGCAATGCCCTTGGAGGGTAAACCTTCCAAATTTTCTTGGACTGCAGAAGAGAAAAGCAGACATAAGATTGAATCCCTTGAGGCTTATGCTATTGATGCATGTGAAAGTGATGACCAAAGGAAATCTGCTGGGATGGTAACTATATCGGCTTGGCATTTACTTTTTCCTTTTTTGGAGTTGGATTCTCCATGTAATTCTATGGCTATAGATGCATCCCATTCTGCATTACTGTCTTGTATGTGCTTTCTTTGTATTTTTCATAATTACAACTTTCCTTTCTGTAACATATCAAATGCTAATGCTAGCTGAATTGGTCATTATCATGTTTGGCATGATGTTGTTGTAGTTTTTTTAGCTTGATCATTTTTTTTCTGTTGTAGATCCTCAAGGCCATGGGACTCATGAAAACGGCATCATCAACATTAAATCTCCTGATAGATATAGGGTATTTTTCTCCACATGTCAATCTTGATCTGCTGAGGTGCAACTTTCGGACCGATCATTCAGATGAGAATAAATTAGCAGCTGAAACTCTTTTGTTAGAGGGACCTGACACAGATGAGGTGGTTTAAATAATTATTGTCTTCAGTCCTTTCAAAGTATTCTGAAATATAATTTACACAATTGAGATTTTAAATCATCAAGTCTTGAATATGTATAGACTATTATGAAATAAATGTTTGAGGTTATTTTGTTTACGTACTGTTTTCGAAATTTAAAAAAACTTTACAATTTAATGTATGACTAGGAAATTCTAATTTCTTACGAAAATATTTACAAATCAACTCATAATTCTGGTAATTTAGGACCATCGACGCAATATGATGATTATTTTAATACTCAGCTTGCAGTTATTAGTTGGATTGGTAGCATTTAAATTTCCTCAGATACGATATTCTGAGTTGTTTGCATTATGTCTTAAATTAGACATTTATGAATGTTTGACTTTATTAGCTGATCCTCATTTTGACGACCATTAACCTTTTTTTTTTTTTTTTCACAACTTTTTAGGATAACAAAATTGTGAGAATATCTTCATATCTTTTCTTCATTATGCTCATTTTCATTATCTTTCTTAGGTTTATAGGAAGGATGGTAGAAGGATAATAAAATTATGAGAATAAGTTCACATCTTTTCTTCATTATGCTCATTTATATTATCTTTCTTAGGTTGATAGGAAGGATGGGATCTCATTGACTTATATCAGATAAGAATTGCTTCACAATTGTTTTACATTATGCTCATTTGATGTATTTTTTAGATTGATAGGAAGGATCTCACTCACTTGAAGGTTTATGCTATTGACGTAGATGAGGCTGATGAGGTATTATTTATCCCCCAAGGTCTTGATTGCACTTGTTTGCATCTTTTTTTGTTTGGTTTTATTTTGCAGCTTGTCATTGTGTTTTTATTGCCAACAATATTCAGCTCGACGATGCATTGAGTTGCACAAGATTAGAAGATGGCCGGATTAGAGTATGGATACATGTTGCTGATCCAACTAGATATGTGCAACCTGGGAGCCAGTTGGACAGGTAGCTAGTAGATATGGAAACTATTCTGTGCTATGACCAACGTGAACAATCCTCATAATGTGCAGGGAAGCATTGAAAAGAGGAACTTCGATATTTTTACCTACTGTGACTTATCCAATGTTTCCTGAGAAGCTTGCCATGGAGGGTATGAGTTTGAAGCAGGGTGAGCTATGCAGAGCTGTTACAGTTTCTGTTCTGCTTCATTCTGATGGAAGGTACATTAATTTCAGTTCTTTTCTTTTTCAGTAAAATTTCATGAAAGAAATATTTTGTTGAATTTGTTAGGTGAAAAGAATATTCTCTGGGCTTATATTCTACTATTGTCTCATGGAAATTTTGGACTGTTGGAATAAATGTGTGGAAAGTTTATTCAGGAGAGCGCTTTAGTAGTCATATTTTGTGGGGTTATAAATTGATCAAACTATGCATAAAATGATATTATCTCGTTAGATATATATCATCTGACGTCCTTCATTCTTGAATAGCATTGCAGAGTACTCTGTGGACAACTCCATTATAAAACCAACTTATATGCTGACATATGAAAGTGCATCAGAGCTGCTAAATTTGAACTTGGAAGAGGAAGCTGAATTAAAAATGTTATCGGAGGCTGCAGCTTTGCGATTACAATGGCGGTGTCAACAGGTTGAACTCTAAAAACTAAACAGTTATGTTCATAAATTTGTGGAGTAGAATCAGTTCTGTTCTTGTTATTCAGTGAGGGAAACCAGTGTTTTGACTATTTTCAATGGTCACTCGATTGAAATTATAAGTTCAGAACAGAAACTAAAACTTTGAGTCCCTTATTTATTTTAATTCAAATACTGGATAAATGTCAACCTTTTTGTTTGAGGAATATAATAAACAGAAGTAAAAAAAGTATGATTGTCTGACAGAATAGTTTGATTGTATATAAATACGTTCTTTATTTTTTGATAAGAAGGCCCTCGATGCATTGACATGCTAGACTTGGCAACATATTATAAAATTTTTCAGGGAGGAATTGATACAGCTACTTTAGAGACACGGATTAAGGTGGCCAATCCAGACGATCCAGAACCTAAAATCAATCTCTACGTAGAAAATCAAGCTGACCCGGCAATGCGACTTGTCTCTGAAATGATGGTATTGTGTGGGGAAGCTATTGCGACTTTCGGTTCAGTCAACAAGATTCCTTTGCCATACAGAGGCCAGCCTCAATCCAATTTTGATGTGTCTGCATTTTCACATCTTCCGGAAGGGCCAGTTAGAAGTGCTGCAATTGTTAAAACAATGAGAGCTGCTGAAATTGATTTCAGAAAGCCTGTACGCCATGGGGTTTTAGGTCTTCCAGGATATGTACAGTTCACGTCTCCCATTCGTAGATATTTGGATCTTCTTGCTCACTATCAGGTATTTATTCTTTCCAATGATCTTTTAGGTTTGGGAGTGCTTTCTAACTACAGTCACCCATATTGTATAAATCTTGCTCGATAATAATGCCAATATGAGCTAACAAAGTCTACAACTACAGGGTGTTAAAATTCATGTAATTCTATCGGGCAAAACTGGTTTTAGCTTTACGTGGATAAATTCCACTAGCATATACATTGCCTTATCATAAGTATTTAATATTTTATGTTTATATAAGTAATTTTTTTACCACCTTATTCATTTTATATTTGTTCTGTGTGTGCTCAATTTGTAGGTTAAAGCATTTCTTAGAGGGGAGTCTCCTCCTTTTTCTTCTTCTCAGCTGGAGGGAATGTCGTCAAGTGTTAGTGTTAATGCTAAAATAGCAAAGAAACTCTCCAACAACAGTCTTCGATACTGGATACTGGAGTTTCTTAGAAGGCAACCCCGAAAAAGTAAATATCGGGCATTGATCCTCAGGTTCATTAAGGATCGAATTGCAGCTCTATTGTTGGTTGAGGTAAGCATTTGAGGATGTTAAAGTTTGTGAAGAATTAGCTAACTTTGTTTTTTGGGTTCCCTTGTGGATTTTGATCATATTTACGATTCACTGTGCTAAAATCATGAAAGACTGAGACGACGACAGTTCTGGAGTGAAAACTATAATTTTCTAGTAATCGAGCTGTTTTTTCTATTTCAATTTTCTTTTCCTATGGCCTGCCTGGCTGCAAAATGATTTTTATGATGCCACACAAAAAAAATGGTCTATAGTTGATGCTTAAGGCCATTCAAAATAAGTGGATTCTTTCTGCAAATGTGTATGCAGAAAACAATCTTCATTGCAATTAATTAATATTAGTTGTCAGTCTTTGCCTACTTAAGTACTTTTACTGGTGATTTTAGTTTATCATATGTTGATTTAGCTAGCTCTAATATTTTATGGAAATAAAAAATAGGAATCGTCATTCTTTTTTACCAAGTCAAACATGGTTTGGGCATATAGTGAAGATTATGTCAGGCTTGTCTGATCTGCTAAACAAACATAGGGCCTTGATCATATTTTTTATTTGTCGAAAAATTGTAGGTTGGATTTCAAGCTTCTGCTTGGGTTTCTCTTGGAAAGCATGTAGGAGATGAAGTAGAAGTCCGAGTGGAGGTAGCTCATCCCCGTGATGATGTCCTCTCTCTTAAGGAGGTCATTACTTAAAAACTTCTAATCGGAAAAATGATTCAGCAGACAGACAGATATGCCTAGGTGTCGCCTGCCAAGTTGCTACAGCTCATCAGGTTTGATTCCCTTCTGCTACAGATGAAAGTCACTTTAGATTTTTCAAAAACTCTTAATTCCAGTCTACTTAAATGATTCAGTTGTTTTTTGGCAGTGAGAATATCATAATCTTATAAATGCGCAGTCCATTCGCTGGTTTATCTCTAATCATCAGGGTGCACCAGATTCTCAGTTGTTGATCATGTTACGGAGGGTCAATAGTTTTCTGTTAAATCCGGGTACAAACTTTCCTCATTTATAGCCATTTGATCCATTTACACATCAGTTCCGAAGTCGTCTTGGCTGAAAGTCTCTTGGCCCTTATCCTCTACTTGGGCAAGTATTTTTGTCTCCTCATTGTTAGAGCAAAATTTGTTTTATTTATGTGAAAATGGTGGTATCTCTCAATTCGCCAATTTATATTTGATTCATTTTAAGTGCTTTTGAAGGTAGATATCAATATAGTTTTAATTTATCATCCTGGCTTTGTTTTATGATTTTATTTTTTCAGTTTTTGAATATGCATTCTCCTTGCAAACATCAATTTTCTCTCTTCTCTCAAGAACCATCTGAAAGCCATCATTCATGGGATCAAAAAAAGGTCAAGCTTCTTTGTTTGATCTTCGTCTGCGACAGTTTTTTTTTTTTTTGTTTTAAAGTTATATAATCTCACTCCCAGAGTCGAGACATTATTCGGCATCTCATGTCGTTCAGGTGACATTTATTTTCCTTTTTGTGTATATTATTTCTTGTCACTAATTTCGTAGCCAGAATTACTGTATGATTGAAGCTTCTATGTCCAGTGATATCTTTTCGCAGATACACATCACAGACGATTAATAAATTATCAGGGTTTCGCAATTCCTGCAAATGAACTTTTCGAGGACATGATTTCAAAGTGGGGCTGGCAGCAAAATTTAAACTCCCTGCGGCTAATTAAGAACAAGTCTAGCCATTGACGGCATAGATCCGAGATGGTTCAGGCTTAACCCTGGTTGCCAGTCGATCAAGCTTGCCACGACCACGATGATTGTGGGGGCTAATCTGGCCTGCCCATTTTAGACATCATGGAAGTAGTTGGGTCGGTGGAGTATATTACCCTTTTTAGTGATACAAAATCCACACCCATATGAAGCCTTGTTTTAGGACCCCCATTTGCCAAGCTGCGCTTCGAGAGCTGCATGGCTGCTACAATTGGCTCGTCCACGCTTTGTTTGGACATTGAAAATGGTGTGAAGGTAATAAATGCAGGTGGATGAGAGACAGAGGAAGAGAAGCAAGTGTGTGGTGGGCCCGTTTTGGTTAAATCCTAAAATATCACAACTAACCCAGAAAATTAGGAAGTAGAGTAAATGAAAGGATGTGATTTATTAGATAAAAACAGAGTCCCCAAGTCTCGACGCGGAATTATGGGTATATTGATATTGCCTTATTATTATCTTGTCACCTCGGAAAAGAAAACTATGCCCTTTTTTTATATTCTTCTTTAATCACCACCCCCTCTATTTTTCGTCTGTAATTAATAAAGTTAGGTAATATATTTGTTTATGTCCAAAAAAAGAAGAGAAGAGTCTGCCTGCGGCAGCAGTTAGTAAAGGCACATGGTGGGGCATGCCTCTGTATGGAGATGAAAGTGGAACCAACCTACAATAATTCGAATCACATGCCTCTTTCTTACTTTTTTTTTTATTTTCTAGGAAATACCATTGACTTTGGTTCCATGCTATGAGAATTTACTTTTAATAGTATTTTTATTGTACTTTTGACGTGTTAAACTTTAACTAATACAGTCAATATGATAATTAATTATTGAAAATTTAAATAGAAAACGAAAGATAAACTTGTGTTCAATAAGACACGTCAATCGTATTGACCATGGCATGTTGGGTCCAAAAGCTGGGTTTAGCCAATTAATCTTCAGTATTTGATTCAGACGTGGGAGGCTCTCGGTAGGTCCCGCCGACGGTAATCCTCAATCATCCATCGTCGATTTTGGGATTTTGGAAGTTGGTTGATCTTTCCTCTGATTGAAATATGAAAAGGAGAAGCTCTTCTTTATACAATGATTTTGTGGAGGCATCCTACGTAAGGACGAGAACGATTTACATTATTTTGGTCGTGGAAAATATGAAAATAATAAATAAAATATAAAAAAGGGTAAGGAGGGATTTAATGGCGTCTTAAAGAGAAATGCGAGCATCGTTGAATGGGGTTTAAAAAGTTACGGTCCATCTTGTCTCTCTTCCGCTGGATTCTTTCAGCCCCAGCTTCTCCCCCTCCATAAGTACACCCCCCTCTCCCTCTTCGTCGCTTCACAAATCTCTCTCTCTCCTCTTTCTCTTTCTCTCTCCGTGAAGGTCTGAGCATGACCCATCTTCTACTCTGCTCCGTTTCTCTGGTGTTGCTACTGGCAGTGGCCGATGCTAGAATCCCAGGAATTTACGCCGGCGGTTCCTGGGAAACCGCACACGCTACCTTCTACGGCGGCAGCGACGCCTCCGGAACAATGGGTACGCTACTAACTACACAAATCTCAGATCTACTTCTTCACATTGTCTTTGTAAAACGTATAACTCAGTCAAATGGTATCATCTATATTTGTTATTTGTATTGTAGGCGGTGCTTGTGGGTATGGAAATCTGTACAGCCAAGGCTACGGAGTGAATAATGCGGCACTAAGCACCGCTCTGTTCAACAACGGGCTCAGTTGCGGAGCCTGCTTTGAGATAAAGTGCGCCGACTCTCCGAAATGGTGCCATCCCGGTAACCCTTCCATCTTCATCACCGCCACCAATTTCTGCCCTCCTAACTTCGCTCTTCCTAACGACAATGGCGGCTGGTGCAACCCTCCTCGCCCGCATTTCGATCTCGCCATGCCCATGTTCCTCAAGATCGCCGAGTACCGCGCCGGCATAGTCCCTGTCAACTTCCGCCGGTGATTAACCTTCCCTAGTTCTACTCTCACTTAACATTTCTGAACATTTGATCGTTCGTAGAATCTCTGTTCATTTTCGCTGCATGGGGTAACAAACAGTTGAAGAGATCGTCGGCGGTAGAGCGAGAAGAAGAAAATCGCACGCCCCCTCCGGCGCCGTCACTTTTTTATATTCCTTTTATGCCCCTATTACATCTCCGAATAGCAGAAATGCCCTGATTCTGTGGGTCCCAAGGATCTGAATCCACGTAATAATTAAAAAATTATTTCTTTTTCACTTTTCAGGGTCCCATGCAGAAAGGCCGGAGGAATCCGGTTCACGATCAACGGCTTCCGTTCCTTCAACTTGGTTCTGATCAGCAACGTCGCGGGTGCCGGCGATATAGTGCGCCTCAGCGTGAAGGGGACCAACACAGGGTGGATGAGCATGAGTCGAAACTGGGGGCAAAACTGGCAGTCCAGCGCTCCCTTGGAGGGCCAGTCTCTTTCCTTTAGAGTGACTGGCAGTGACGGACGAACGTCAACCTCATGGAACATGGCACCATCTCATTGGCAATTTGGCCAAACCTTCACCGGAAAAAATTTCCGGGTGTAATCGGTCGTTAATTTCCTGCCGTCCGATTTCCTCGTTATTTTCTCCGGGAAAATCACGAGACAGAGGAGTGTTTTGAGCTAGTCAACTGGCTTTTTCTATTTTACGTAGGGTAAAATTGAAATTAGAGGCATGTCTAGGGGTGAAAGTTGTGGTAGACTGAAGTGGCTGCTGGGAAAAACAACCTAGGTGGCCCTCAGCTATGGTACTATTAATAAAATTACAGATATTTAATCAAAATATTAATTGTATTTTTATAGACTTAAATTAAATTTAGTTGTCTACAATTGTCACGTGCATTGCACATGCGTGTCTCGAGAGAAGGAAGTATAAAAAAAGGGAGAACTAAAAGAAAGAGAGAAGAAAAGAAACAGACGCAACGCAGCACTGACAAACCTGAGGGTGGCTTCTGACAATTTCAGAAGGTCGAGTCTCCATCACTTCTTCTCTCTCCAGTCTCCAATGGCAGCCCATTCTCTCTCTAATGACCCATCTCTGTCTCCTTCGCGTGCCCTTCTCTTTCTCTCCCTCTGGAATTCTCTGCATTTTTCTGGGTGTTTCCACGATTTCTCTGTTTCATCGGAGAAGCTCTCAAGGAGCTGCCTTTCTCTTCGGCAGCTGTCACCCGGAATGTAAGAGATACTCTTCAGACTCTGCGTTCATTCTCTTCTCTGTTTCTGGTTTTTGCTCGAGTCCAGCTTCTTGTAATTTTGAGGTTCATTTCACTCTCCCTTACTTCGTTTTGGAATTCATACTCTGCGCTCTGAGTTTTTAGTTTTGTTTTGAAATGTTCCCATCTTCATCTCTGCTTCCTTCCTGGCTTTCCAATTCCAATGGCCCCTCGACTATCAGGCCACCCTCTCCCTCTGTGACCCTCTGTCTATCTTCTTCCACCATTGCAGCATCTCCAACTCCAATACCTTGGCTGCATCCTGACCGAACCGCCAGCGCTGGTCCTCATATTTCACCCACCTCGAGCGGAGATAATTCAATGATGCCTGAGTTGGTAGACTGTTGCAGAGAGGTGGAAGAAGGGCACCGAGCTTGGGCGTCGCACAAGAAGGAAGCTGCATGGAGGTTGAGGAGGATTGAACTTCAGTTGGAATCCGAGAAGAGTTCGAGAAGAAGAGAGAAGATGGAAGAGATTGAGGCCAAAGTAAAGAGTCTCAGAGAGGAGCAGAAGACGGCTTTGGAGAGGATTGAGATGGAGTATGGAGAACAATTAACAGCCCTAAAGAGAGATGCAGAGGCCAAGGAGCAAAAGCTAGCCGAGCTATGGGCAGCAAAACACTCCCAACTGGCTAAGTTCCTTCAGCATCAGGCTTGCAGATCAAGAGTTGTCGATTCCAATGGCAGGTGAGAGAGAAAAAGTTAAGTATAGAAGCCATTTTAGCTACATAAGTACTGAATCTTTGAGTGCTATGATGGAAAAAGATTCATAGAGACAGTAGTTTCATGTTTGTGGACAAAGTTTGAATCTGAAAGAGTGGATTTGTTTCTGCTGTGAAGTGTAGATTAGATGTTAATTACTGTATTTTGACATAAATAATTATTATATAATAGTTTAAATGGATGAAAAATTATTTATCTACGTTTAGTTCGTCTGTCTTATCTGGATTAGTCTCTGAATAAATCGCTGAATTTCGTGGATAGGTTTTGTTTTTCCTTCTGTGAGTCATGGACTCGTTCGTTAGTCTATGACAAAACGAAAACTAGGTCAAACTTAGAAGAGAGGGTTTTTGGCTCTCCACTCTTCTTTTCCTCTGCGTGAATTCTCTACCTGTATATGCAGAAAAAGGTTCTTGTGGTGAACCCACAAGTGGAGCAAAGAGCTTCGTTCTTTTGGTGTCATTATATGGTAAAATATGGAGCAAAGACTAAACCATTATGTTATTGAATAAATCCACCATTTTGATCGAGAAAAAAATCCCAGTCTAGGTAAAGTCAGCAGCCAGCAAGCCGATAAGAACACGGATATTAGTCTCTTCAAACTTGAAATTCAGAGAAAGAAAAGGAGGTTCAGCAGATTGGCTTCTATGGATCTTCGTCCTTTCTTCGAAAGAGAGGCAGGAAAGAATGGGGATCCATGAGATCATGGTTTTGAGGAGGGAATATCAGATCATAATCTTCGAAAGAATATGGTGGAAGATATGAAGAGCTTCTCCTCGTCATAAAAGTATCTCGGATGGGATTTTTTTCAATCTCCATAAATGCTTCGTTCATCTCTGCAAATACATCTGCTGCTTTTGAGTTTGCTTCGTCGCCGGCTATGGCCGTTTCTTTCTCCTCTGGAACTTGATCTACCTGTTTTCTTCCTTCATCTTCGACCATGATTTCTGATACTGTTTCATCGTCACTATCCTCGTCTCTTTCTGCTATTCTCTCAACGTTTTCATTTTTGGGCTGTTCTTCTTTCTCTTCACGTCGGAGACTTACATGAAAATCATGTTCTTCGTCTTCTTCTTTGATTTCTTCCATGTCTGCGTCCTCTTCTGAAAAAGCAAAAAAAAAAATGAAAATTTGTTAGAATTCAGCGTAAAAACAAGTGCAAAAGACGAGATATAAGGAAGATCCTAGCAAATTGAGTTCATTTTCACGAGTTAGATGAATTTATTCCATTAAATTTACCAAGACCACGACAGAAGAAGTCGAAGAATTTGGACTTACCTGGATTATGTAAAAATTATACCATCATAATCAAGATTATTGCATAAACCATGGCTTAATCCGATCCAGATCCAATTATAGGAGAGGTAATAGGGTTTAAACAAAGAAATAGATATTTCAGTTACCTTTTTGCATTACTTCTTTTCTTTTGATCATATATTTCGACTTCCCCATGTTATCATACGAATCTCCTAGAAACTTCTCAACTTCTTCTCGCATTTCTTCTGGCGACGGCATGTAAAATCCGGTCTCACTCTTATAAGCCCTAGATGGGTTGGGGATGAAGGGTATATTCTCACGTGTTTCTATGCAAAACTTCTCAACATCTGACTCGACATGAGAATCTCCGATTTTCTGCTTCATTTTTCTGCTGGATTCAGCGTCAGAAGATGACCACCCTTTCCTCTTGACGGCCACTTTCGATTTCTGAGCCTGAAGAGAAGTCATATATATTCACCAAAAAAAAAACAAAAGAAGACGAACATTGCAGCTTGATCTATAACGATTAAAACAAAAACTCACAGAATCAGCGTCAGTTTCATCAGCTTTTTCTTTGCCAAAAATTTTTCTTTTATCCTTAAGAGATTCATGGAGCAGGAAATTAAGAACTTCAACCGTTGATCGGCTTGTCGTTTGTGATAACAAGTGATAATAGTACTGCACCACGAAACAATGTCAACAGTATTTTCAATCGTCTAAACACGCTACAAGCAAATATCTGCAGTTTGAACAATTCTAGGTTTACTGTCAACTATGTGGACAATCTAATTTGAAAGCTTTATTAATTTGAAATATATAGTTTAGAAGAGAGAACTACAAATAAAAGTCAGGAAATAAAATAATTGGAATGAAAAAGATGGTTAAATACCAGATCAAATCTGCCATTGAAGCGTTGTCTCCTTTCAATCCTCCAACCTTCTAATCTCTCTGAGAACGTGTATTGACGACCCATTTCATTCACTATCAACTGTTACAGAAAACATATCGTAAACCCAGTAAAATTATAGAATAATGGAGCTCTACTACAAATTTTTAGAAATGATCAAACCCACATCGTCGACTTGCTTGTCGTCGCTGACGAACTGTCGTGGAAACGTGAAGGAAAATACTCTCTCTCCCAAACAAGTTGTCGGGACCCTCCTTTTCGGAGCAGGAAACTACTTATTTGATGGTCGATTTGAATGAAACATAAGCTGAATACTGCAATAAACTTCCAGAAAACAAAAAAAAAAGGTAATAGAAAACAAAACCAGGGTTCTTTACCGAATACATCTGTTCATCATTTTGGTAACCCTCGGGGATTCTGAACGAAGACAATGGGGCTACTTGGATCACATCTTTCGGTATCTTGGGAGCAGCCTCCAGCGCCGTCGCGTACTTCAACTCCGTTACATATCGCTGTTCATGGAAGAAACTTAGCATCGTCAGAGAGATGTGGCCGAGGGGAAGAGATAGGAGAGCGTGCGTTGACCTACCTTCATCTCTGATTTGAGGATCCTCGACAGAAAATCATGCAGTCCAGTCTTGGAATCATCTTTCTCCGATATTCTCGGAACATAAGGCAGAATCGCGCCCATTTCTGCAGTGATCTAGACAGAAACACGAGCAAAAGAGACATTTTACTGTTTACATATCTGAATTTGGAAGGAAAGAAGAAGACCTCTTGCTCCATGGGTCACGTACGTTCGTTCTAGGGCAAACTGGGGCCCACTCATATCTAGCCCTCACTCCATATTTCATAGTAAATTAAATAATTAATTTATTGTATAAACATTAGAAAAGAAATAATTCAAAAATAATGAATGCCTTTGTTTTCATGTTTAGAACAGTTGACTCTCAGATTATCTTTCCATGTAAACCCTAGCCTAATACGGACCAATGGTTCAATATTTCCCTATCATAAATTGCTAAGCTTTTTTGGCTCGACAGACTCGATTATTTTCAAATTGAATATTCGTTTATTGTTGAAACTTGGCAACGATAAACGGTATCAACGCTTATCTCCGAGTAACGATAAACGGTTGTATTCTACTAGAATGATTTAGGCAAGGTACATATTTGTTATCACTTAGGGAACGATAAACGGTCATCACTCGAACAGAACTTTTGTCGCAGATACATATTTTTTTATGCTCAACGAAATATTTGTATCGTTTGTATAATAATTTGTATTTTGCATGCTATAGTTTGCAAGGGAAAAAACATTAAAACAAAGGGAATACCCGAGATCTTGCTTTAGCATTATAAGACTCACCGAAGGTGATGCAGGAATCTCGGGTCCATTTTGAATCGACGGTGAAGCTGTCTCCTTCATGGTTGAAGTGTTTTCAATGACTTCTGAAATGATCGCCATGATATCTCGAGATCTAAATTATGGGAAATTTAGAAGAGCGAGTTCGGGTCTCGACTCTTCTTGCTCTTCTCGTTTTCCTCCATGCAAATGCTTTGCCCGTATTTATATGCAGAAAGTCCTGTCGTGGATTCACAAGTGGAGCCATAGAGCTTGCTTCTAATGGTGTCATGATATGGCAGGACATTGAATGAAAAATCTACAGTTTCATTTAAAGATCATTTCCCTTTTTTGTGACTGATTTAACCTTCTCTTCAAGTGAATTTCAAAGCATACCCTCCTTGTTGATCATACATTTATTTTGACTAAAGATATGGACGAATTTAAAAAGAGTAAATGTGAGTGAAACGCATAAAGAACCTAGTAATTTACGACTGTTTTGGCTCCCAAAACTAAGAGTGTTTACTATCAATTCGGATCAGATCTGAATTAATTTTTACAAACAGTAAGCCCAAACAGAACATTTCAAAGCAAAATCGAAAATGAGCAAGGGATGAACTATGAACAAACGGATGAAGTTCATTTAAAAAGCAAAATCTGAAATGCAAAAGCAGAGCAATTTCAATGACACCTCAATCTTCTCAAAAACATGACTGTTCTCTGTTGTACATGTATTAAGATCTGGATAACGACTTGCACGAACGCAGACCTGGATTCAAATAACAGGCATTTGACATTTGCTTTAATAATACGTTTTCTATAATTCACGGCTTAAACTCAGAAAAATTAAGCCAATCCTGGCGCAAAAGCAACGTTAGTAACCTACTGCTGATTAGTTCAGTGCGGACAAAGTCGAAGCTTGTACGATTCTACCATATAAACCTCTGAATTCCAAGCTCATGGTCCCAGCGGAATGGCCGAAACAAGAACATGACCATCGTAAATACGTCAATGGCTACGAAAAGAAATCCCGAGACCAACCAACTTCGCCAATCATTCTCAAAGGAATGAAGCATCAACAAAAAAACCGGAATGGTGAAGTATCTGAACTCGATCAGCGGTGCAGGAACAAGAACGCTGGCCGTGGCTAAGAAGAATCCCAACACCCATGTTTTCCTCTGAAACTTAACTGCACGAGAAAGACATAATATTGGTTCCATTCAGTTAAATTCTAGCTAATGGTTGGGGTTTGTATGCTGACCTAATACGTTGAGGATAGAAAACCATGAATAGATATAAGGAAAGACCAACAGATACTTCATTGCCCAGTGAAATTGGATGACCTTCCGCCAGAGGTAGAACGGATAATGTCGGTTGTCGGCAAGCAAATATGGATGAGCAACACTGCACCGTATGAAATCAAATAAAGCACAAATCCCGGGATTCAGTGGGAGAAAAAAGACTATCTACCATCACCTGAAAAAATGCACAGAAATAAATCCGGCAACAAGAGCAGCCAATACTTGCAAGAAGCTCAAAGGTCTGGTCTTCCAGAATGACCGGATAAGGTTGTTGGCTTGCCTTGCATTGCAGTGAATTGGGGCCATAACAAGTAGCGAAAATAGCCCAAAATACATGATCTGTGCAAAATGTAGAGAGGCTGTATGGGCATCTTTTGCACCTGCACGGGACAAAGATGAAAAACGCTAGGTTACTCGGATCAGAAAATCCTACATTGACAGTGCAGCATCTTTGAAGAATCGAAAGCAATATAGTACCAAGAACAACACTTCCATTCCAATACAAAAATGAAAGAAATGCCACCCCTACTGCAGCAAAAGGGATAAAAGATGCCAAAATCTCCCACTTCAAATGCCAAACGGTGGGATATATCGCCAGAATCTCATCGAGCAAACCTACAAACAGGTATCGGCACATTGAGAAAAAAGAACAACATTTATATTTACGCTCACAGACTAAAGAATAAGTAATATTGGCCTAATACTGCGACAAATCAAACCTGAGTGCAGATTTGCTGTTGTGAGTTGTGTATAAAGCAAAGATCTATCGACATCCACTACTTGTCTCCGCTTTCGTCTTCTTGTGGTGGGAGGATAGTTGACATTAAATTGATGGCTTACCTTGGATGAAACATCAATCTCACGAGCTTCTAATTTATCATTTTGATAAGTAGTGATTACATCCAAGACTCCACTGCATGCAACGAAAAGTACCCATATAATATTTGTTTGTCGGATGACAACTGCAAAGATACCAAACTGCATTTGTAAAAGCAAAACAAAATTAAACATTTGTGAAACTCGCCTTCCCGAGATGATGATTCAAAATTGTTTGGCTAAGCACAAAAATAAATAAATAAATAAACACTTCTATTTTGAATTTAAGCAACAAGAGTATGAATAATACTAAGTTTACTTTATTCGTATATATTTTTATTGTATATGTTGACGTGTCGAACTATAATTGATGCAATAAATATAATAATTATTTATTTTAATTGTTATAGATTAAAATCACTTCAATTAGACCAATCATAGTTCGACACGTTAGCGTGTATAATAAGAATGTATGCTAAGAAAGTGAATAAAGCACTATACGCAAGAATATACATACAAAAGTAGTTTCTATCACCAACCTAATGAATGGGCATTCCCTTACAAAATAAACCTAGATGTTTTCAAGACTAATCCCCTTCCAAATTTAGAAATTCAAGTATGGAGCCCAATCAAACACAATGATTTTGCAAATGAAAGTTAAACCAAATAAAGTGCTAAGAATTATGACGATTTCTCTACCAGTGAGCTTAGCCAAAACTTCTTTTTCAAGCACGCCAGGTACAAGGAAAGGAAAGCTGCGAGCGATGCAACATCTGTATAGTAAAGAAAAGTGAAAAACCAATGTAGAGGGTAGAGAGATAAAATAACAGCATATAGCGTTGCTTTTCTTCTATCAAGAGCTGGCCTCAAATGAACAATGATCTCATGTACAAGAATACTGCATAAAACTGCCAACACTGCATTTGTGGAGCGAAGAATCGTAGTGGAGCAGGCTTCCAAATAAGAAGAAGACTTCATTAAGAACAATCCTGGAAACAAAGAAGCAACATGGGCGAGTGAAAGATAATACCTGCAAAAGTTTTGCATCCTTCACATTAACTTCTCTAATTCTCGAATTATCATCGAATTCTATCAATAAACATATGTTCATTATCCATCTAAATAACAAACTCCAGGATGGGAAATAGAAAACTTACAGTCCCGGAGGAGTGGTAATCATGGGATCCCAGCTTCTGAAATTTCCATTACAGTATTGCTGAGCTTGTGGTATGTGGAATATCTCATCCTTCGACACAAAGTTTTTTATTTATTAATTTTTGTAAAAAGAAAACATGATTCACTAATGGAAGAAATTTGCACGTAATTTGAATTGCCGACCATGTAAGGCTCTGGAACGATGCGATTGACGAGGAATGATAGAGGAATCATCCACAGGCTAACAATGGCCGCAACAGCAACTTTACCCATGGCTGTACTCTAATTTACACCCAAGAACAAGCTAGATTGCGACCAAACCATCAGCACCCATCAGATTTCCATGAAAATTCCATTCCAAGTTTTTATTTCAACCGATAAAAAGATCGAAACCAAAGAGAAAAATAGACTTTTATCTCAGAATCTAGCGAGTCAAAAAGAAAAAGCTTTCAACTTTCCTCTGCTCTTCAGCCCACCATCATCACATTAATCATCAAGCTGTACAGCCAAGATCGTAATTGGCCGAAACCAGGAATCAATTACTCGCCCTTGAAGTTCAAAATAGTCAACAGCAGGACGTTCGGTTCCTTCCGCATATACCAGATTGAGCCGCAAACAGAAACCAGAACCGGGCACCTCACAACAATCGAGAAGGAGAAACAAAAAATGAGACACCCAACAGTTCAATTCACCCAACCGATAGTAGAAAACCCTACCACCATTGGAGAAGACCAGCTCTCTGCTGAAAATAAGTGGGCTTGGTTGAAATGAAGGAAAATAATCTGAGAAGCTGATATAATCGTGGACCATAAATGAAACCCAACATTAATCTGCCCCAATCAGCTAAATTTACAACATTAGAACCCCCAAAGGCCTAGCCACCTTTGACCAAGCACGCTCCTCTGTCCCAGAATTTAGTAGTCCACCCAATTCAGAAGATGGAGCACGTCGAGTGGACCCAGTTCAATCGAGCGCGAACCCAAGTCCAATCCAAGGAATTCTTTTTTTATTTCTAAAAATTCTATAAATTAGTTAGCTACTAATCGACTACATCGATCATCTTGGCTTAATTAAGTTATTAGATCATCAACAATACTAATTACTATATTATTACAAGGGCTTTTGGTCATTAATGGTTTCAATTCTTAATTGAATATATCTTTAAAATGACAATAAATATAGAAAAATTCCAGCATCATACTGCCTTTGGTGTAATTAAAATATAAATATCATTTCGGAACAAGATTAAAATATAAAATTAGAAATTTAATCACTTTCCTGGGAACTAAAAGGATGAGTATGCTACGGGGACGAGAGGAAGATGGGCGATGATAGGGTGGGGAGATGAAGCGTAGGGGAGGGACTGAATTCATAGAATCGACGGTTGAGGTTGAATGCATTAATTTTCATGTAGGGTTCGTGCTGGTTTAATAAATGGAAACCAACGTAAACAAAATCTGTCTATTTAGACCTCTCGGAATCCCCATTAATTCTCTGCAACTTAAGGCCCTTCAACAACCCTCTAGGCTCTAGAGAGAGAAGTCGATGATCTCATGAATTCCCCATACTCTGAAAGTCAAGGGAATGAATGGAATTGAAAGTGAGGTATTTCAGTCTTAAATTCTCGTTCTCTCGGCGGGGGGGAGACTCCTACTGAAACTGACATTATCAGAGAGAGAGAAAGTAGAGGAGAGAGATAGAGATAGAGATAGAGAGGGACAGGAAGAGCTTTAATGTATCTCTCATGGCGACGGATCCGAGGTGAGAAAACACATCAAAGGTCCCTCTCAGAAACCCTAAAAACTCGAAGAGAATCACTTTCACTGTAGCCACAACCATATAATGCAAGCAACTTTCAAATTCCATTCATAGCGTCTTCTCCTTCTGCACCTCTCTCTCAGTTCACTCTTCTTCTTCCTCAGTTTCTCCTGAGAGTTTTCTCATTCAGATGTCAATTTCAGAGCAATTTGTCGACGAACCGGAGATCAAATCCTGCAAGCAAGTGAAACCCACGCTAGAGAATCCAGAAGAATCTCAACGAACATCCTTTCTCAATCAAACTACAAAACCTCATCAACAGATCATCCATAAAACGAAAGATGAACATGACACATTTTTTCAAGAAAAACCATGCAAAACTACGAAGCAATTCGTCATTATGTCTAAAGAAGAACAAGAAGCAGAGGTAGAAGAAGAAGATGAAGGATTCAGGACGCCGACTTCTTTCGCTGACAAAATTCCAGTTCTCTCAGAGCTGCCCACCGGCTCCGAGAAAAGCAAAAACCCTTATTCATCCTTCGAGAAATATCTCTCCGGCCCGGAGAGATAGTTTCAGATGATAAAGAACGTCGTAGGCGTTTGCTTCAGGGAATGGGATTGAGTGCTGAAAAAGAGCTATTGCGCTTTACAAGAAAGGAAATAACCCGTGGAGCCTCTGAGAAAGGGATTCTCATTCAGAATGGGAATGGTCACGCTTCCAGTCCAGGAAACAAAGATTTACCAATTGCGAATTCGAAGACCAAGCCGCAATTCGAAGACCAAGCCCCCGCATTCGAGTTCCGCGTCTGTCTGTGTTTCCGATGATATTCGTCCGATCAAGCTCCGATAGAGATATTGGACACAGGAAAAGAATTCATCGTCAGCGAATACAACGAAGATGGGATGTGGAATAGGCTCCGGTATAAGATCGAGTCATCGACGAAGTATCAATTGATGCAAAATATAGACCATCAGAAAACAAAAGTCATCCTTGATCCATAATGGTCGAAGGGTTTCATCCCCAAAATTAATTTTAGAAACATGATTTCGAGTGTTTTGATCGGAAAAAGTCTGTGCAGCATCGCTCGGAATAAACTAGTAGAAAATACAACCACCCCCCAAATCATTAACCAATTTGCCATCCCACGTCCATAGATTTACCTTGGACCACAAAGTTTGCAGCCTCTCAATTTCAAATCAATTTTCTGATTCGATTTTCCTGCGAGCAAAAGAACAAAGCTATGAGCTCTGATTTTAAAACCGATCCGATCATGAAACTACGTTAAAATACTAAGATCTAGTGACTCTTCTTCAATGTCCATACATTTGGAAATAAGATTTAAAATGGTATCATAAAGTATACCTCGAAAAATATCCCAGCCTGCAACTATATGACTCAGGAAGGCTTGTCAATGGAGAAGTTTTCTGAGCCAATCACACCCAACCGACCGATAGAGCCAAAGGCCGATAAGCTCTTGAAACTGCTACTGCCTTCGCTGCAGTTTGACTTCCTCGATGACCTTCTCGGTTTGGAGGCGCTGTCATTTTCGTCATCATCGCTGGGCTTAGTCTTGGCCACGAGTAGTTGGGCAATGCTAGTTCGGCAGAAGGGGCAAAGGGGCGAACAAAGAGAAGAAGCAGAGGGATTCGGCTTTTTGTGGCAGCACAGAGCCAGAGTGCATTGGGCACACATTTGGTGATTGCATGGTTGGACCTCAATTGTGCATGTTTGATCAAAGCATATACAGCATAGCTCCACATCACTTGCCTGTAATGGAAATTGTCAAAGAAATAACACATTTTTCCAAAAAATAATATCACAAAATAATGGAAACAATCCTCGAGAAACAAATAAGAAATGATAATTGAGATGGTAATGTCAGATTTACTTTTTTAGCATGCATTCTTAACATATCTTCTGACGTATCGAGTTAAGATCAGTGTAATAAATATTAAAAATAATTATTCTATTTTAACTAGATAAATCACAGTTTGACACGTTAACGTGTACAATAAAAAAATATGTTAAGAAGAGAAACTCAGTATTAATCTAATTCAGATTGAAAACGTAAAATGAGGTCTATTAATCGCATGAACAAAGGAATCGAAGAGAAAATATAATTACCTCGGATGCTGTATCGTCATCAGCCTCAGCATCCGATCGTAGAGGGGATGGAAGTGAAATAAATGCCCCTTTCAATATGGCTTTCTCCCTCTCCATGTTTGCCTCGACTAAAGCCCTCTCTAAAAGCACTTTTGCTTCGGGGTTTAGTTCGCTGATAAGCTTCAAAGGCGATGGCCAGACGAGAGGCTCGGCCGACGAAGGATTGAGAATGGCTGCACATGCCTCGTGCTTGTTTTTCCTCGCAACCGTATAAGGAATTCTTCTGCAGATAACGAATAGACCTCCATATGATCATTTTTAATAATATTTCAAATGTTAAAAATGAATGGATTTTGCTCATTGAAGCTTACCCTGCAG
This sequence comes from Begonia fuchsioides, assembly GCA_003255005.1. Classification (NCBI taxonomy): domain Eukaryota; kingdom Viridiplantae; phylum Streptophyta; class Magnoliopsida; order Cucurbitales; family Begoniaceae; genus Begonia; species Begonia fuchsioides. The sequence goes on along the minus strand of QAOC01040521.1, from coordinate 247,802 downwards.
AATCAAGTAGCAGCCTGTCGGCACCCCAAGCAAGCAATTCCCTAACGCATTCCAAAGAACCGCTACGAGCAGCAAAATGAAGGGGTGTACTGCCTGGATGACTAAAAATCAAGCCATTTATTTCGTCAATCATCTACGCAAGAAGATCAATATTCGTATTAAGACGTTAACATTTTAAAAAATTACCCGAATCCACCAGTTCCAGCACAAACAAGAGCTCCATTTTCCAAAAGAGTATGAACGCAATTTCGGTGTCTCCTTCGAGCCGCTAAATGTAGCGGAGTCGCACCATCTCTGTCTCTAATGTTAACAAATCTCCCAAATCCCCTGCAAGTGCCGGGAAAATAAATTTACAGACATTTTCAGATAAAAGAAAATCAAAATTTGAAGGGTTAGAGACTGACCAAGAGTCTGCCACAGGCCCCAAAAGTGCAGCAGAAAGTATAACTTGCAGGCAATCAGAATGTCCATAGTAAGCAACATAATGCAAGCAGGTCCTCCGAAGTGGAGAATCAAACATCAACACCTGACAAATCGAACAACATTACTCAATTTGGATAACTCCAAACACCCAAGCAAATTCTTAAAATGAAGAGATAGAGAGACGAACATTTGCCCCTGCTTCAATGAGCTTTTGCACACATCGTATCTTCCCATTCATTGCAGCCAGCATCAAAGGAGTCTGCTCATATCTCAGAGGATCAAATTAAAACATCATAGGATTGAGAGCAATAAACTAGAAGAAAAAGGATTAACTGAGGAAATTACAACGCGAGAGTACCACATGGATTGAGTAACACCGACAACAAAAGAAATCAGAAGATGAAATCGAAGTTGAAGAAATTAAAAACCTGCTTATGAGAATTCAAAACATCAGGGTCAACGGAGCGATCCAAGAGCGAGCAGAGCACCTAGTAAACAGATGGAAAATTATGTCCAAGATAATCCCCATCAAAATATACCTCGCAATGAGAGAAAAACTCACAATCCAACACTAATTAAATCAACAACAACCAAGCGCACCTCGATCCGTCCACATTCAGCCGCAACGTGGAGAAGGGACATCCTCGCCGCACCATAAGTACGCTCCAAGACACTCGGGTCAGCCTCCAGCGCATCCTTGACGACATCCAACTCTCCATTACGCACGGCGCCTAAGAGACCACTTTCGTGGCTTTCCGAGCAGCTCAGCCGCTGACCCATCACCTCCCCAACTCTTCTCCGTGCTCAGAGCATCAGTTAGAGCTCATGCGCCACCTTAAGAGGCGGAGGGGTGAGCGATTGGCGGAGCAATGGGAAGCGATGCCAGAGAGTACTGAGTACGAAAGAAATGAAATCCATGGACTGGTTGGCCTCGTAGATTGAACCTGCCCGACTGGACTTCGGGCAGGTTGACCCAGTGTGTACGTGAGACTATTCATGCACTTTTGTCATAGATCTGGTCGGGCTAAACTCCGAGTCCGATCATCCTTTCTAGTTTATTGTCTTTTTTTAAATATTTTTAAAATTAAAATGAGAAAAGTCCCGTGTAAATCAAATTACAAATCATTATTTGCTTTTAGTTTAATTATTAATTTTAAAATACAGGCAAATTTAGACAACTTGGAATGGATTCAAACAAACTATTATTAGGGTTTTTCCTTCACGACCATTAAAATAACATATTGTTTCGTATGATAAAGTAGTGGGCCAATATGATATTGCCGTTATGGGTTTGGTCGTGGAGCATAGTCAGCCATTCTGTCTCTTGTAAAGCATATATTTATATACTCGTGACATCTAGATGTCACGTTTATGTATTTTATTGCTGATTCCAAGTGTCGTGTTATATTCAAAAAATGTTACCTTACACATGCGGGTCCGATTTGGCGGCTACTAACGAAGAATGAGAGAAAATAATAGAATTAGTTGGACGATTATTTCATATGGTCTTGAAAAGTTTGCCAAAACCACCTTATTATGAAACTATACGATGTGTTTCGTGTGAACTAAATCGTAGAACTATACTAGAACTAAAGTTTTGGTCTGATTCTGGTCAATTCTACATCTCTATCAGGTTCTTAACAGTTCTGTATTATCCACGATGTATTTGGTCTGTCTGGATCTGTATTTAATGTAGCAAGACCATCAAACTCAGATCGAACTACTAAGAACTAAATTAATTAATTTTTGTTTAAATATTATTATCAATAATTACTGTTAGGAAACGACACATTTTTTGATTATGCACCTCAATTGGTTGGTTAATGGACGTGTATTATGTAAAAATTATTTACTCGGGTCTGGGTTTAATTTAGTAAGACTATTAAACCAAAACCGGGCGGTTGAGAGATTCGTAATTCTAATTTTAATTTTTTTTCATTAAATTCTAAACGTTTTGGACATATTGGGCCTGTCATGGTCCACTCTTCAAATAGGCCCATTTACGTTTTATCGTAGAAGCCCAAATAGTGAGGCTAAGCCCTCGCCTTCGCACTCTGCTAAAGCCCAAGAGTAGTGTGGTTCTGCCACTCTTCGTATTCTAAACTTCCAGCCGTAAGCCATTGCTCTAGAGAGTAGAGACGGCCATGACCGAATTAGAGGTCTCGGGTTCGGAGAAGAAGAAGAAGAAGAAGAAGAAGAGTAGGTCCAAAGATGAAGAACTTCAGATTTCGCCGAAATCTGTGAATCATTTTAGTTCAGAGCCGACTCAGGACTCCGCTGATTTCATGATCAAGCCCCAGAGCTTCACGCCTACTGTTGATACTTCTCAATGGCCGATCCTTTTGAAGAACTACAAGGCCAAGAGAAAATTCGTATATATTTCAGCGTAAAACAAATAATATTGTACTCAGACCATTTGTAAAAATGACATAAATAGTTCGCTTTTTACAACGTTGACATCGCATGTTGTTGCCTCGCAGATCAATTTTGTTTAGATATGAGAGACTCGTGGCCCTCTTAATCCCTTATTTTGTTTTCCACAAGAAGGATTCTCAGCTCCATCTATTTGTCCTTGGAACGCCAGAAACTAGCTGGACCTAAGCAAATCGGCCTGAAACTTCAAAGTTTGGATGTTTTGGATTCGCACTTTGGATGCAGAAGCTTATGACCTAAATGAAAAAGAAAAACCCTCATATTTTTCAATTTGATCGGATGATCAAGGAATTTGCTTTTAAATTTCCTTCAATTCTTTTTCTTTTCCTTAAAAATCTGACCAAAGTTGAAGAATCAAGTACAGATAGGAGTTGGCGAATAATCAAACAGGAGAGAAAGAGAGAGAGAGAGAAAGACGGAGAGAGAGAGAGAGAGAGAGATTTGGAATGGATTTCCGAGCCTTGGGACATTCCTCATCGTACATGTTTTTCGCAGCAACATCAGATTTGTAGCGAGACAAAGGAGAGAGATCGAGATGCTGTATTTTGACTGCGCTTTATTGGTTACTGGTGAGAAGCCTCGAGGGCAGAGAAAGCAGTGATTCCTTCTCGTAGATCCTCAATTCTCGTTCAAAACCAAACCATCACTTTATCAGTAAATCAAATACAGTATCCATTATCTTAATCATCATTACCAAAACCCTTTTCCTTACCCGTTAAGCTGATTGCATCTGGTTAATAATTGCCCTATTTTTCATCAATTATTAACCTTATCATTCCCTTGTTTGTTCATCATTTATCACCCGATTCACCCGTAGCTCTAGTTTAAAGATCAGATTTTCAAGGGCTTTCATGATATAATTTGATGTGTTGTTAATTCAGATCAGAAACTGACGAAAGAAAACTTTGTCGTCTCGTAAAGAGTGCATCGAAACATGAATTCACGCGCGTTGAACACCGATTCTTCCATTGCCATCTTCTTCCTCTGACGATCTTATGTTGTTTTCTTTCAAGGTCTTTTATATTGATATAAGGACTGGATTTCCAAATGTATTCTACGCAATAGCACTCTGAACAAAAGCAACTAGAATTCGATTATTATGGCTAGCTTTGTTTAGACACTTGTACTGTAAGTTCACAAGCTTAGCTTTTTAAGACGTGTAACTAAACAAGAAGCTGATCGCTTAATAAAGCCATTATCTTTGCCTCTTAGATTTTAAATTATTTCTCGATTTTCTTGATTAAATAGAATCATCCATGGATTATGTCATCATAAATCATCAATCATAATATTTGGAGCGAAATTTACTCAGAAAACAGTGGGAGAACAAGATAAGTTATACAACATCAAGGATGAAGGTTCTAAAATAAATGAAAATTGGAATGGAAACTTCGATGAAGACACAAAACAAAGTAATCTTCCATTAAACTTGGTAAAAACTTAGAAAAACGGCCAAACCTGCTCACAAGTGAACTAAAATGATATCTAGGGTTGTAGTTTTAAGTAAGCTAAATGGTCTCAACACTTCATTTTTATACCCAGAAGCCACTGTTGACAAAAACTCGAAGCTTCAAACTCGAAGCTTCGAGGTTACAAACCTGGAAAAAAAATTAAAAGTTTATAGAAAATGGTTGGTAGCATTGGCAGAAGAACTAAACCCAGAAAGATCTGTCCATGGAGAAGAACCAACATTCCAACACTGCTCAGTTCCTGAATCTCCAAACAACTGCTTCCCATAGTCGAACTCTCGTCCAGAGTCTTCGATTTTCACGGAATTAAAGTGGTTGAACTCAGAAATCGACTGCTTATGACGGTTCAGGCTGCCATAGCCAGGGGCTGAAAAGGGATCAAATGCAGATAAAAAAGGAAACTGTGGAGCAGGGTTTATTGGTAAGGGAAAAGAACTATAATTCAATCCAATTTCTCCGCCTGGAATGTCAGTGAGGTGATGCCGCATGGGAGACGTGAACCGAAGAGGGGGGAGCGAAGCAGACAGAGAAGAGCCTGAAGCACCGGAAGCTTGGTTGTCGGAGGTGGCCGGAGATTTTGAGCTGCTTTTGACACGTCTATTCCGCCTGAAACCTCCACCCACGGGGACATTTCGCAGAGCGCCTCCTCTGGTCCAGTACCTCCGACATGTTTTGCAGAAATGGCGAGGCTGAGTGAGGCTGTAGTTGTTGAAGTAGCAGAATTTGGTGTTGGTAGATTCACAGCGTGGGCATTTTAACGCAGGCTCGGGCATCGGCATGTTGGCCATTCGAGCTTGGTCGACCATGGAGCCTGGCCTTATCGAGCCTGGGCCGCCCCGACCATAAGAGTGTGACGGTGGAAGCAGAGGCGGAGGTGGAGGAAGAAACTGAGAATTAGGGTCAGATTGATAGGTCGGCTGCAGATGAAAACAGTAAAGAATCATTTACACGAAACAAGGTAAAGTTATGGAAGATCATTCTTCTTCTTCTTTTGGCAAAAAAAGCATGAAAGCTAAAGAAATAACTTACTTGTTGCCATTTTTCTGGGTCAAGATAAGCTGGAATCGAGGTAAACACCATTGTTCTTGCTAGGTTAGCGAGAGATAACAATGCTGCAAAACACGATAAGAGAGAGAGGGAGAGAGAGAGTGAAAAGGGTAGGGCAGTGAAGTGGAGCGAAAATAAGGAAGGGAGGGTTTAGGGTTATTTATATAGAAAATGAAGAGGATGAGCTTTTGCAGGCGACAAAGACCATATCTGGTTTGAATTGCTTTAGAGAGAGAACAATTGCTTAATCAATAAGCTTTTCTTTATCTTGTTTCTGTTGCTCCTGTTTTCTTGGAATCACCAATTAGGGTTTTTCTCGGCCTGCAATTCTTGATATTTTAGGTCAAATATTCTCAACTGCACGGCTTTTCTTTTCTCTCTTTTTACACTAAACAAAATGATCAACATTTTCCCATAATTCTGGTGTTTCTTCTTCAGGTTTCTAGTTCTAAGAAATTACAATTAGCACTCAATACCCTCAATGTACAAGTGTTTTTAACTAACACTAGACTATCATTAACAGGCATTCTGGTGTCTAAATTCGTTTTAATTGAGTTATATCCTTAAAATCTATTCCATCATTCTCTGTTGGGATTTGTCTAGCCCAAGAGTGCACATCGAAAACAATCCGAAAGTGAAGGGCCACGAGATGATTGAATTAACAAAAAGTTGATATTTGTCGACGTGCTCCGAACATCAAGGTGTCAATTAATATGATAATTTTACATAGTTACAAAAAAACTCATTTTTTGACTTGTTAATTATTAAAATAAAATTTAGGGAGTCTGACAAAACATCCTTAAAATTTGACGAATAAGAGTCAGGATCTAGGTTAGCCTTGATCATCCATCATGTATAAGAATAAGTTGGTTTGGTCCGAGAGAATTCGGTCCATTTGAACCGAGAGTCTGGTCCAGCATGAAATTTGAGGGACAATTGCCTTAGTTGAGTTCTAGGCTAAAGTTTAGCCCGGCTTTATGCGCTGAGAAGTGAGAACCATCTGTTTCCCCTTTGAATCGACCATCCCCAGAGGGAACCGGAGCCGGAGCCGGAGCCGGAGCCCTGGAATTCATAACGACATGACGTCGCCGATCGATATGCTGCCGGAGATTGTGGCTTTTTCAAAGTAAATTACGAATAAAAAAACATCGGGAGATGCGTCTCTCTAGTTAAATATTCAACACTCATAAATGGCTTCCGGAAGTGTCCACCATTTTCCTCTTTTTTCTTAAACTGAACAAAATCCCCGACACATACATGATCCGCTGCATAACCCAGCAATAATCCAACTCTACGAATTGAATTTAATAGTTCAAAACAAAAAAGAAAACTATTTCTGTGTTGACCCAAGATGCAACAGCTAGGATTAAGTTTGAAGGTAAAGTGTCAATGGTGTGGTGGTTATCCCTTAAAAAATGTATCCATTATTTGATCGGACATGGAAATTTCTTGCTTACCTGTGACTATACACTGATTGGAACTTGGAAAGTGGAAGAGATAACAAATACGACTCAAACTAAACCTGCTCCGGCAGCCAAATCTCGCCCACCGTCGGCGTTGTTCGCCACCGTCGACTCCCTCGGCCGTTTACCGGAGACGGCGGCCCGGCAAACGGGGCAGTTGGGGTGGGTCACCAGCCACGCATCAATACACGCGACGTGAAAAGCGTGCTTGCACGCACTAAGCTGACGGACCTCTTCGCCGTCGGCGAACGCCGACAAGCAGACTGGGCACTCGCTTTCGATTTCCTTCACTTCCTCGGCTTTCTGGGTTCTCGAATCGGATACCTCCTCGGAATTGAAACTCTCTACCGGGGGGCCGACGACGGAGAGTCTTCCGGAGCTGAGTCGCCGTCGACGGAAAGGGGTCGGAGGGCATTTCAGAGTGAAGAAGAAGAAGTAAACTAGAACGGGAACAGTGATGAGGGCGAGGAGGGCGAGGATGAATTCGAGAGGGGAGAAGTCGACGGTTTTAGGCGGCGCAGGGAACGGCGTCGGCGGTGGTTCAATAAGAATAGCGGGTGTGTTTTCCATGATTGGAAAGAAAAAGGGGAAAGCTCGAATGAAATTTAAGTGGAAATTAGAGAAAGAAGATAAAACACATGGCTCCGGGCTTTAGGCTCCGTCGTCGTCGCAGTGGTCTGTTCATATTGGGCCGGTCGAACCTAGTTTTGCTGTGGCAAACCCAACCGAAAACTTTTAATTCTTGATCCATTTCTACATTTTGTCATCGAAATTTCCATGTTTCGAACTAAACGAGTGTCAAAAAACAAAGAACCATGCATCATCAATCAAGAGGGTTTGAATGCGCATTGGTTTAGTGGACGACACTCGATTCCGGAATCTATAAAAAGACATTAACTTTAACGAATTTCCAATTAGTTTCCACGATCAAACAACTTTAAAAGTGGGCACATAACAAACAAAGAAAACGCTAAACTAATATAAATAATTTAAAAAGCAAGAATTATTGAGTATATTTAATAAAAAAATGGACCATTTTGAATCCGTTATTGGGTGCAGAAGATTGAAGATACGTTGTTTATACGATTCTCAACAAGCAAAATGGTTAAAAGAAAACCTATCCCACTTTCCATGTTCTTTTATTTTTTTAGGGTTTCTCAC